>OZ012737.1:668924714-669524714 GCA_963859935.3 Lathyrus sativus | reverse complement strand
GAAAGTTTGGATCCATGGAGTTGTGTGGTTCGGTTTGCATGATGTAGTTAGTTTCAACGAAATCCAAAGGCATGGTTGGATTCTACATAAAATTCTAGTCAAGTTTGGTTCTTGGATTGTGTCATTTGATGGAGAAATGAGAGAGAACAAGTGGTGGAAAGTTTCATGCATGGAGTTTGTTTTTTTCATGGATTCTAAAACCCTAGATGGACCAAGGTTGAAGACATAATCCAGACCATTGATTGTATGTGGACTTGTTGACTTGGAAGACCATCCTGCGGCCGAGATTTTATTAAACTTCAAAAATTCATATAAAATTGAAAAATGCATATTTTTTTAATGAGACTTTTTTTCCCATTTTCCATTTTCTGTCTAGAAAAATATAAAAACATAAAATAGCCATTTTATTTCAGTTTTATATTTTTTGTGCATTTTTACTTTTAATTGCTTTTTTTAATTCTTTTAGTTGGTATGCTAATTTGTAGAATTTAATTAGGATACTTCCCTTAGGATTTTGAGTTCAATTTTTTTAGGATAATTAGATGAATGGTTTAGGGTCCCCCTGAATTAATGTCATAATTTTGTGATAATTTTTAGGGTAGTTTTAATTAGGTAGTTCTAAGTAGTGTAGAATTTGATTAAAACTTTAGTATAGGTCAATAATAATTTTATATTTAGGTTTTTTAGGGCAATTTAGTCTATGGGGAATATATGGGACTTAAGGATAGTTATGTAGGGTCCCCTAGCATTTATATTAGGAATTAATAGAATAATATACTTTTTTTGGTTGATTTTTGAATTGATTGATTGTGTGGTGTGCCCTTTCTAGGGTTATTGTTTGATTGTGTGGGGTATTGGGCTTGTTTGGGGCTTGGGTTTGAGTTGAAGACTTTGTTGATGAAGCCCATTGAAGACAAAAGGAATGAAGACTCAGTTCAGGAGTTGATGAAGAGTATCTCTTACTGGCAGCTGTTGAAGGTTATAGGATCTAGGAGTTAGGTAGAGCTCTAGAATAGCAACTTGATTCACAAACATGGAAGGTCTTGTTTGCCTCCATCCCTCTCTATGATGCAAAGTCTCTCTAGGACACTCACCCCCTTCCTTTGGAAGGCTTGGTAGCAGTGTCTAAGAGATAAAACTCTTGAGAGAAACATTCTACATGTTGTTAACAGTCTGTTTGCCACCTTTGGTGGTCAACTAACTGTTTAACATTCCAGTTCATCCTCTTAACTGTTTCTCATCTTGGAGAGTGAGACTTGAAGAAAAGCCCTGAAGGATTGAAGATGGAGACCTTGCTTGAAGGCTGTGAAGATGAAGACTGATGCTTGCTTGAAGCCTGTAGATGGTTGAAGATGACTTGAAGACAGATGTTGATGAAGATCGCTGTTTGCTGTTTATTTTTTGCTGTTTATAATTTTTGATGTATTGTTTGAATTTCCCGGACTGTATTGTTTGCCATTTAACCTGTTAGGTTGAGAGCGAATCTTGTTCGCTTTTGCCTGTTGTTTTCTGGGTTCGAGGTTGAGTGGGACTCCCTTGCCTCGCTTGTATTGATGCATTCATGCATTTTACTGCTTTATTGTATATATGCTATTGTTTCTGTTTCCGCTTATCCCTTAGGACCTCTGTTTCTCTCTGCGTAAGAGAGGAACATGATAGACGTTAGGTCTTAACCCATGCATGATAACATTAGGTTAGTGTGATTCCCTCGTCAACCATAGGTTAGAGTTCTGTCTCTTCTTTCTCAAAACAAACAGAAAAACACAATAATATTTCAAATACAATAAAAGACACTTCTTCCTTAAAAGAATGTGAACTCATCAAAACGTCATTTTTGTCCGCTTGGACCAGTAATCAGAAGAACCCTTTTTCAGAAGGAGATAAAAACAATCAAGACAGACTTGTGTCGTACGTGGCCCGAACTACGTTTGCTCTGATCTTTCGTGCTGTATGAAAGTACGTAGGCATAGGATGCGATATCCTAGGGAGCAACCTTCCCCTCCTTTCCCGTAGGTAGGCGAACTACGTTGACTCTGATTTCTCGTTCCAGACGGGAATACGTAGGCATAAAGTGCGATACTTTGCCGAGTCATTTTATTTTCTTTTAACCCCAGACCTATAGAATCGATAGAATAATAATCCGTACCAGAAAACAAGCGTGGATCCCGTCGAGTACGACGGACGTGAGGGGTGCTAATACCTTCCCCTTGCGTAACTGACTCCCGAATCCAGGATTTGGTTGCGATGACCATTCCTTTCCCGTTTTGCGTTAGGTTTACTCTGAGCGTTTCCTTTCCATCCTTTGGGATAAATAACTCACGGTGGCGACTCTTCTGTTCAGCCGACGTCGATTTTCGCAGTAGCGACAGCTGGCGACTCTGCTGGGGATCCAACGTCCCCTGGCTGCTAAGGACTGCGATAGTTCCTTATGCATTTAGGATCCAACGTCCTTTAAGCGAGTCAATCCTAGCGCTTGTTTTCCCGTCGAGGATTTTGTATGGATTTTATATTTCCGTCATTTACTTTCAGCATTATATTATTGTTATTATTACTGTATCGGGGTTGTGACGGGTGTTCTATGATTGAGAGATAAGTCGGACCTGGGCTTGAGTGCACCTAGAATTAGAGTGGAAAGTAGTGGACGCGCACATGCTTTGCATGTCCTAGTGTCCTGCGAAATCCACACTCAGACGAGGTTCTTCTGGTTGGCCTCCTGTCCTACCCTTTGGGTGGCTCGGGTTGCTGGTTAGTTGGATTGTCGACTCTGGGAACCGATCATTTGGAAGTTGGATAAGTGAGGCCTCTTCAGGATTTGATGATACCACTCCTTCTGGGAATCGTATCATCAACCCTGAAAGTCTGTGACGCCGACGACCGCATAGGATGCCATACCATTGTCAGTTACTAGGACACCTGCCTATGAGAGGGTTTGGGCATGCAGGTAACTTGACCTCCAGATTACCGGTTTTCTTGATTGAGATTCAATGATATTTGAAGACAGCATTATGAGGTCTGTTGGAGGCCAGGTTCGAGTACCGTTTTGATTTGCTGACACCAGGTTCGAGAAGTGTTATGGGTCTGACTAAGACCAGTGCGGTGGATTCTTCTCAGCCAGGGGCACTTGGTCCCTTGTGTGTGCATTTTGCATTTTTGCATGACTGTTTGCATTTGCATTTCATTTTGCATATTCATCCTCATCCGGAACAGGGAGCTTACCCGTTTTTGTCCGCTTCATCAGTTGATTTCCCGACATTCGCATTGGACTTGAGTTAGCATTGGGATAGATCATGGCTTCAGGAGAGCAGAACTTGGTTGTTACTCAAGAGGAGTTCGAATTGTTGAAGCACCAGGTGAGTCAGATCAGGGAAGCCATCACAGCTATGAATAGAGGAGATAGCAATGGTCAAAGAGCTCAGATGAACAATGTTGCTCAGCCTGTGCAAACCCCTGTCAGTGGTCCATGTTCTTTCAATGACGCCGAGTATCACAATTTCACTTTCTCTACGCCAGATTCTCCAAGGATTTTGCCACCTCCGAGAGTTGTTCTGCAGGTTGATATTCAGAACCCATTGACTGTTGAGGAGTATATGAGAAGACTTCAGACGTTGGAAGATCAGATTGCTGCCTTGGTGAATAAGAGCACTCTTGATCTGAATGCTGCGAGCATGTGTTTGGTGCCAGGTCTTGTATTGCCTCCAAAGTTCAAAGCGCCCAATTTCGAGAAGTACAAAGGGGATAGCTGTCCGAAGCTACATTTGGTTATGTTCTGCCGGAGAATGACTTCATTCGTGCATAACGACAAGCTGATGATTCACTGCTTTCAAGATAGTCTGACTGGGGCATCTCTAAGTTGGTATATGCAGTTAGAGAGTGATCAGATCCGATCATGGGCGGATTTAGCCGATGCTTTCCTGAAGCAGTATGACTACAATCTTGATGAAGCTCCTAGTCGCATGCAGCTGCAAGAATTGTCTCAAGGGAACAATGAACCTTTCAGGAAGTATGTTCAGAGATGGAGAGAATTTGCTGCTAGAGTGCAACCACCGCTTCAAGACCGAGAGTTGAAAGGCATGTTCGTAAACTCCTTGCAGAGTTCGTACTTTGAAAGAATGCTTGGAGTTGCACCAAATTTCTCTGAATTGGTAAAGGCAGGAGAGCGCATCGAGTATGGTGGAAGAATCCAGAATGTTTCAAGCGGTCAGGCTAGCGAAACAGAATCTTTCTATAGCTTTCAAACTGAAGAAGGAATTGTGGTTAGTGCAATCATGAATGATGTGGGGTATCCTCAAGTCGAATCGGTAAAATCTGTTGGGACTCCGTCTTCTCAGCGGTCAGTATCTTCTATGTCTTGTTATTCTGGACAGACAATTGTGCCTAGGGCGTCCCATCGGGAACTTTATGTCGCTCCTCATGCTAATCAACGAACTCGCGGCCGAGGTTATCAGAATCAGCGTCAGAATCAGAATCGACCTCGCAATAATTTGGAACGAAGGAAAGCTTCTTCTCACCCAGTGCCTATGCCGTATAGCCAGCTGCTACCATCTTTGATCCAGAGTTCTTTGGTGGAACCTAAAGCTCTTAAGCCCGTGCCAGAGCCTTACCCTCCAGGGTACAATCCCCATGATCAGTGTGGTTACCATGGTGGATCTCCGGGGCATTCAACCGAAGATTGCAAAGCTTTTCAGGCGAAAGTGCAGCAGTTGATCGACCAAGAGTACATTTCCTTTCCAGAAGGAGTTTTGTTTGTTCATGCCAACCTCTCAGCTGTCTAAGCTCGTAGATTCAGAGGGTCCTTTTCAAGAAGCCAGTGGTCCAGACAGGAGGGCACCCTCAGCACTAGCAGTCCTCGGACTTTTTATCATTTGCATTTTTAGTTTCTTTTCTGTTAGTTACTACTTGCTGTAAACATTGTTTGTTTCGAATGGTGATATTAATAAAGTGACTATGCATTTTTCGGAATTAATCATGTCGCTGTCGCTCATTTATTGCATTGCATTGACAATTGCATTTTATTTACTCCACTTTATCACTGTGATTAGCAAAGATTGGAGGGAGGATGACGAAACTGAATACTCATAACCGATGATCGTATGCTTTCAGATAAAACCTTACCGATGACGTACAAGGCATTGTTTCAAATCCCCAAACACTGGAGATATAAGGAGTTAGTCCCTTGTTAACCATTTCGAGCCAGGAAGTAGAAGTTTTTTTGGACTTTTAAACCCTCACATCTTAACCCGGGGCAGGGTAGTTGTCAGTTAGCTTGACCGAGCGTTCAAATCTTACAGAGGAGTGGTGCCTTTCGAGGACCAATCAGTTTATACCTCTCAAGAGGTCGCACACTGCCAACCACAATGGTTAAACCTCACCAACCAGGAGTGAGATAGTTACAATCCTTTCGGAGCAATCAAGACAATCAGTGTCACACGACTTTGTTCCAAGAAAAAAAAAGAAAAAGAAAGCCCGCTAAGTAAAAAGAAAAAGAAAAAGCTGGAAAGCTAATACTTAGGCAAAAATTAGGGCATCCCGCTGGACTTCAAAAGAAAAATCGAAAAGAACTCAAAAGGAGTCAGTCCAGGCAAAAATTAGGGAATCAAAAGAACGAAAAAGAAAGGATATTAAAAGAAAAATCCTCGAACAAGGACAAGGTCGTGTGGATACAGACACCGAAAATGAAAAGGAGTAACTGTTACTCCGAAACCTTGTGAGTTCCTTAGCCATGGTCCTTACCATTCAACATACCTCTCGAAGAGGCGAGCGCTCGAGCCACGTTAACTGAACTTTAGGATCAGAGATCATCACGTAGAAGGGGTGGGTACAAAACATAATTTGAGCCAAATATCCTTTGTTTCACGAACCGTGAACCCGACCACGATACAACCCTTAAAAAACCTAATTGAGGCAAGGTTTATTCTGAAGGCGCATTACGGTAAGGTTGAGTAACCTGACTCCCTCTTGATTTGCTAGTCATATCCTTGTTGTATTTTTCACTGATCACATAAGCACTACGTTTGAACTTTGGTTCATTCATCACTCACAGTCATGACACGTAAATGAGTGACAGCACAAATTTTTTCAAAATCTGCATGAACACTGCATTAAAATTACCATTCGGGATTGAACAATTTTACTTGCAGGTCAGTAGTTGACATAAAGGAAATTCCAACAGGGAATAATCGAACAGGATTGAATAATTCAACAGCCTGGATCAGAATGGTGTATGTTGTGAAACCCTGTAAATCTGGGGCATTGACTTCCCGTGAGTTCGGAATCAATTATTCTGAGGAAAAGTCCCGAAGCATCGGTTGATTATGGGCCAACTTACTTGAGAAGTAGTTGATCAGAAGCGAATCTTCTCGAGAGCCAATCAGGGGCAGCTATCCAGAGTGCTATGTTTGATCAGGGCAGGTTAAGTCGCTCAACGCTCGTTCAGGGGCAAGTCACGATGTTGATAGTTGTTGAATTGAGGGAAACACCGGGGTAAGCCACCGCAAGGTCGTATTGTAGCAAGGTGCTTTCGGTTCAGAGTGGGTTTTTTCCGAGAACCAGATTAAGGCAAAGTCATTGCGGACAGAGGCATGTCTTTATTCGAGAGACGTTCGATTCGAAGTATCTCGAGGAAGTTCAGAATGCTGGGGCAGTTCATATTAAACCGTCAGGGTACAGAGTTTCAGACTATCCCACAGAGATTCCTGCAGGTCGGGGCATAACAGAGGCGAAAGAGTTGTTCTTCTCAGTGTCATCAGAGTTACTCAGAGCTACTTGAGCAGATTCAGCCGATCTTCAAGTTTGAGACAAATATCGGGAAGTCGTGTTGCCCTCCATTGACCCTTCTACTAGAAGCCGTGAATTCGGACAGGGTATTGTCCAACATCAGGAGTGTATGACCTATCACGGATGTACAAAAGCCCCAACCTACTTGGCGCGTTCGGTTATCCCCAGTAAAGTCGTACATTCGAGAAGCAGTTCATCTGGGGCAATTAGGTCGAGATTTGGCAAATCTCTCGCGGCTATGGGCACTGCTCCACGAATCAGTCGATCAGGGGCAAAAGATTATCGCAAGACCGGGGCAGAACACCCTAAAAACAAAAGATGTTGTTGGGACATTCTTTTGGGGTTTGACGTACAGAAACAGTTCAGATCTAACCGTCAGGGTACAGAGATCGAAGAGTCCTAACCAGCAGCTCGTAACGAAAAGACTTGATCGTTATGTGAAGTGAATCTCCATGCAGGCCGCGCTTCCAAGATAACAATGTTCCTTACTAAAGAAGGATCAAATTCCCCAGCTAGTCGTAGCTTATCCAAAGGGCAGTCTCCAGTAGGGCGTTTACCCTCAGCAGAATTGACGATTCCAAGATCGAAGGCTGTAGTCAGACAGTGTGGTATCCCCGAAAAGGATCCCCCCATCCCGAGCAGAGTGGTTTAGTCTCAGAAGATTAACATTTCCAACTCGTGAGTTGTACTTAGACAGTTTACCCTTCCTAGTAGGGTCATTTACTCTCCCCCAGCGGAGTCAGTTGATTTTCCCCAAGAGAATCGTTTCGTCCCCAGCGGAGTTCTCTTTCCAGCAAGTGTTTTCTTTCCTCCCCAGTGGAACTCAAAGATTAAAAAAGAAAACTCTCCCCGGCAGAGTTGGTGGTGTATCCTGGCATTTATTTTGTCGGAATACCGTGTGATACCCGTTCACTCCCCAGCAAAAGTCCAATTTTCATTGGCACGGGTAAGCTCCCCAGCAGAAGTCCAATCATGATTGGCGCATTCAATCATCCCTCAGCGAAGTTGGCTTCACTCTTCCAGCATTTATTTTGCTGGAATAATTCTGTGGCACCTGGTTACCCCCAGCGGAGTTGGCGTTGTCTTCAGCATTTATTTTGTTGAAGCGGTTTCTGTATCCCGACAGTTCGAGTCTGCATTTGCATCATCATATAGTGTCATACTTGCATCCACCAAATAAAAAACGCGTAGCATTTCCATGTCGAATGAAGCATTACGTCATTGTCAAACATATGCATTCTGAAACATAAACCAGGTTGGTTAACCGTTTGTTTTCAAGTGTTGTTTCCCTTGCAGGTGGAGGGAGCTCTTGCTCAAATTAATTGTCAAACATTCAAGATCTCGGCGTGAGATGTGTAATGATAATGTCAGTTGTGGCATTATTCCCCACAAAGTTGCTTATTTAAGTTTCTCTTACCCCTCCAGCGGAGTATTTCTTCAAGGTTGTTGTTGTGACAGCATCAAAAGATTTCGTGAATCGATTTTTGAAGTTGTCTGGCAGTGTGGATTCAGAAAATCCCCAGTAGAGGCCTTCTCAGATTTGCTGCCATGTCAGCACTGAAAATTGGAAGTTTAGACTCATATTGTGTTACCTGTGATAGACAGAGATATTACCCGTGTTGACGGAGATGTTACCTGTGTTGACAGAGATATTACCTGTGTTGACAGAGATATTACCCGTGTTGACGGAGATGTTACCCGTGTTGACGGAGTCGTTACCTGTGTTGACAAAGATGTTACCCGTGTTGACGGAGATGTTACCCGTGTTGACGGAGATATTACCCGTGTTGACGGAGATGTTACCCGTGTTGACGGAGATGTTACCCGTGTTGACGGAGATTGTTACCCGTGTTGACGGAGATGTTACCTGTGTTGACGGAGATGTTACCTGTGTTGACGGAGATGTTACCCGTATTGACGGAGATATTACCCGTGTTGACGGAGATGTTACCCGTGTTGACGGAGATGTTACCCGTGTTGACGGAGTTGTTACCCGTGTTGACGGAGATGTTACCCGTGTTGAAGGAGATGTTACCCGTGTTGACGGAGATGTTACCCGTGTTGACGGAGTCGTTACCTGTGTTGACAGAGAGGTTACCCGTGTTGACGGAGATGTTACCTGTGTTGACAGAGATGTTACCTGTGTTGACAGAGAGGTTACCCGTGTTGACGGAGATGTTACCTGTGTTGACAGAGATGTTACCCGTGTTGACGGAGATGTTACCCGTGTTGACGGAGTCGTTACCCGTGTTGACGGAGATGTTACCTGGGATGGACAGAGATTGTTACATGTGTTTAGGCAGATGATTTTCCCGTATGGATAGGCGGATGGAGTTTCCTGTGTTTAGACAGAGGGTTTGCCCGTATGGATAGACGGATGGAGTTTCCTGTGATTAGACAGAAATGTTTCCCCAGCGAAAGCGCCGGGATTTTTCCGTGATGTGAGTCCTGACGTGGACAGATTTGTGCTTATTCGTGATTCGGCGAAATTTGGGTCCAGATGTGGACAAGGTTACTCCTGTGACAACAGAATCTCTATTCGTATTGACGAATTTGTCTCTCTTCTTGTGTTGATAAGGTTAGTCCAGTTGTGGACAGAGGTGTTTTGCGAAAAGTGTTCAGTACCTGTGGCGTTACAGAGGTGGTTGAAGTTGAAATCAGAGTCATCAGACGTCGGATCAGTTGTTGCCGTAACAACCAGATGTGGATGTCGTTCCCCAAGCAGTGGTGCAGTTTATTTCTGCGGTTGACAAATTTCCGGGTTCTTAGTATTCAATCGTCTTGTACCTCGAACGTCTGAAGGCTCCGAGCGTTTCACCTAGTCGGGTCCAAGTCGCTTGAATAGGGGCAGCTGTTGCACCCTAAAATTTGCTCAACTTATTCCACCTGATCTTATGTTTCAATTGCATTGTCATTTGCATAAAAAGTCATGTACATAGTCTAATCATTTGCATAGCATAGCATGGGCAAGTCATCCAATAAGGGACCAAATGCAATTCTTATGAGCATATCAAGAGGGTATTATTCAAATTCAAGCACATCCAAGTCATCAGAAAGAAATTGAAATCTGAGAAGTTAGTGGACCAAGCAGTGGATCTATCACCTATATGGAGGGTATTTGAAGATCATCAAAGAAGTTGTGAGTCATGAATTGAGGCCATGGGGGGTATATAGACATCATGGAAGACCTAGAGGGTCATTTTGAAAGTGAGGCAAGTCATTGATGTGATTACAAGAGCTGCAGTGGAAGACAGTCAACTAGGGTTTCATCTGGGTCAACCCTAGGTCAACCCTAGGTCAAATGCTTGATTGAAAGGCATCAAGGCCTGTTTGAAAGATGTGGGATGCCTCATTTGACATGTAGATATGGATGTGGTGTTGTGCCAAGGAGAAAACAAAGGGAATCAAGAAGAAGAGAAGTTTCTGAGTTAGGGTTTCTGTGTAAAATCCCCTGATTTAGGGCAAACTTCCAAGCAAGATAATTCAAAATGCAAGTCTCAAATGGATCCTTGGCCAACATAAAACTTGTAGAGGATCTCAAGACCTTTAATTTTAGTGGTGGTAGACATCAAGAAGATTTATAGAACTAAGTTATGGTTCTTGCAAGTTACAGGTCTTTTGAGGACACTGAAATTTGTCTGTGAAAGTTACTTGACTTCCAAGCAACTTTTACCCCTCAAGGAGCTTTCAAATGGATCTCTGGCCAACATGAGAGTTGTTCCTCATGATCTTAGCTTTCTAGAAAGGTATGATATGCCTTCATATGATTTGTGGAACTCTACTTATGACTTTGGCAAGCAAAGGGCATTTTGGTCATTTGGCAGTTATAGGTCATTTCAAGCATATGGCCATATCTCCTACTTCCAAGCTTCAAATGGAAAAACCTTCAGCATTAAAGTTTCTTAGAATGATGTTTTAGGGCTAGTAGGGTGGTCATGAGATGTTGGAAAGGCTCATAAAAAAAAGTGATAAAAATAGCCTAAAAATGGGACATAAGTTAATTCAAGTGAAATGGAAAATCCTAAAATCCAAGTTGCAAATCCAAACCATGGCATATGATAGGTCATTTTGACTCCCAAGGGCATTTTAAGAACATTGGTTCAGCCACAATTTTGATTTGAGGCTTAAATCTTGGGGTTGCTTTGTAAAAGTCTTACTTGCATAATGGCATACCAAACCAAAACAAAGAAAAGCTTCATAAACAAGGTGTTTAAGCTTTGTATCTTGTCCAAAATACCACTTAAGGGGAAAATCAAGTGAATTACTCAAGTTGTAAGGATTTTGTCATGATATCTCATGTGGTGGGAAGTGAAATGCAAAATATCTTCATGAAAGTTCAAGTTGCTACTAGATTGATCTAGATGATTCTAGACCCTTCCAAATGAGTCTATATATTGAATACAATCTCCATTGGTGAGAGGTTGGTGATTGTTGATGTTAATGGTGGTAGGAAAAAGAGTTTGAACCATAATTCTCCATTTTGCAAATTGTATTGAAACTCCATTTTTCTCTTCATTACCCTTCCATTTTCTTCCACAAATCATCACTACAAACACCCCTGAGTATGTTCATGCTAGCTTGAGCCTCCATTGTTGAAGAATTGAAGCTTTCCAAGTGAAGTTGCAAGAGAGCAAAAAGGATTGAATCTGAAGATACAAGCCATCTTCATCAAATCTTGTGCAAGTAGAGTATTATTCATCACATAGAGACCATTCTTGAAGATCCACAAGGCCTGGTTCGAAGCTTTTCAACATCTACCATTGCAAGGTTCAAGGTATGCAAAACCACTTCCACACTCTGTTTTAGGCATGGCTAGGATTAGTTCTTGTTGTGAAACCATTAGAGACCATTAGGTGATTCATTTGGATGAGTTTAAGACCAATTAGTGAGGTTTCATTAATGGAGGTTGATTCTTGATGGAGGTAGAACACACTATTTAATGGATGATAATGCACGAATTTTGGTTGGTTGTGATCAGCATAGCATGAGGATTAATTATATAGAAAGATTGTTGAGTTTTATGATGGTCGAAAATTGAAGAAAGTTTGGATCCATGGAGTTGTGTGGTTCGGTTTGCATGATGTAGTTAGTTTCAACGAAATCCAAAGGCATGGTTGAATTCTACATAAAATTCTAGTCAAGTTTGGTTCTTGGATTGTGTCATTTGATGGAGAAATGAGAGAGAACAAGTGGTGGAAAGTTTCATGCATGGAGTTTGTTTTTTTCATGGATTCTAAAATCCTAGATGGACCAAGGTTGAAGACATAATCTAGACCATTGATTGTATGTGGACTTGTTGACTTGGAAGACCATCCTGCGGCCGAGATTTTATTAAACTTCAAAAATTCATATAAAATTGAAAAATGCATATTTTTTAATGAGACTTTTTTTCCCATTTTCCATTTTCTGTCTAGAAAAATATAAAAACATAAAATAGCCATTTTATTTCAGTTTTATATTTTTTGTGCATTTTTACTTTTAATTGCTTTTTTTAATTCTTTTAGTTGGTATGCTAATTTGTAGAATTTAATTAGGATAGTTCCCTTATGATTTTGAGTTCAATTTTTTTAGGATAATTAGATGAATGGTTTAGGGTCCCCCTGAATTAATGTCATAATTTTGTGATAATTTTTAGGGTAGTTTTAATTAGGTAGTTCTAAGTAGTGTAGAATTTGATTAAAACTTTAGTATAGGTCAATAATAATTTCAGATTTAGGTTTTTTAGGGCAATTTAGTCTATGGGGAATATATGGGACTTAAGGGTAGTTATGTAGGGTCCCCTAGCATTTATATTAGGAATTAATAGAATAATATACTTTTTTTGGTTGATTTTTGAATTGATTGATTGTGTGGTGTGCCCTTTCTAGGGTTATTGTTTGATTGTGTGGGGTATTGGGCTTGTTTGGGGCTTGGGTTTGAGTTGAAGACTTTGTTGATGAAGCCCATTGAAGACAAAAGGAATGAAGACTCAGTTCAGGAGTTGATGAAGAGTATCTCTTACTGGCAGCTGTTGAAGGTTATAGGATCTAGGAGTTAGGTAGAGCTCTAGAATAGCAACTTGATTCACAAACATGGAAGGTCTTGTTTGCCTCCATCCCTCTCTATGATGCAGAGTCTCTCTAGGACACTCACCCCCTTCCTTTGGAAGGCTTGGTAGCAGTGTCTAAGAGATAGAACTCTTGAGAGAAACATTCTACATGTTGTTAACAGTCTGTTTGCCACCTTTGGTGGTCAACTAACTGTTTAACATTCCAGTTCATCCTCTTAACTGTTTCTCATCTTGGAGAGTGAGACTTGAAGAAAAGCCCTGAAGGATTGAAGATGGAGACCTTGCTTGAAGGCTGTGAAGATGAAGACTGATGCTTGCTTGAAGCCTGTAGATGGTTGAAGATGACTTGAAGACAGATGTTGATGAAGATCGCTGTTTGCTGTTTATTTTTTGCTGTTTATAATTTTTGATGTATTGTTTGAATTTCCCGGACTGTATTGTTTGCCATTTAACCTGTTAGGTTGAGAGCGAATCTTGTTCGCTTTTGCCTGTTGTTTTCTGGGTTCGAGGTTGAGTGGAACTCCCTTGCCTCGCTTGTATTGCTGCATTCATGCATTTTACTGCTTTATTGTATATATGCTATTGTTTCTGTTTCCGCTTATCCCTTAGGACCTCTGTTTCTCTCTGCACAAGAGAGGAACATGATAGACGTTAGGTCTTAACCCATGCATGATAACATTAGGTTAGTGTGATTCCCTCGTCAACCATAGGTTAGAGTTCTGTCTCTTCTTTCTCAAAACAAACAGAAAAACACAATAATATTTCAAACACAATTGATGCGTGTTTTTCGCAAGTGTACGAATCACGTCAAAGTAATATAAAAGATTATCGAATCCACAGAGACCAAGTGTCAATCTATCGTACCTGTTGTTATGGTGTTTATCTAAGGCAACTATTTTTAAGGGTTTTAGTAAGGGTGCAATGGTAAATAAAATTATAATTTTAAATAATAAATAAAAGACAGGCTCGAATGTAATTCACGTAATCAATGATAATCCAGTACTTGTTAATGGAACTACTTATGGGCAATGTTTTCTCCTTTGAAAAGAACTAATTTAACAGGAACTGTCGCTTTCGCGTATTCAGAACCGAGTTGTACTCTCTAATCAACCCCTCCTATTGTCACGGATAAAAAGGTGCGTACTGCGTTAGAGTAGTAAACCTATTTTTAAGAAATATAGTTTCTTAACAAAGTTGAAAAGTATTTTAACCTGGACTTCTTAGCAAAAAGAGGTTCTTATGAACCAGACTCTAAATCTCATAACGCGTCCGAAAATCGTTTTAAAATCTCTTTTCTTTTTAATCTAAAAACTCCTAATGAACTATACAAAGCGCTTTTGGCTGTTTTTGAAATAGTTAAAAACAATTACTTGAATTGAAAGATAAAATAGCCCTTAGGTGTTTCCACGAACAATTATACTGATTACTGGTTTAATTACGATCCTTACATTCTAACCTTTATGGGATTAGTTAGACATGATAAAGTAAATATTCTTTTTATAGTTTTTCATATAAGTAATTTAAAGCGAGTGCGGGAAGTAAACAACGTAAATGTGCGAGTGCGGGAAATAAACAACGTAAATGTGCGAGTGCGGGAAATAAACAAAGTAAAGTGCGAGAAAATAAATAAAAGTAAAGCAATGCGGAAGAATAAAATACGAACTGGAATTAAAATGGCGGCAGGATTAACTTCCTCCAGAGTGCTCCAAAACTCGAACCACAGACAGATTACAGACTCGATCACTCGATTGCAGAGGCACCCCGATGTGGAATGGCAACTGCTTTATAACTGATATATGCCTAGAGAATTCTAATTCTGGATGAAGAAAAACGAAAATCTAAGGTCCTATTTATAGGAGAAACTGGAAGCGCGAAATGACCGGGACGCCCCTCCACTAAAAAGTGGAGGTTGAGGATTTTTGCCTTGTGGCGCCCGCCACAGGCCTATGGCGCCCGCCACGGTCCCTACAGGGGATGATGTAGTGGGGATCGTGGGTCTTGGAGGTTGAGGAGTGGTCTTGAGACGTGGCCACGTCATGGCTAACCCCATGGCGCCCGCCACAGTGGGTGCCGCAAGTGCAAAATGCTGAATTTCTAGGTTTTCGTCCGTTTTCACTCCTTTTTCGCTCCTTTTCCCGATTCCAGCTCCGATTATTATAAAAACCTGAAAACATAAGAAAACAAAGCAATAACAAAGCAAAACAACAATAAAAGCTAAGAATGCATGCGAAATCGGAGTCAGAAATACGGTGAATTTTAGTGTGATCAAATTCTCCCACACTTAAACCTTTGCTTGTCCTCAAGCAAACATTAAAGCTTAAGAAAATATGGTGTCAACACTTGTCTTTGGGCTAAAGGGATTCTAAGTTCAAGTCAGGATGCAGTGACAGATACTAACTAAGTGAACCAAGGGTACCATAGTAACACAAACACAAACTTCAATCCTATATTAACCACTCCATGTCATCCCACGATACCTAGGCCTATCTTCTCATCTTTTTGTGTCCTTTTCATTCAGGCGCAATCACATTAAGCCCGTTATCCGTACATGCTTCATAGTAGAGTGACCGGTTAGTGATTCTGATCCATAACATAAGGTTTCTGGCACATAAGCATGTGTAAACCTGTTTTTATTTCGCCTAAATGTAGCTGCGGGGGATCGGATCGTAATCCGCCCTACCAAGTTCAGTGCCAGATACCTCTGAACCAACTAACAATAGGTGACTTGCAATTTTTTTTTTTTTTTTTTTCTTTTTGTGGCAAAAATTTTTTTCTTCTCTTTTTTCGGTTTAAATGACTTTGTGAGGGTCACCTATACCAGAGTTTGCCTTTTTTTTTCTTTTTTTTTTATTAGCACTGGATCATTCACTTATATTCATCGGCCCCCTACGTAGAGTATGCTTAGGCCGGAGCTGACTGCTAAAATAAACTACTTAGGACAATTTTTTTGAATGATAGTAAAGGCCATGGTGGTGGGGTTTAGGAGTGATTCCTATATTCAAGAGGTCTATGGTGCTAAAATGGTTCTGATGTTTCAAAAAGTTGACCTAAGTCACCACATCCTAAACTAAACCTGTCTCAAAGCCCAAAAAACATATGAAACAACATTGTTTTCTTTTTAAAAATTTTCTGGTAAGGCTAAGGAAATGGGAAAAAATGAAGATGAACTAAAAAGACACTATACTGGTGACTCGTCAGACTCATGCATTATCTAAGAAAAATAAATTACTGAAAAGGGAAATAACTGAAAGCAATAAAATCCCCTCCCACACTTAAATCGAACATTGTCCCCAATGTTTCGAAATAAGATAAGGGGGGTAACCTGGAAAAAGACTACTGAGGAGGGGCACTGGTGCCTTCGCCGTCCTGATGTGATGGTCTGGAACAACGGGATCTACTACGATGCTGGTCCCTCCGGTCGAGTCTTGCTGATAAAGCAGCCTGAGCACTCCGGACCTCTCGAAGGTTACCCAAGATGGAACCCTGAGTAGCCTCTACAAGCTGGTAGTGTCGGCTGTTGAACTCTCTCTGACGGTTCTGCTCTAATGAAATAGCGTTCAAGGTACGGCAAACGTTGCTATAGGAACGATCTGAAACCAATCGCGATTGTTGCATGAAGCTCATATTGTCCGTCAGCTGCTGTGAAATAGTAGAGAGAAGGTCATCGCGCCTTTCTTCTCTAGCTGTCATATCACGCCACATCTCCTCGGTGACAAAGAATCCAGGAGCAGTACCTGCAACAGGGTTAGAGGAAGATGGTGCAGTGTGTGACTGTGAAGGACGATGGGGGGACATGTGAGGGATGGGAGACTGCTCTCTCCGATCATACTCATCATCAGTGTCATGTGCCTCCCCATCGGGAATATTAGGAGGAAGTGGACCCAAAACACGTGGAGCATTAAGATCATAGGTCCAGTTCCTTTCATCACGTACATCAGTACGTCTACTGCATGGTAAAGCAACAGATGGGATAGCTACCCCATGAACCATCAACTCATAACCACCTTCTCTCCTTGTTCGGCACAATTTCATGTCTTTCAGAAATTTTAAATTAATTGTGCGAGGAGGTAGTGGTTCAAGTGTAGCTATCTCATCATCCAGGCCAAGAGCCCGAGCAATAGACGTAACAAGCCCTCCAAAAACAATCGGTCCTGTTTTATTAGTAAATAAAGTCATGTGGGCAAGCATAAACGGGACCGGATTGATGTGGGTTCTAGTGAGGCATCCTTGCAAAAATAGGAGTTCACGAGCATTAACCTTGTTTGGACTTTCCCGGCCAAAAATAGTACATGCCAAAAGAAGTCTAAAAACTCTTATGGCCGGGTTGTGAATGGTCGACGCAAGTATCCCTTCAAAAGAATTAATTGAAGTACTTGAAAGCCTTAGCCAGAAGGTAAATACCTCGGCCGACCATTCAGCATCCAAAGGTGCCTCACAAATCGAACCTTCCCTATGAGGGATTCCTAACAAATCTGCTAGCTCATTGGTACTGAATTCGTATTCAATTCCAAACAGTCTAAAAATAACAGTACCGACAGTGCTAGCAGTGTTAGGACTGACAGTGTATATCAAAGAACTCAAAAACTCAGTTGTCAGCCTCTCATAGGTAGGTTCCTGATTAATGAAAATATTATGCAAGCCTAGAAATTCTAATAAATTAAAAACACTATGATAAATACCCAAAGCATACAGACAGTTATCGTCGACGTACCTAGTCGAGAGGATTTCTCGACTTTGAAGCCTCTGAATAATTTTCCGTTGCCTTTCGCCCGGTCTTCCATCACGAAGAATAAATCCGTTGAACTCCATTGTTGAAAAGCTCCTTAGGTAGTGAAAATAGTAGAAAAGTGGTTTATGAGGGGAATGATAAAGTTTTGATTTTTTTGGTTTTTGATGGATGAAAATGGAAATGGATGTTGGATATGTTTTATGGATGGAGGGTATTTTGGAAATGGGGGAGCTTTAATGGGGTTCAAGGAGGATTTGGAAGGTTGGAAAAATGGGTTTTTGGTGAAGAAAGGGATGAAAATGGTGGAAATGGGGATTGAATCCCGTATTTGGTGATGACACGGTGTGGCGCCCGCCACAGGGCCTATGGCGCCCGCCACAAGGCCAATTCCTGGGCCTTGTGGTTTTGGATCCTCCTTTTGGGCCTTCCTTGCACCTTGGTCTTCGGGGGGTCTGAATAGCGTTTTCTTCTTCTTTTCAAGGCTTGAGGCTTGCATATTTTTGTCTTATATATTTTTTTCTTTCTTTACACGACAAAAAAAATAAAATAATTAAAAATCAAAAAAGAAAAAGAGAAAATAAGAATTAGTGCATAATATGTATATATATATATATATAGGGAATTCAAAGTGCATGAAAATATAAAAGCTGCAATAAAGTAAAATATGTCTGGAAATGCGATAAATAAAACGAAGTTAAATACTAGGGTAGTGCTGTCAGGGTGGAATGAGTTATGTGGTAGGTTTCTTATCCTGGCTTGATCCACGAATCTCAGCTATCTCCCTCCGAAGCTCGTCGATCGCCTGATGTAGAGCATCGGTCTCCGAGGCATGAGTGAGATCAGAAACCTGCATCTGTAACTCTAAGTCTGCCACTTCCTGCTTGAGCAGGGCAGTCTCCTTGCGGAGCTCATAAATCTGTGTTTGTAGGTCAGGTGGCTGCAGAGACATATTGTTAGACATAACAGTGATTCGGGGAGTAAGAGGTGTAGGAGTGTACTCAGCGGCGGGAGGCGATTTCGGCTCTTCGACAGTCTCTCCATAACCCTCTAGAGCATAACTCCAATTGGCAGGATCATGGACACTGGTCATCAGCGGATCTGGTAATGTAAAGTAGTGTATCGCTTCACCGTCGATCAGCAATCTAAACATGTTGGGCTCAAAAGAAGCCCTCCTCATCAGTCCTCTATCAAGACAAAAATCAATATCCAGGGTGGTGTAGCAGCAGAAGGTCCTGAGGTGCAATAGCTTGCGAGACAAACCCAATGCAGTAGCAATCTGTGTAACAATCCCACCGACATGGATGATTCCTACTGATGATCTGAGAAAACTGGGTAGAAGGATCTTGGCTCCCTCTGCCTGATATTTTAGTCCAAAACTTTTCCACTTCTCTGCTCATAAAATACCCCATCGGAGTCTCTGGAATAGCATCAGGAGTAGTCTGGAAACCTAGCAAATCACCAAACCCTTTGTGAGAGAATGAGTAGTCAATCCCGAACAACCTGAAAACAGCGAGTCCATCGGGTCCAGCCCAAGGGTCATGATGAAACGAGCTGAGGAACTCAAGAGTCAAGTTCCTATAAGTGTCGTTCCTGTCGTCAAACTGGTCCCACTGGAGTTGATGGCATAAAAATCTGATGCTTGGCTCTATCCCCAAGGCATCCATGCAGTCATGGTCAGGGTACCTGGTAGGAGCCATAGGGCGTCTCATGTGAACATAGTAACGCTCTCTCTGTGCATCATCTCTAAAGGCCACGTGCATGTCATCAGGGTTCTGCATTCTGTACAAGGTTAGCAAACAAGTCCTGAAAGCACATAAAACATTCAATCGTGAGTCCTGACATAAAATAAACAAATTAAAATAAAGTAAAAAAAAAAGTACAAAAATAAGAAAAACCATGGGTTGCCTCCCAGGCAGCGCTTGTTTAACGTCATTAGCTCGACGACCGATATTTAAACATCATTGGAAGGATATGGTGGATCACTCAGAGTATGACAGGTGTCTGTTGTTGGAATGTCACCTCCTTCGTAGGGCTTCAACCTCTGTCCATTGACTATGAACGGTTTACATGTTTGGTTCTTGATTTCAATAGCACCGGATCTCGGGATCTTAGATACTTCGAAAGGGCCAGTCCATCTCGAACGGAGTTTACCTGGAAATAGTCGTAACCTAGAATCGAACAGGAGAACAGGATCGCCTATTTTGAAGTCTCTTCTTATGATTCTTTTGTCATGCCAAGCTTTTGTTCTTTCTTTGTATATGATGGCATTTTCGTAGGCAGATTGTCTGAGCTCTTCTAATTTGTGGATATCAAGGATACGTTTCTCACCAGCTGTCAAGTAATCCAAATTCAAAGTTTTGATGGCCCAATAGGCCTTATGCTCCAACTCAAATGGTAAGTGACATGATTTTCCATAGACCAGTTGATAAGGGGTTGTTCCTATAGGAGTTTTGAAAGCGGTTCTATAGGCCCATAATGCTTCTTGAAGTTTCTGCGACCAATCTTTTCTAGATATAGAGACAGTCTTCTCGAGGATTTGTTTTATCTCCCTATTAGATACTTCCACTTGTCCATTGGTCTGTGGGTGGTATGGTGTTGCTACTCTATGCTTAACTCCATACTTGCTTAAAAGTTTATCAAATATTCTCGATATGAAGTGTGATCCTCCATCACTTATGACTAAACGGGGTGTTCCAAACCTGGGAAATATATAATTCTTGAATAATTTGATGACTACTCTGGTGTCGTTTGTGGGTGCGGCGATAGCTTCAATCCATTTAGACACGTAGTCAACAGCTACTAATATGTACTGATTTCCAAAAGATGGTGGGAACGGTCCCATAAAGTCCATACCCCATACGTCGAAGAGTTCTACTTCTTGGATATTTCTTAACGGCATTTCATTACGTCTTGAAATATTTCCTGTGCGTTGGCATCTGTCACACTTGACAATGAAAGCATGGACATCACGCCACATAGTAGGCCAGAATAGGCCAGCTTGAAGAATCTTGGCGTAGGTCTTAGATGTGCTTGCATGTCCACCATAGGGTGCAGAGTGACAATGCTCAATTATATTATTTACCTCTTCTTCTGGAACACAACGGCGGAAAATGCCATCTTTACCTCTCTTGAAAAGAAATGGATCGTCCCAATAGAAGTTTCTCACATCACTATAGAACTTCTTCTTCTGGTGGTAGTTTAGATCAGGGGGTATGATGTCAGCGGCTAGGTAATTAACAAAATCTGCATACCAAGGTACATTGCTTATAGCTAAGGATTTATGAAATTGCTCATGAGGGTCTGGGTTATCATCTTCAATGGTTTCTAGTTGGGCTATCAGTCTATCATAGGCAAAATCGTCATTTATGGGTACTGGATCAGGTTTCAGGTATTCTAGCCTAGATAGGTGATCAGCTACCACATTATCAGTGCCTTTCTTGTCACGGATATCCAAATCAAACTCTTGTAATAATAGAATCCATCGAAGTAACCTAGGCTTGGCATCCTTTTTGCTTAGTAAGTAACGAATGGCAGCATGGTCGGTGTAAACTATAATCTTGGCTCCTACTAGATAAGATCTAAATTTGTCTATTGCAAAAACTACAGCTAGGAGCTCTTTTTCGGTTGTTGCGTAGTTGAGCTGTGCAGCGTCTAGGGTTCTACTGGCATAATAAATCACATGTAACTTCTTATCTTTTCTCTGACCTAGAACGGCTCCAACAGCATAATCACTGGCGTCACACATTATCTCAAACGGTTCCGACCAATCAGGGGGTTTCATTATAGGTGCTGAAATCAGAGCTTGCTTCAGAAGATTAAATGCTTCAGTACATTTTTCATCGAAGATGAACTCAGCATCTTTCATTAAAAGACCAGTTAAGGGCTTTGTTATTTTGGAGAAATCCTTGATAAAACGTCGGTAAAATCCGGCATGTCCAAGAAAACTTCTTATCTCCCTGATAGTCTTCGGCGGTTTTAGATTCTCTATGACTTCTATTTTTGCTTTATCTACCTCTATACCTTTTTCGGAAACTATATGTCCTAAAACAATCCCTTCGGTGACCATGAAATGACATTTTTCCCAATTTAGCACAAGGTTTACCTCCACACATCTCTCCAGGATTTTCTCAAGGTTGACAAGACAATTTTTGAAATCTGACCCACAAACTGAGAAATCGTCCATAAATACTTCCATGATTCCATCCAAATAATCAGCAAAGATAGACATCATGCAGCGTTGGAAAGTTGCAGGAGCATTACAAAGTCCAAAAGGCATTCTTCTATAGGCAAAGGTTCCAACTGGGCATGTAAAGGTAGTTTTTTCTTGATCTTCGGGGTGAATAGGTATTTGGAAGAATCCTGAATATCCATCTAAATAACAAAAGTAAGAGTGTCTGGCTAGGCACTCCAACATTTGGTCTATGAATGGTAATGGGAAATGGTCCTTCCTAGTTGCTTTATTTAATTTTCTATAATCTATGCACATACGCCAACCTCCATCAGTTCTTTTTGCTACAGGTTCGCCCTTCTCGTTTTGCACGACTGTGATGCCTCCCTTTTTAGGTACTACATGCACAGGACTCACCCATTTACTGTCCGAGATCTGATATATTATACCTGCCTCTAGTAACTTAAGAACTTCAGTCTTAACTACAGTACTCATTATAGGATTTATTCTACGTTGGTGTTCTCTAGAAGGTTTTGAATCTTCTTCAAGCAAAATCCGATGCATGCATACGGATGGGCTTATTCCTTTTAGATCAGAGATCTTATATCCTAAGGCTGAGGGGTACCTACGTAAAACTTCTAATAATTGATCAGTTTCTTCTTGGTTTAAGGTATCACTGACTATAACTGGACGGTTCATATCTTCATCAAGAAATTCATATCTCAGGTTTTTAGGCAGTTCCTTAAGTTTTACGGTCGGTTTTATAGGGCAAGGCATAGGATCTGGGGTTAGAGATAAACATTCGTGAAGGTTATCATCAATGTAGGGTGTTTTATAATTGTCATCTTCCAAAATAAGGGTTGATGGCAATTTTATAGATTCAGTTTCTTCTTCTTGTTCTAATTCCCTAATACATTCTTCGATGATATCTAAGGCATAACAAGAATCTCCTATCACAGGTGCCATAAGAAATTTTGACAATATAAATTCTATCTTCTGGCCACCTACCTCAAAAGTTAGTTTTCCCTTTTTAACATCTATTACGGCTCCAGCAGTCGATAAGAACGGTCTACCTAGGAGGATTGGTATGTCGTCATCTTCTTTAATGTCCATGACAACAAAATCAGTAGGTATAAACAGCTGACCTATCCTAACAGGGACGTCTTCAAGTATGCCTATAGGGTATTTAACGGATCTATCGGCTAATTGAAGTGACATCTTAGTAGGTTGTAATTCTCCTAAGTTTAATCTCTCACAAACTGCTAAAGGCATTAAGCTCACACTAGCTCCTAAGTCTAGAAAAGCTTTTTCGATGACATGATTCCCCAAAACACAAGGAATGGAAAAATTTCCGGGATCTTTATCTTTCTTTGCTAACCTATTTTCGGAAATAGAATTACATTCCACGGGTTTCGGATCTTCGAGTCTACGTTTATTTGTAAGTATGTCTTTGAGAAACTTAGCATAAGAAGGTATTTGGGTGATGGCTTCTGTAAAGGGGATTTCTACGTGAAGTTTTTCTATAACCTTAACGAATTTTTGATATTGATTATCGATTTGGGTTTTCTTTAATCTTTGAGGGTAAGGTATTGGTGGTTTGTATGGCGGTGGCGGTACATAGGTTTTATTTTTAGGTTCTTCTCCTTTTTCTTGACTTTCCGGGGTTTCAGGCTTCTCTGGTTCCTTTTCCTCATTCCTCTCAGAAGTTTCGGGCTCACTTAATCTAGGGTTTAAAGGTTCCTTATAAGCGGTTCCACTTCGTAGAGTAATGGCATTAGCTTGCCCTTTCGGGTTTTGTTGAGGTTGTCCAGGGAACTGTCCTCCAGGTGTAGTTTGTGGGGCTTGGTTTAACGCTACCTGAGAGATCTGGGTTTCAAGCATCTTATTATGAGTAATAATTTGATCAACCTTGGTTCCTAACTTGGTAATTAGTTCGTTAACATGGACGTTATGGTTCATGAACTCTTTGTTTTGTTGTTTTTGAGCAACGATAAAATCTTTTACAACTTCCTCAAAGCTCGGGCTAGGTGGTACAGGTTGCATAGGTTGATTTGTTCTAGGGGCTTGGTAACCTTGTTGTCTCGGAGGTGCGGTATTTTGGATAGGGTTATTATTTTTGTAGGAGAAGTTTGGGTGATTCCTCCATCCAGGGTTATATGTGTTTGAAAATGGGTTCCCTTGGGTATAGTTCACTTGCTCAGTGTTGGTTTCATTCAACAGATTGCATTCGGCGGATTGGTGTCCTTGCGTTCCACATATCTCACAATTCGGCGAAACTGCGGCAACAGTATTCGGAGTTGTACACATATGTTCGACTCTAAGGGCCAACGCGTCCATTTTAGCCTGCATCATGTCTATAGAGCTTAGCTCATGTATTCCTCCTTGGGCTTCCTTCTTTTCCACTGTCGCTCGTTCTACTCCCCATGATTGATGGTTTTGGGCCATATCCTCGATAAGGGCACTAGCTTCAGGGTAAGGTTTGTTCATCAGTGCGCCACCAGCGGCAGCGTCGATGGTCATTTTAGTGTTATAAAGAAGTCCATTATAGAAGGTTTGGATGATTAGCCAATTCTCTAGGCCATGGTGTGGGCATGCTCTTAATAGTTCTTTATATCTCTCCCAGGCTTCGAACAACGACTCTCCTTGGTGTTGGGTAAATCTAGTTATTAGGTTTCGAAGAAGAGCGGTCTTACTTGGGGGAAAATATCTAGCAAGGAAAACTTTTCTAAGGTCATCCCAAGTTGTTATTGAATTGGGTGGAAGGGAATCTAACCATGATAGAGCTTTATCTCTGAGGGAAAAGGGAAATAATCTTAAGCGTATTGCCTCAGGAGAAGCTCCATTGGTTTTAAAGGTGTCTGCTAATTGAAGAAAGTTTTTTAAATGTTGGTTCGGGTTATCAGTAGCGAGACCTGCGAATTGTCTCTGTTGCACTAATTGCAGCAGGGATGGCTTAAGTTCAAAATTATTGGCTGGGATAGCGGGGTTTACTATACTGGAACTAGGTTCCTCGTTTGATGGTTGGGCGAAGTCCTTAAGAGGTCTTCGATTTTGATCTTCGGCCATAGCTCTCCTATTCCTATGGAAAAATAAACGTGCGCGAGCGTAACGTTCAGGTTCAGCTAGAGGGTCTACTAAACTTCCGGCACTGCGAGTCTTTCGCATTGACCGGTGGGTAACAACCTTAGTCTAAACGGTATAACTACAGGGTAATGAAATTTGACGATATTGGTCCCCGGCAACGGCGCCAAAAACTTGATGCGTGTTTTTCGCAAGTGTACGAATCACGTCAAAGTAATATAAAAGATTATCGAATCCACAGAGACCAAGTGTCAATCTATCGTACCTGTTGTTATGGTGTTTATCTAAGGCAACTATTTTTAAGGGTTTTAGTAAGGGTGCAATGGTAAATAAAATTATAATTTTAAATAATAAATAAAAGACAGGCTCGAATGTAATTCACGTAATCAATGATAATCCAGTACTTGTTAATGGAACTACTTATGGGCAATGTTTTCTCCTTTGAAAAGAACTAATTTAACAGGAACTGTCGCTTTCGCGTATTCAGAACCGAGTTGTACTCTCTAATCAACCCCTCCTATTGTCACGGATAAAAAGGTGCGTACTGCGTTAGAGTAGTAAACCTATTTTTAAGAAATATAGTTTCTTAACAAAGTTGAAAAGTATTTTAACCTGGACTTCTTAGCAAAAAGAGGTTCTTATGAACCAGACTCTAAATCTCATAACGCGTCCGAAAATCGTTTTAAAATCTCTTTTCTTTTTAATCTAAAAACTCCTAATGAACTATACAAAGCGCTTTTGGCTGTTTTTGAAATAGTTAAAAACAATTACTTGAATTGAAAGATAAAATAGCCCTTAGGTGTTTCCACGAACAATTATACTGATTACTGGTTTAATTACGATCCTTACATTCTAACCTTTATGGGATTAGTTAGACATGATAAAGTAAATATTCTTTTTATAGTTTTTCATATAAGTAATTTAAAGCGAGTGCGGGAAGTAAACAACGTAAATGTGCGAGTGCGGGAAATAAACAACGTAAATGTGCGAGTGCGGGAAATAAACAAAGTAAAGTGCGAGAAAATAAATAAAAGTAAAGCAATGCGGAAGAATAAAATACGAACTGGAATTAAAATGGCGGCAGGATTAACTTCCTCCAGAGTGCTCCAAAACTCGAACCACAGACAGATTACAGACTCGATCACTCGATTGCAGAGGCACCCCGATGTGGAATGGCAACTGCTTTATAACTGATATATGCCTAGAGAATTCTAATTCTGGATGAAGAAAAACGAAAATCTAAGGTCCTATTTATAGGAGAAACTGGAAGCGCGAAATGACCGGGACGCCCCTCCACTAAAAAGTGGAGGTTGAGGATTTTTGCCTTGTGGCGCCCGCCACAGGCCTATGGCGCCCGCCACGGTCCCTACAGGGGATGATGTAGTGGGGATCGTGGGTCTTGGAGGTTGAGGAGTGGTCTTGAGACGTGGCCACGTCATGGCTAACCCCATGGCGCCCGCCACAGTGGGTGCCGCAAGTGCAAAATGCTGAATTTCTAGGTTTTCGTCCGTTTTCACTCCTTTTTCGCTCCTTTTCCCGATTCCAGCTCCGATTATTATAAAAACCTGAAAACATAAGAAAACAAAGCAATAACAAAGCAAAACAACAATAAAAGCTAAGAATGCATGCGAAATCGGAGTCAGAAATACGGTGAATTTTAGTGTGATCAACAATAAAAGACACTTCTTCCGTAAAAGAATGTGAACTCATCAAAACGTCATTTTTGTCCGCTTGGACCAGTAATCAGAAGAACCCTTTTTTCAGAAGGAGATAAAAACAATCAAGACAAACTTGTGTCGTACGTGGCTCGAACTACGTTTGCTCTGATCTTTCGTGCTGTATGAAAGTACGTAGGCATAGGATGCGATATCCTAGCGAGCAACCTTCCCCTCCTTTCCCGTAGGTAGGCGAACTACGTTGACTCTGATTTCTCGTTCCAGACGGGAATACGTAGGCATAAAGTGCGATACTTTGCCGAGTCATTTTATTTTCTTTTAACCCCAGACCTATAGAATCGATAGAATAATAATCCGTACCAGAAAACAAGCGTGGATCCCGTCGAGTACGACGGACGTGAGGGGTGCTAATACCTTCCCCTTGCGTAACCGACTCCCGAATCCAGGATTTGGTTGCGATGACCATTCCTTTCCCGTTTTGCGTTAGGTTTACTCTGAGCGTTTCCTTTCCCTCCTTTGGGATAAATAACGTACGGTGGCGACTCTTCTGTTCAGCCGGCGCCGATTTTCGCAGTAGCGACAACAATCACCCATTGATCACACTTATCTTTATTTTGGCTTCTAAATGGGATACATCCACCACACCTCCTACTCATTTAGTAGTCATCAAATGGAAGAAACTTCCTCTGGGGAACACTAGCTGGGAGGCTTGGCCCCACATTTGTGAATCTTATAACCTTGAGGACAAGGTAATATTTTCCAGCTACATGTGATGTTAACACCCCACTTACTATTGACACCAGCGACACTATCAAAGAACAATCAAAGGTTTCTAAGTTGGACAAACCCAATGAGAAGAAGGAATCCAAGAGGATTTGTACCTGACCAATCACTCCAGAGGTGGCAAAACAAATCCAATATATTGGGCATGTCAGTTTTGTCTGCACTTTAATGCGGGACAGACCTAAATCCTTGACATTTTATTGCATACTGATTAATAAAGCGAGTTCTAAAAACTTGATTATACAAATACTTCACTAAGTCTAATAATATATCTAAGTCTAGTAAAACTATCCTTTAGAAAAATAAATTTTGAAAATCTAAGATCGTCTAATGACTATCAATATTCAATTTCTATACAAATTTCAACATATTTTTTTGGTTTTACATTTTTTCTCATTTTAAATTATCCTTAGTTTGAGAAAATATTTGGCATCATAAATGATACGCCAGTGCGGAATATAAGTTTGTATATCTCATAAATTTAGAGTTAAAACAAACAAAATGTGAAAACAAGAAATGAAAGAAATAAGCTAACCTTATCCTTGTCACCTGTCAAACGAAAACCCAACTCAACAATGGATGCTTTACTCCAATAGTTACATTATTCCAATTCCCTTCTCAACTCTTCATCTTTCACAAACTCAATGATTTCTACTACACCTTCTGTTTCCTCTTACATCTGCAACAGAATCTACAACCTTTCACCCACACACTCTTCCATTTCTCTCACCACAAACTTCCCTCAAAGACCCATATCCCATAAACCCTTCGATCCCATCCTCAAGTCACAAAGTTTCACTCTTTCCCCCCTTACAATTCAACCTCTTCAACCCCTATTCGCTGCAGCAGATGAATTTGAAACTAATGTAGACACCACAGTTTCTCAACAAGACGAACAAGAAACAGAAACAGAAACAGAACTGGAAACATCTGATGAACCAAAGAAAGAGAAAGAACAGAACGTGTCAACCTCGGACGATGCTGGAAGACTCTATGTTGGAAATTTGCCGTTTTCGTTGACTTCTGCTCAATTGTCTGAGATCTTTGCAGAAGCTGGCACTGTCGTCTCTGTTCAGGTTTTTCTGTCATTTTATTTTATATAACTTATTTGATTTTTTTACTATTCAATTGGAAAATTCAATTTTTTTTTATGTGGGTTTTATTTCAATCTGATATTTCTGTGTTTTGTTTGATTGAATTATATAGATTATGTATGATCGAGTTACATCCCGAAGTAGAGGATTTGCATTTGTTACAATGAAGAGTGTTGAAGAAGCTAAAGCAGCAATTCAAATGTTTGATGGTGCTGTAAGTCTTCTAAATAGCTTGTAATTAGTTTGTTTTGATTCACTTAGGCTCCTTCTGTCCGTGTCTGTCCGTGTCTGGTCTCCGTGTCTCTGTTCGTGCTTCATAAAAGCTATACTCTCATCAAAGTTTTGGTCATAGTTGGGCTTTCTAATCTAAATAATCCATTTATAGTTAGTTTTTATTGACTGTAATGATTTGCAGCTAGTTGGTGGTAGAAATGCTAAGGTGAACTTTCCAGAAGTGCCTAAAGGAGGTGAAAGGTTAGTAATGAGGAAAGAGATGAGAAACAGCTACCAAGGCTTTGTAGACAGTCCTCACAAGATCTATGCTGGAAACCTTGGCTGGCAACTGAACTCTCAGGATCTTAGAGATGTCTTTGCTGAACAGCCGGGATTATTGGGTGCTAAAGTCATCTATGAGAAGGACAGTGGAAGATCTCAAGGTTTTGGATTCGTTAGTTTTGAAACTGCTGAGGATTTACAGGCTGCTTTGAATGCTATGAACGGAGTGGTAAGAACAATTTTGGGTGATTAGTTTTGCGATTTCAAGTTAGTCTTGTGATATTTCAGTCTAACTATATAACCACATTCCTTCCAATGCTTTCAGGTGGTTCAAGATCGGCCGTTGCGATTGTATTTGGCTGCAGGGAGGAATTCTTCATCTTCTCCTCCAGTGATTGAGGAAAGTACAGCAAGCAATGTTGATAGTTCGGAATTGGTGTCTAGCTCAAGCACATGAGGACATATGTTTGTCAAAGTTTTGCCTGCAAAATACATATCATTTAGCTTTTCTTTTCTCGAATCTGTGAAACTGACACATACACTAGATTTTCAGACAGTTGTGAAATGTATACATATAAGGGGTTAATGTCAATGATATGATTTGTAATTGTGAAGAACATACTTCCACAATTTGATGGGCTACTCAAGCGAAGATTTATTTAAATAACCCTTCTCCGGAGGGTGTAAACTAGTCTTGAAATGGATGCAAAAGGATTTTTTATAAGTGGGAGAATAAGTGTCACTTTATTCAGTTATTCAACAATTTAAGCCTCATAATGAGCAACACAAATCTACTCTTGACAGCACAACACAACATATACTTCTAGTCCATAAAATGCAAAAGTAGCTTATCTAGTCAGCTAACTTAATGTGAATATTTTGCATAAAATTTTGACATCAACGCACCAAATGGGCAGCAACTTTGATATAGAGTTTGTTTTTAGTGGAAGGAGGCCAAAAATTCATCATTAGTTCAATGCTCATAATTATTCATCGTTAATCAACAAACGGATGATATGACATAACGTTAATTGGATAATATTTTCAAACAAAGAATGATTTGAAGCAAGAAGTCACATAAGCATAAAAATTGCACCGATCTTGAACTTGTGCTGATTAGTTACCACAGAAAAGTAGGTACAATTTTCCAAGGCAGTAGGGAACACTGGTCTAAACCTCCATGGTTTACTTCAAAGCATGGCAGGTAGGCAAAACCATAACCAGCAGAACTGATTTTAAAAAAAAAAGCAGTGTTGCCTATTGGAATCTTTTGGCTTTTCTCGTATCAGTGGTTTTTATATTACATGTTTGTGAAAATAGATACAACAATCTGTCACTCACATACTTGATATTTGACTTTCCGAAAAGGAGCAAGACAAACAATTTCAGTTTCACTTCAAACTCTTTCAAGAAAATGGTGGATGGAGTAGCTGAGCATCTAACAGCTTTGAATAACAGCAAACAGAACAGTCAAATCATCAACACATCTGTCATATGTTTATGAAGAATTATCGCCAGCTAGAAGAGCATCAGCTGCAGAATCCAAGTCATGCGGGAAAAACACCCTGCAAAGCAATATTTTTCTTTTAGAGCTCCAGACTATATAATAGATAAGCAACACACATGATAGTATACTAAAAGAATCAACTTTTATGCGAATCACACACCAGCTTATCAGGTAAACAACATGTCATTCAATTGATTTCATTCTATATACTAGTAGTTTAGTTCTAGGTTCAAAACACAGCCCACTAGTAATTTAGTTTTCCAAACAAACAAATAGGATCAATGACTCTATAAGTGATCAGTTCAATCAGTAATGGACAAGTCCATAGACAAGCTACATTACCTGCAAGTGTTGTGGTACAATGTTCTACTGAGATTATCCGTGTCATTGATGCCTTTACAGCCAGCAACCACCTCAAGAACTTGTCTGGAAAATTACAGTCAATCAGACATATTTCCAGGATTGTCTTTTAAGAAAATGAAGGCAAAAGATTAACAATAAGATATTTCTTGAAGTAATAATTACACATTGATAAGGAAAACTATACCAATTACCTAACTAAACAAGGTTCATTGCGGCCTTTGACAAGGCACTCTTGATCATACTTCTCTTTCTTCTTAGAAGACCATTTAGATTTAACAAAACCCATTCCGGCATGAGTGTTCTTTATTTCACAGTATGGTGAGTCTGTCTCAATCATCATTCTCTCAATAGGAATACCCTTGACAACATCAAGGTTCTCATTTGCCTTCAGAGAGCACCCATTTATGCCTGTCAGAGTACCAAGAAATGTGTATCATTCATGGGTGGGATTTAACTTTAATGTTAACATTCAATCATCACAGCTCCACACCATTCATATGTCTATCTTTGTATATTGATATCAAAATACAAAAAAAAAAAAAACTTTGAATACAGCTTTCCTAAAGTGCATTTATCTTTTTTTACCTCATGAAGCTTGCAATAGCATGATAAAAGTTCAGTTGTGGTTATATTTTCAGAAAGACAGCACCTAAAATTAAACATACCAGGGTGCTCTAAAGTAGGTTAGCAGCAGATATAGTAAAGCTTGAAAAGATGGATTTACCAATGTACATTTTATCAAAGGAGAGAAGCTTAATGCACTCATCCGTAGTACCAGTAAATGAATGGGTGACACCACCAGAGAACCTGTCATAAAAGTAGAAATGATTACTCCATTTCACATCCCAAAGTGATTAGGCCTCGAGGTAATTTTTGTAACCCTTCAAATGATGGGTTAAGAGTTTGGAAAGAACCACATGTATCATTAAACAAACCTGCCCAGTGCAACTTGTTCTGATAGATGTTGGACATTTTATACCATTTTCCCCTCAATTCCCAAATTTGAAAGGGTAAACAACATAGCAAAGGTTGGTAACAATATTTTCTAATCAAAACGACAAAGTTCATTTCTTGAAATGAATAAAATGATAGGCTAAACAAGAGGCAGGCCAAAGCAGATTATTTGAACATTTACAATTTCAAAATAGTGAAATCCAACAATTACACCTGTCTTTATTTTTCTCAACTATTTCACAGAAGTCTTCAGCTGCTGCTCGCATGTGCAAAAACATAGGCAACTTTGTGATGTATGCCAATTCAAACTGCTTCTCGAAATACCTAGTATCAGAAAAAGAAGAAGATAATTCATTAGTAATTTTAATATTAAAAAAAAAGAGTAATAGGAAGTAAGGGTAAAAGATATTAAAGTGACACGTGTAGCAACAGATAAACTGTGCATACTTCTTTTGAATCTCTGCGGGGCAAAAATGAAGTCGGTCATAGTCTAATCCACATTCTCCAACTGCAACCACCTTGCAATTGAAAAGGAGAAAGAAGAACGCAAAGTTATTTCTAAAAATGCTTACTTGGAAAGTAGTTTCATAACTAGGACAAGAACACAAGTTCTGCCACTACATGAATAACAATATACATTGTGACATGTCTTGAACTGAATAAATCACTTAAGAAATCAAGATTCAGAACTGTGTGGATCTGACTTGTTATAATTTAAGCATACCTTTCCTTTCTGAATTCCCTCTTTAGCCAACGACAAAAGAGCTTGAAAATGATTTTCTGGATCTCCACTCTCCTCAAATTCCTAAATCAAAACACCAAGTCACATTTACAAATACTATTTTCCATCTGAATCACTGCAGTTCAGGGTATGTATGGATGAGAGTTTTCGAGGGATAAGTCTATATTTTGCTATATATTTGAGATTTTGAAAAAATTGAAAGAATAATGTGATATACGATCATGTAACATTTCAATTACACTAAAATAATTTTTGAAACATTATGTAGCTTCCTTTATTCAGAAAAAAAAAAAAGAAAAAAAGCCCTTTCCTCCAAAATACTTCATCCAAACATACCCCTAAAAATCAAAAGAGAAAAGAAAATAAACCTTGCAACGTGTTGGATGCACACCAACTGTGCAGAAAAGTCTTCCTGTGATCAGTCATAAAATTATCATCACAATAAGATTCTATTTAGATAAACAGCTTAAGTAAGCGCTTACAATATAAGTGCTTACATATAAGCACTTCTATAACAAAAAGAAAAAACAAATTCAAACTATTTTCATACAAACTAGAAGCTGTTTTTATAAGTTAATCTGAAGAGCTTCTGAACTATGTTGAAAAAAAACCTTATAGACAGTCATAAGTTCATAACTCATAAGTTGTTTTCATAAACTCTTTCATAAGTGATTATGCCAGTAGCTAAGCCCTAAAGCCAAAAAGTAATAAAATGACAAACCATCTGTTTCAGCAATGGCAAGAGCTTCCCTTGATTCCTGAAGGGATCCACCAGTTACCTGCAACACAAATAACATAATTAATGAATAATTAAAGCAGAAATCAAAACTGGCAATGGAATTTATACAATGATTCTGTGGACACCAGCAGCCCAAGCCCTGTTCAAAACGGTTGGTATATCAGCAACATGACATTGTTTGCCATTGTAGATTCCCTTAAACATGCCATCTGCAGTGATTTTGAATTAATATGATGATTATTATTGAAGCACACAAAGTGTTTGATAAAATGCCTGACCTGTGAAGTTGACGGCTATATCTGCATTTGTTGAGAGAATTAACAATTATCAGTTACGAAATTGAAGTTCTTAATAGTGAATATAATTCAAAGCGTGTTATGATTATTTACCTATCATCCGAATAGCTGCCATGTTTGTGTCGTTGTTGCCTTGCCTCACTCGACGAGAAAAGGAACGATAGAATAGAGTGAAGTATGCGCTAGAGAAAAAGTGCTAAACTTTTGGTATTGCTATCTACACCCTTATAATTTACCAGCCACGCCCTGCAACATTGTTTGTGAAAAATGCTACCACTATAGGTAAACTCACACACTTTCTCTTTCTATTTGATTGATATGTTTTAAGAGAAATAATTCTGAGAACAAAAATGATAAAGGGTAAGAAGTACTATTTACAATTTTTTATTATTTACCATTCTTTTTATTGCAATAATAGCTTTTCAATGTTATCGCAATCAATCAACCTTGAGAAACTATTTCTAATAACAACAAATTCAACTCCACAACAACAAAATAATAATATCAACAATAAAATTAAATAGAGTTTGATTAAGAGAAAATATGACTTCGTAGATGAAAAATAAAATTTAAAGACTAAAAAATGATAAATAAAAGAACACACTACTTTAATTATAATTAAAATATGAAATTGTCGGTAACTTTAAGAGACTTCTTCATATGATTTATTGACATCTAAGAGAATATATGATATATTTTTTAATTAAAAATTTAATAAAATAAACACGCCTTATAGAATAGTGTTTATATCGGTTGGTTGGTAAATCAAGATAAATTTTAGTTAGGAAATATACTATTTGTTGTAATATAATATAGTGAAACCTTCAATCATAACAACAATAACAACGTTAAACATTTTATGACAATAACACTAACATTTTTCAATAACATGCACGGAGAGAGCATTTACATATAAGAAACGTGATGAAGAAGACAAAGATAATGTTGGAGGAAGCTTCATTTTGTGTTTCATTTTCTTTCCTTACTTCATTCGAGTTTTGTTTTGTTTTCTTTATTTCAATTTTCGTTTGAGTGCTTTTCAATGGTGTTAATGGCATTTGAGAGGAGAAGATGTAGTTTCGAATATGCCAATGAAATATATGAAGTTTCAGAACTCATAATGGAAGAAATTATGTTTTTTGAGTTTCGTTTAGAGGATAAATGAATTTTAAGTCGTTTAGTGGGAAATATGAAGTCTCAATGGAGAAGATGAAGATTCGATTTAGTGTTTGTTTGATTTTAAAGGAGAAATGAATATAGAGTTATGTTATGAAAACTCTCTCGATTATAAAAATATTATTGTGTTTGAGTTTTTTCTTCGGTTGGGTGGTTTTACCGAGTGAATAGCTAATATTTTACATATCGGTTGCCACTCCATCAAAGAAAATAGGGCACCAAAATGTTAATTAAAAAAAATTAAAGGAATTTCCTATAAGTTAGATGGCTCAACCTAGGAAAATAGATGTCCACTTTAGCTATCAATTTTATCGTCCCTGCTGTAATAGGCTCCCAATTTTTGTTAAAAATAATTAAAGACACCAAGTGAAATACTTTTTCTATAGATTTTCAGCTCAACGGAGAAAATAAATAGTTTTTTTTTTTTAAATACAACTAAAAAGTGTATTTGATGCGAATCAAAAACGTGTCCCATAAATTTTTTTCTATCGCTTGTCATTTCAATTCAAGGAATTTGATGTCTTTTTCTTATAAAAATAATTAAAAAGCGGTGCGTCTATGGTTCAAATCTCGGTTGGGTACTCGTTAAGATGAAAACTAATTATAAACTCTATTATTTGTTGTATTGCTTCTTATCATGAAATAAGAACAAAGTACTTAAAATAAAAGAATTTGGCAAAAGACACCGTGCATTATTACGGTGTTGAGAATGTAGCAAGTGTGAGTAGTGTGGATAATAGTTACATATTGGATAAGAATGTGGTGACTTGAGCATTTATAAGTGAGAAAACTCACTCACCTATAACCTTAAGGTTTTTGGTGAATATGTGGTGTGTCTCTCACAAAATTGTGTCTTTCTAAGAAGGAAGTCCCACAATGTTCAATGCTACCTAGTTGAAAAATCTTTCCCAACAAATAGTATCATAAGCATTTGGTTCGAGAAAGGAATCGGCTTACTTGTATCAAAAGTCAACGGCGCCACGAGGGTGGTGAGTAAGAAACGTTCCGTTAAAGTATGTCAACGGCGCCACAAAGGTGGTGAGTAAGAAAAAAAATGTTTCGTTGAGGAGGAACATTGTGGACTCACACTTGAGAAGAATGTGAATATGTGATATGTCTCTCACAAAGATGTGTTGCTCTAAAAAAATGTTCCACCATTTAAAATGCTCATCGTTTGACCATCGATTATTACGCCAACATATAGGTGATGGATGGACCAATAAAAGGAGAATAATTTTAAACTTCTCTAAAAAAACAATCTTAGAGGTTCTATTTTTTAAGTCCATTAATTACTCACACATATAAAAAATAACCAACAAACTATTTAAGATGATTGATCAAATTATAGAAGAAGTCGGGGAGAAAAATGTTTTTCATATCATGATCGAAAATGCATCAAATTACAAAGTTTTTAGAGCGATATTAATGAATAAAAGAAAGATGTTAAATCACACTATATTGATCTTATGTTAGAAGATTTTGAGAAGAAAAAAAAATACAATTAAATCGCACACCATGTGTAACAACACACTATATATATTATGTTAGTTTATTTTAAAATTTCAATTAAATTACATATTATTTAATATAAATTTTAATTATATTTTAATTAATACTTGCTGCTCCCCCGAAAATTTTAGGCAATATTTGTCATTATGTGTGTATGTTTGTGTGTCATATCAAATACTTCTAGCTTTAAGTCATTACCAGTAAATATGTCTTATCAAATAATTAGTAGTCTTTCGTTCATATCTAGTGTATCAATGTGTGTGTTTGTGTGTCATATCAAATACTTCTAGTTTTAAGTCATTACTAGTAAGTATGTTTTATTCAATAGATAAATAGTTTTTCATCAATAGTTCATATCTAGTGTATCAATGCTAAAGTATGATACTAATAGTAAAAAGGAAAACAAGATATACATTTATTTTATAAAATGAAATGAATATTATAATAATAATAATAATAATAATAATAATAATAATAATAATAATAATAATAATAATAATAATAATAATAATAATAATAATAATAATAATAATAACAATAATATATTAACTTAAAATTAGTTATTTTATTTACTAAGTTTAATTTGTTGAATGAAAATAATGATATTCAAATCGAACAACAACAATAATAATAATAATAATAATAATAATAATAATAATAATAATAATAATAATAATAATAAATTGATATCTATTTAATTAAAATTAATTATTTTAAGTATTAATTTAAAAGATTAGGTTTTCTTAAAATTAGAGATGTTAAAATTTCAAATATAACTTAATATATTATTTAAGATATAGAAAGGATTAAGGGTGACTCCGTCATTAACTCATTTTTCATTTCCAACTAAGACGATCGTGTCATTTCCTCTGCACCATCCAAAAATCAAGAATACGATTTCAGATTTTACATGTTCATGTCATTTCCTCTACACCATCCAAAAATCAAGAAAATGATTTTGCAGATTTGTAAAATTTCACTCCTATTCAGTTATAGGTTACAAGACATACGTGCCAATTTAGGTACTTTTCACATGCCAATATTATGTTATTTTCATCCTTTTACATATCAATATGTTATGAGTGAGGGCAGAATAGTTAATACAACCACTGAATCAAATGAGAATGATAGATATATGGCACATGGTCCTGCTTTTCTAGAGCCAAGGCGTGGAATAATAGAAAGGATCTGTAACGGAAAATATGCCACTGACTATGTTAAATACACAATGATTGGTTATTAGAGGGGGGAATTGAATGTGGAAGAATATGACTCTCTTTTCTCTCTGAAGCTTATGATTTTCTATTACATCGCCGAACTCAGCAAAAAGATTCAGATCGCCGTCATAACAAGTATGTGCAGCCTCACCACATTGACCACGCCCGTATGAACTGCGTTAGAACCAACTCAACTCTCTTCACGCGACTCAGCATTCCGCTGGAAAGAGCTATGTGACTCTGTCACTGCCACCATAACATTTGGTATTTTTCGATAATATTTTGGTTTACTCTCCTTCTTGGGAGACACATTTGATTCACTTGACTGAGGTATTGCACTTAATGCGTTCACATTATCTATATGCCAAATTATCCAAGTGTTGTTTTGGATTTACAAAAGTTGATTACTTATTTCAAACCAGGGAGTTCAAATGGACCGATCCAAAATCAAAGTCGTTTTGAATTGGCCTACCCCTACTAATTTGAAGCAGCTGCATGATTTTCTAGGATTATCTGGTTACTATTGTTGTTTCTTGCGTCATTATGCAACCATTATAGGTCCTTTAACTGAACTATTGAAGAAAGATGCTTTTACATGGACCCTCCAAGACAATGCTGCCTCTGAGGATCTCAAATGTGCCATCATTGTTGCACTAGTGCTAGCTCTACTATATTTTAAAAAGCCATTTATATTGGAAATGGGTGCTTTCGGCACCGGCATTGGGGTAATATTGAGCCAAGATTAGCACTCCATAGCATACTTCTCAAAGAAACTCAACCCCACCATGCAGCGCAAGTCCACTTATGTAAGGGAATTGTATACAGTCACCGAGGCAATGGCGCAATTTCGACACTACATTCTTGGTACCAAGTTTATCATCCGTATGAATCAAAAAAGCTTTAAATCCTTGACTGGTCAAACCATCCAGACACAAGAGCAACAGAAGTGGCTACACAAATTTTTGGGTTTTGATTTTCCATTGAGTATAAACTCGGAAAAGACAGCATTGTAGCAGATTCCTTGTCTCGTTCCTTCTTTGCTATATCAGAACCTATTAATTTGTTATTGCCCTTGATTGTAGCTGCTATTAATGTTGACCAACATCTATCCTCTAATAAACAACAATGTGAGCAAGGTACTTGTTTGGACCCACTGTTCAGTGTGCATAATGGTTTTTTGTACTAGAAGCAAAGAGTAATGGTACCCTCTGGGAGCCATGTAATTCAAGCCATTTTGGAAGAGTTTCATTCTTCTATGTTGGGTAGCCATTTTGGAAGAGTAATGGTACCATCCTTAGTTGTTTCCGAAGAAACAACACCTCTAAGAATATAACTTACGATAAAAATTCGAAATGTCTCTCAAGACTATGGTAAAGATGACAATAGAAATAATTTCAAAAGTTTATCATCAAACTTGATATTCATTCCTGACATCTGATGAAGGAGCTCCTGAAATTTACTCAAGTGATCTCAAATAGAAATTCCCTCCTTATACTTCAAATTTATGAAGTTATTTAACAAGAACAATTTATTATTCCCTTATTTAGAGGCATATAAGGACTTTATCTTCTCCCACAATTTTTTTGCATGTGTCTTATTAGAAATATGATTATAAACATTATCTTATACATATTATCGAATAAAACCACATACTTGTTGATGTTCAAACTCCCATTCTTCATCAGACACATAATTCGACTTTGTGGAACTAAAAACTGGTAAATGCAATTTCTTCACAAATAGTAAGTATTTCATCTCACCCTTAATTCCATAAATGGTAATTAGAACCATTCAACAATACCATCTTCATCTTTGTATTTGATTCCATCATTTAAACAAGTAAAATAGCCCTTAACCAAGAGCTCTGATGTCACTCTGATGGGAAATTAAGACACAATAACATACCAATATGCAGCGGATGTAAAATTCCCCAGACTTATAAGAACATTGAGGATCAACAACAAATATAAGATGAAAAATTGAACAAATAAAGACACAAAAGAACACTGATATTTTTAATATGGAGAATCCCTCAATATGAGAGTAAAAACCATGAGTCGTTCAGACTAAAGAAATAACTCGACTATAACTAGTTAAAGGTACAAGAGATTCTTAAAGTGATTCATAAACTAGTGCTAACAACTGCAATCACAAAGCAACTAGCCTATAAATAAGAATCAAAAAACTAAATTTTTTTGCAAAACTGTAGCTTTAGTGTGAAGTAGATAACTCCCACCTTAGACGTTGTTTTGAAATTCTAAATGGTCAAAAGTTAGATACATGTGTATGTCGCAACTGCGAAAAACACCCGACAGAAAACAGAAGAGTCGCCACCTTTCGTTATTTATCCCAAAGAGAGGGAAAGGAAAGGATCGGAAAAACCTGACGAGAAAGGGAAAGACAAGGTCATCGCAACCAAGCCTTGGATTCGGGAGTCGGTTACACAAGGGGAAGGTATTAGCACCCCTCACGTCCGTCGTACTCGACGGGATCCACGCTTTGTTGTCTGTCTAAAAGGGTGTGTTAAAACTATCTACGCTAAAGGTCTGAGGACAAAAGAAAAGAAAAGAGACTCGGCAGAGCATCGCCGCTCTGTGCCTACGTACTCCCTTGTGCAATGGGAAAGTCAGAGTCAACGTAGTTCGGCTAACTACGGGTGAAGGGGGGAAGGTTGCTCGCCAAGACATCGCGTCTTATGCCTACGTACTTTCATCTGGTATGAAATATCAGAGCAAACGTAGTTCGGGCTGACACAAAACCACAGGTTGATTAAGTGTTTTAACCGAGTAGGGTTAAACCTTTGTTCTAGCAGTTAGGGACAAAGCATGTTTGTGGTTGAACCAAAGCTTAACAACAATCTTTTCTGAAAATGAGGTTTCGATTAATCCCGAAGGAAAAAGTTTGAACTTTGTTTGTGTTTTTTTAGAGAAGAAGTGTTTTGAATTTGATTTGTAACTTATGTTGCACTAAAGACTATGACCTAGGAGCGAATGCGTCGCATATCGTCCAAAGGACATATGCTAACATTCTAGACAATTGAGAGGCAACCACCCAATCATCATTTCCCAAGTAGATTAAGGTTCGTAGCACGCAACATTCTTTAATCGTTATTAAGTGGGTTAAAATTGTTCGAAGATGAGAAAGAGAGACGCACGAAAGGTCTAAGGGAAACTCGGCCCTAACGTTATTGTTGCGGTGGAAATAGGATATCAAACTATTAATTAGTTTGAATCACAATTTTTGATTCACAACCGCTCTTTGATTTATCCGAAGGAAAAGGTCAAAAGAGGGAAAACCTATTTTTGCATCGTAAACACAATGCGGGGAGAGACCTAGGTAAGGAGTTGGTTAAGCTTAGGGAAGGTACTAGCACCCTAAACTTCTGTAGTACTCTACAGGAACCTTTTGTTTAAAGTATGCCTTTTTATTTTATTATCTGTTTGCAATATATATTGAGCTAAGGGATAAAGTGACCTAAAATACCTAAGGGTTAGTCCTAAGTTTACTCGGCAAGATTCGCATCTTGTGCCTACGTATCCTGGATAGGGAATGGAATCAGAGTAATCGTAGTTCCCCTTGAAAGGGAGGTTAGAAACTTCTAGACTGTGGTCAAGGCTTCAAGGGGAATAAACGTTTCTTAAGGATACGCTTACGTGGAGTTTTAAAACTCCTATTTCAACGCTGAAATGTTGGTTAAAATTAGGGTTGACTAAATGTTCCACGGCGGGAACCCTAAAGTAGAGTACGACGACTCTTTGACCTAATGCTAGGGTAAAAGGCATTTTCATCTACGGCGGGACACCTAAGCTAATTAGGGTTTTGAAACAGTCAAGGGTTAGAACTATTGACTCGACGGTCAAACGGTGAGACCTAATCCTTCGGAAGAAGGAAATTAACGGTAAAAAACATGCAAACAACGAATATCATCCCAAGACAGAATTAAAGTATGGAAAATAAGGAAAACCGTAAATAAAGCATCGCGATGATCACTCGCATAAATTACAAGTCCCAAAAACAATGTAAAAATAATAATTGCAACGATGGCCTCGCATGATTACAATTTAAAAAATGACAATACAGACAATGAGAGATTAATAAGCTGAAATAATCAAGAAAAAAAAATGAGGGTTAGACTTGTGGTAAGGCGAAATTTCAGAACTAAATCGAATTGATTCTTAAGTTTTTAAGGTTTTTGTTAAAAGTTATTTTCCATTTATTTACAAGAGTTCTTGCTAACTAAAATTGAAAATTAAGTTGTTTTTTGAAGTTAATATTTAACTACAAGAGTTTTACTTTAATAAAACAAAAGCTTTCCTTAGCTCACTGAAAGGTTTTCATTAATTAATTAACAAAACTTTTATTAACTAAATAAAAGAAATATTTTTTATTAATTTATTAACAGGTTTTCATTAACTAAATATAAAACTTTTATTAACTAATAAAAATCAAAACCCTAATCTTATTAACTAAAGAAAAAACAACAAATTAAGATGAAAAAAACCAGCAGCACGTCAAATTGTTTTGTTTTCCTTTTAGGTTTCACTTTCGTTAACTCCTTCCTCTCCTTCTCTCATGCCGCCGTCGAACATGGTTGTTCCCTTGCAAATTTTGATCTTTTTCTTTCTCGTGCATGCGGCCATGGTTCATTTTTCTCCCTTTTGATCCTGAAACAGAAAAAGAAAACAAATTGTGACCACCATTTTTCTCACCATTTACGGTTCGAAGCGAGCGATCGTTCTTGGGACTCCGATGATGATGAAGCTGAGGAGAGCTCGCGGTTGTCCGTCGATGACGATGACCCACGGTGTTGTTTGGGTGAAGCCGGTCGCTGCTGGGAGCTTTGATCCGTCGGATTTTCACGATTTGGGTTTCTTCTTCTTCTTAGGAGGTGATGATGAATCTTTTAAAGGATTCTAAACCTCGTTATCGGTTGGTTATGATGGGGGAACTATGTTCCTTTGAGCCGCCGTTTGGTTGCGCCGCCACTTTCGTTCTTCGGCGATGATGAAGATCCGTCCTTGGATCCTCTGAGCCGTCGTTGTTTCGTTTGTGGCTTAGGGTTTGCGGCGCAGTTTTTGAATCCTTGAGGCCCCCCTCTGAACGTTCGATGAGATGACTATATATGGGTTTTGATCTATGGGCTTTGGCAAATTTGTTTTGGTTTCGTTTCCTTTCTTCACGCCAGATTCGCAGGATGCTTTGAATGGATTAAATGTTTGTTGGAATTTGCGGTTTCATTGCTGGGATTTGGCCTTGATTGTGGCGTTTTTTGATTGTTGGACTATCGCTTGATTTTGAGTTTTCTTCTTGCTGTAAGCTACAGATTCATCGCGTGGTTGGCGACTTTTTATCAGGAATTGATTTGCTGATGCAGATTTTGCCTTTAGCTTTTTCAGGAAATTTTTTGGAGAACTTGTTTCGCTGTTGAGTTTGTTGGATGGTTCGTTGAAACGGTTTGAACTAGTTTTGAAACGGATTTGAAACTGGTTTGATCCATTGGAATGGAGATTTACCGGAAAATGCGTTAAGGCCACGTTTGGCAAACCATTTTCCAGGAAAATCAATTTTTCAAATAAGTGCTTTTCGATAAGTACTTTTGCAAAATCAGCTTTTCCAAAATCACTTCTTTATCTCTCTCTCGGTTGCCTCGGATAAGAACGGAAATGACTTGATTTACCAAAACGCCGAAAATAAAGTCAGGAGTCAGTTTCGGAGCAGTCCGTTACCCCCCAACGCACCCGATGATGACATTGTTCTGAGGGTGTCGGATAAAACTAACCGATAAAATTTCTTTCTTTGTTTTGAATTGCAGGTTCAAAAGGAATAGTCGGAGAGACGCCAGAACAAGTCGAAATCAGGACGACGACATGGATTAGGACATTAGGAAAAAATTTAGGACAAATTTGTTTATATTTTTTTGTAATTTATATTTATATATTTTTTTGTAATTTATATTTATATATTTTTTTGTAAAGAAATATTATAAAATTCTTTATTTTTTAAAATATTGTAAATTGCAATTTTATTACTATTATTATTTTTGCCATCAAATGAAAGGAAAACAATATTAAAATAAAATCAATAAAGAAAACAAATATGGAACAATAAAATCTGATTAATTTAAAAATGCAATGTGACTCCTTAAAAAATGAAATTTGATTGACATGAATATGCAATTAATTAAAAATGAAATAAGATTAATTTTTACAAAATGACATGAAAGTGAAAAATGAAATAAATTTGACCTCCTAACAATGAAATGAACTTAATTTAAGATCTGAACTAAAAATGAAATTTACAAAAGTGACATGAAATGATTTTTAAAATGAGATGAAGAACACCACGAAAATTCCATTCATCCAAATTATCCGACTAATCTGATCTCCGACATCCCTTCCAATCAATCTTTCCGACAAATTCGCAAGTTGACAGCCGGTTGCAAACAAATGACCATTTTACCCTTCATGAACTAAACAGCGCGCCAGATGATATTTATCTGCAAAAATCAACCAACTACACGAACTTGTTAATGGTTAGTTAAACGCCATGCTTAAATGAGATGAGATGCGACATGAAACGGTAAATCTTAGGGCAAAATTTGGGGTATTACAGTTGCCCATATTTAAATAGCTTTACCAGATGATTTGAGTGACGTATGTTAGACTATGGCACGGATCTAGAAGGGGAGGGGTCGAATAGATCCCCAATTAAAATTTGAGTCGGCGCTACCAATTTAAAATTGGTTTTAAAAATGTTTTAAGTGCGGAAGCGGCCGAGGAAAAATATAGTCTAAAACGAACGGTTATTGGAAAACCGGATATACGTAAGCCTAGGGATTTATGACAATTCGGAAAAATAGAATCACAACACAAACTATGCTTATCAATTATTTACTTCAATTGCAAGGTTACCTAGTTTCAATGATCCAAAATTAAACCAAAACTAGATACACAAGTAAGGTAATTTTGGTTCAAGCAATATGTCAAACACTTGGTGTGCAAAGACACTCCAAGTGATGTTTATGTTGAGTAAGTGATTTTAATCAGCCTAGTACAACGTTTTGTTGTACGTTAGAGTTAAAAACAATGTTTTAATCTCTTACTCAATTTATATCACAGTTTTGACACAAGATCTTACACAAAAATTACTTATTTGAGCGGTAACGAAAATGCTGAAAATAAAGAAGACAAGTAATTTGGTGAGGCAGTTCCCCCGTCGTCCTCGCTTCGGGGTACGTCTGCCCTCAATTCTAAAACTAGAATTGAGATATATTTAATAGATATCACCTATTTGAATGAACAGTTTATACAAGGATTGAGCAGCAAAATTACAACAAAAATCTCAATGTGTTGAAAGTTGCCTTTACTCCTTGCCCCTTGATTCAAGCTGAATCAAGTTCTTCGATTTATGTTGATGGACCTCCGACTCCAGCCACCTTATTGAAGAACACGTTGTTGTTCAAACCTTTGGCTCCGGCTGATCTCAACAGCACCAAATCGAACCCGAGATCTTCCCTTCAAAATCACCGAATCCGCTACTAGACTTGTGAAGACCACCTCTTCACAATCACCTTCGCTCGATTGATCGTTGATGAAGAATCTCGTCCAAAAACCCCCAAAATTCGAACCAATCTTGGAGGGCAAAACCCCAATGGTTTTATTTAAGAAAGAACCTGTCGCAATCTTTAACCCGAGCTTGATTCTCCAATCTAAGCCTCGAACCTTATCGCCTTGAATCTCTCACAAATGCATTTCAAAAATGATTGTGTGTAATTGAAATGTTGTGAGATGTTGAAGATGAAGATGATGAATCTTGGACACCTATTTCACTCTTTCTTGTTTTTGAACACATGAATCAAAAGAATATCAAATGTTGTTAGACACAAGTGTTTAAGCAGGTATATATAGAGCCCACAAAATTCAGAACACAACAGTATTTCAAATATGAGAGGGAACAAAGTTAAAAACAGTTTTTCCGCGCGAACGGTCGACCATAACAGGTCTATACGTCGACGCATGGCCTGTGATGTTTTGAATTTCTGGAAATTTCATCAGTATGCGTCGACCATACAGTCGGCGTGCGCTGACCCGTTGGAATTCTTTTCCTTTGTGCGCCGACCCTATGGTCGACCAAAGCTTTCATGCGTTGACCCGCTGGAAAATTATCCTTTCATGCGCTGACCCAATGGTCGACGCATGCTTTATACGCTGACAGTCCTTCCCTTGTTTTTGATGGATACGTCGACCCTTTGGTCGACCCATGTCCTGTAATCCTGCAAAATATTGTTAGTTTGAAGTTTCTCATGCCTTTAGTCATGATTGCAGTTTGTCAACTCAATGTATATTTCTTTAAGACAAATTAAGACAAGTAAAAGGATAATATGCTGAGTGATATGTTGCATCTGGTTAGTGAATCTGGAACTCATACTTTCCAGTCTATCCTGGGAATTTGTCATCATCGAAACCTGCATTTACCAATGTCTTGCAGCTTTGTGTGATATGTGGCGACTTGCCTCCGCAATCTCCCCCTTTTTGATGATGACAACCTGTATACATTTAAAAACACCAAAATATGCAACATATACACACGCACACAAGAATACACAAGCTCCCCCTTTCTTTTGCACTATGAGGCTGTAGAACAACAGTCATCAAATGTTGTTACTATCCTGAACTATTGGCTTTGGTGTTTGCTTGCAACATTGTCTTCTCCCCCTTTGACACCATCAATAAGAGAAGAGGAACGCATCAAATAACATAGTACAGACAATAGGTGATAGTTGATTACCAAACTTCACACACAAGCATGATAATGAACAAAATACTGGAATTAATAGATAATGACGAACACATGTAATTAAAGTTCAGGCACAGATAATACAAAACAAATGAAAAGTACACAGACTAAAACATATAAGCAAATATGAAATATGCAGCTATGAATCTAATAACCACGCCCCCGTCCTCGTCCTCTCCCTCGATATGGAGCATCTGGATTTTGGTAGGGATTCGAGAAGTTCAAAAAGGACTTGACGGACATGTTGAGATGACTAAGAGCGTTGGTGATTTCCCAATCTTGCCGCCCATGAGATTCAAACAGAGAGTCAATACGGGCGTCCATCAGAGTAGAGAAAGAATTGAACCTTTCATTTTGGGCATGAAGGTCAGCTCTAATTTGCTCCATCTGAGTGTCTTGACGCCTTATGAAGTTTTGTTGTTCTAACTGCATTGACTGCATCATAGTAATGACTTCGGAGTTATCTGAAGGCGGAGGAGGTGATGAGTGCTCAGAGGGTTGGTAGTCTTGAGGGTAGCCGTGATATGGGTCATAGAATCTACCCAAGGTAGTCCAGCCTGTATATTGCCAATCGCCCCAACCTTGATTTGTAGAATCGCCTTCTTAGTCTTCTGATCGATATGGGTATTGGACCCAATCGGTATTTATAGCCGTATCATGGACTGGAGATTGATGATAATCTTGAGTCCCATAGATAGGTTCTGGGATTTCTACATCTGTGTTGTCTTCTGCATCGTCTTCTTCACCTTCCTCGTCACTTTCTTCATCACCTTGTTCGTCACTTTCTTCTTCACCCTGCTCTTCACTTTCTTCTTCATCAGAATCGTTATCAGGAACCGGAGGGTGTAACCCGGTGAACTGACTTTAAACAATGTTGCGGATAGCAAGAGTCGCCACCGACTTTTATTTTATCCATAAGGAAAGGTTATAAAAGAACAGGAAAGACCTTAGAGAATATTTTGGGTCCGGGGGGTAGGTTATGAAAAGGGAAGGTATTAGCATCCTTTTCATCCATGGTTATCCATGGGCTCTTAGGTACTTAAGCTCACTTTTGAATTGTTTTGAAATTGTAGTGTGTGAATAGAAAATTTTCAGAATAGTTAATAAATAATCCATGTAAGGATGTGTTAAGAACTTGTTTGAAAACTTGTTGAAAATTTGTTTAAGTGCGAAACAGTTTTGAAGTGAGCAAGCACCTAGGAGTAACCTACCCTAATGTTTAAAGGTCTTTCTTATTCTTCATTCTTTCCTTTAGTAAGACTATCCCTACTATAATGGAGTAGGTAGTCCTTACTTTGGATGTTAAGGGGTATGTGAGGGACAATTTGACTTTGAAGGCCATTGTGGGATGTAATAAGCACATATAAGGGACCATCATCATTTTTTCGAAAGGGACTTGATTCGTAAAGGCAACCATAAGGGACTTTGATGCTTTTTTTATTTGAGGGACTTGCTTTATACACCCCACTTAACCATTATTCGTAGGCAACTTGAGGGATATCCTTAGGAAGTGAGACGGCGATTAAAATCGACTTACGTGTGTGACGTGTTTATTTTAATTATCTTTATTTAAAAGTGATCTAAATTTATTTTAATATTACATACATGTTATTACACTCCCTAATTACTAACCATAATAATAATTAAATAATTAAACAACTTTACATCCAAGAAACAATTACAAAATAATAAGCAAAATAATTAAATAAAATATAAATAAGCAATAATAAATAATAAAGGGGGTTAATTCTAAGTTTACTCGGCAAGACATCGCATCTTGTGCCTACGTATCCTTACGGGAGTGGAATCAGAGTAATCGTAGTTCCCCTCAATAGGGAGGTTAGAAACTTCTTGACTGTGGTCAAGGTCTCAAGGGGAATAAACGCATCTTAAGGACACGCTTACGTGGAGTGTAGAAACTCCAAATCTCTACGTTGAAATGTTAAGTTGTAATTAGGGTTAAATTAGGGATTCCACGGCGGGAAACCCTAAAATGAGCGCGGCGGCTCTTTGACCTAATGCTAAGGGTAAAATTGTAATTTTGCCTGCGGCGAGGCATTTGTGAAAATTAGGGTTTGTAGTTTGTAGTTTTGAGGATTTGAAATTGAATGTGTGAAGTTTTACGGACTATTGGCGCGGCGGCCAAACAGTTAGACCTAACCTTCGGATGTGTGCAATGTGACAGAAATAATAGTAAACGCGTGAGATAATTGAATCATGCAAACAGAGAGATAATGTCATAATTTAAACCATGCAAGCAGAAATTTAAAGGCAGAATTTAAAGAGCGATTGTTAAGTTCGCGAGGTTACATGAGAGGAGCAGATACAATATGATAATGAAATTTGAATTGAACAATAATAAAATAAAATAAATAACGGTTCTAGTTATTATTTTAAAAAAAAGATTTTAGTTATTATTTTAAATTTATCTAAAAAAAAGTTTTTCTTAAAAATAATAGGTTTTCATATTAATTTGGAAAAGATGTTAATGTTATTTATTTTAAAAAACAGATTTTTATATTATAACAAATTTTAATAAATTAATGATAACAATAATAATAATAATGGTAATAATAATGATAATAATGATAATAATAATAAATAATGATAATAATAATAATAATAATAATAATAATAATAATAATAATAATAATAATAATAATAATAATAATAATAATAATAATAATAATAAAGCAATAATGATTTTTAAATGTGCCAAATAACCCAACAATGTTGCTAACGCAGAAACGCGCTCATCGCAACCAGATCTAAATCGGACGAAACAAAATTTATCGCAAAGAAAAAGAAATTAAGTAAAAAATAGTATTATTGCTCACACAAAAATGCGATCATCGCAACCAGATCGAACTAACACAAATGTCACGCGTCATGCACACAAATGTGCAAACATCGTATCGACATAATTCGATCAAAAATCTTATATATATAAACTCTAACAATTTAAAAATTATATATATATATAAACGTAACAGTAATAGATAAAGAAAAAGAAATAACGGTAATAGATGAAGAAAAAGAAATAACGGTAAAAGATGAAGAAAAAGAAACAACAGTAATAGATGAAGGAAAAGAAATAACGGTAAACGATGAAGAAAAAGAAACAATAGTAATGGATGAAGAAGAAAACTAAATAACGGCAAACGACACTCACTCCTCTTAGGTTTTTTTCATTCTCTCCCTTTTTTTCCAACAAGGCAACACATGTATATATAGGGAACAAATTAGGGTTAACACCAAATTGTCAATAATGTCCCTAAAGCCCATTTTAAAGCCCAAACTAAATAATTAGTTAAGAAAAAATAAAATTTAAATAATTTAAAATAATTAAAATAAACTTAAAATAAAAACTAATAATCCTATTGATTCCTAAAATAAAAAATATTATAAAAAGAACAAAATTTTTTTCAATATTTTTTATTTTATGATTTTTTGGATATTTTTATGAATAATTTAGAAAAAAGTGAAAAAATAATATTTTAAAAAATGATTTAATTAAAATACGAAAATAATAATTAAATAATAATAAAAAACTATTTTTGTTATTTTTTTAATGAAAGATAGAAAAATTTAGAGTAAAAATAATAAAAAACAAAAAAAATGACAAAGGTGAGATTCGAACTCTCAACCTCTCACACTCATAACTCCTTACACATGTCCTCCTGCCAATTGTGCCATTTTTACTTTTTAGAAAAAAATGCATGCCATATGATATTTACCTGCAAAAAGTCAAACGACTACACAAATTTGTTAGTAATTGATTAAATGCAATGAAATGCGACGACAAATCTTAGGTCAAAATTTGGGGTATTACAGTTATTATGATAATATTTCTCACCCAACCTCTCTTTGATGTTGGCAAAAAAAAAAAAATCATGAAGTTTGACTTTGGTTTGACCACAGTTGACCTCAGTTTGACCTTTTAACTGCATTGACTGCTTTTGACTTATCTGATCATCTGACTGAGCAAACTTTTGAGAAAAGTCTTGAAACTTGACATGGGGGTTCTTATACACATATAAGATGTTATGAAGCTCACTTGAAGTCTTGGAAGTCCATTTAGCCTGATTAAAGTCAAAACCCTAGTTTTGGATGCACTGCTTAGGAGGTGCATTGTCTGAGGGAATTGTCAACTCTTCTGACCAATTATGAATTTTGTGAACCTTGTGAACCTTCTTGGAACACAAAGTCTTGTATTGTGAGGGCAAATTTTGGGGTGCAACAGCTGCCCCTGTTCAATTTTCTGAAACCTGAGGGGTTAGATTGGTATATTTGCCAGTCGTAACCTGGAAGGTTGAAGGGGATTGAACACAAAAGCCCAAAAATTTGCACTCACCAGTGCATGGAGTGATATTGATGGTTGGTTGAACATGATTGAGTGGGCTTAAAGATGCCACTAGGGGAAAGTTCTTCAGTAGTATAATGAGAACTGTCAGGAGTCTGGAGTAATACTGATGTAACAGCATGTCTTCATGAGGATAGAGCAATCAATAATGATAACCCTAAAGCAGTCTTGAAGTGATAAATCTGACCTCAGGAGGATAGAGCAATCAATAGCTCTAAAGCAGTCTTGAAGTAATCATGGCTTCAGGAGGATAGAGCAATCAATAGCTCTAAAGCAGTCTTGAAGTAATAGAATGGCTTCAGTAGGATAGAGCAATCAACAGCTCTAAAGCAGTCTTGAAATAATAATGTGATATGTCTTCAGGAGGATAGAGCAATCAATAGCTCTAAAGCAGTCTTGAAGTAATGATTTCAGGAGGATAGAGCAATGGATAGCTCTAAAGCAGTCTTGAAATAATAATGTGATATGTCTTCAGGAGGATAGAGCAATCAATAGCTCTAAAGCAGTCTTGAAGTAATGATTTCAGGAGGATAGAGCAATGGATAGCTCTAAAGCAGTCTTGAAATAATTAGATGGCTTCAGGAGGATAGAGCAATCAATAGCTCTAAAGCAGTCTTGAAGTAGTAATATGACCTCATGAGGATAGAGCAATGAATAGCTCTAAAGCAGTCTTGAAGTAATAGGATGATTTCAGGAGGATAGAGCAATCAGTAGCTCTAAAGCAGTCTTGAAGTCATGAGAGGCTATCAGGAGGACAAAATAACCCTGAGGTTACAATAAAGCAGTCCAAAGTAATAAGAAGCTCATCAGGAGGATAAAGTAACCCTGAGGTTACAATAGAGCAGTCCCAAAGATCATAAGCTTGTTTGTTGGATAATTAACCTGAAAACAAGGTAGCACTCTGTATAACAACATTAGTTTATGCTTTATGTATGCATGTATGACATGATGCACTTAGGTAATGTACTATAGACATATATGTTATGGTATGATGTAAATGATGTATGTATGATATGACACTGCTGGAAGTGTCTGGATATCCTTGTATAACAACTGCTGGCCAAGGAAAATAAATCCCGATTCGTTGTTGAAGCATATATAACCCTCCGTCTGCTGGGGATAACAAGGTATAGATAACCTCCCGTTGTTGGGGATAACAAGGTATAGATAACCTCCCGTTGTTGGGGATAGTAGGGTATAGATAACCTTCGTTTTCGTTTGATAGTAGGATAAGTATAACATCCCGTCTTCGTTCATCGTGCCCTTATTGGAAAGTAATTTCCCGTATATCCGTATGAGGATAAAAGAGATGGATATAAATTCCAGGGGAGATTAGACTTTGTGAAAATGGATTAGTCCTACTGATGGTTTGTAACTGTCTTGTAAAGATGAACCGGCGAAGCTTCGTTGAAATCCTTCCCTCGTTCGTCCTTAGTAAATACTATTACTGCATTTTCATGCATTTCTGGTAAACATCAATCATATTAAAAGGCATACATACATTCAAACACAACCAATGGACGTTTCGCTTATGTAAATAGGGTAAAAGTAAATCTGGATTCAAAAGATGGAGTTTATTTATATCAAAAGTGACCCATACACGGGTAAGTTTGTACAAGGAGACATAAACCCTAGTAAGAGAATTTTGTCATGAAGTTTTACAAAAAGAATCAGCTATGTGGGAAATAATCCTATTGAGTTTCAATTCTACTATTGCCACTCAAGTATCTCATCTTCTTGCTGTTGAGACGGAAACGATTGGATTGAGCTTCATCTGTTTGAGCTTGAGTAAGTAGTACAACTGGTTGCAGTTTCATGAGTGATCCAAACGAGACATAGTCATACGCTTTAATCCCTAACTTTTGCCTGGATTGCCCTTTCAGGTTTTCAATCCACCGGGATACCCTTTTTTGCCCAAGCCGCCTTTTCAGGTTTTCGACTTGCCGGGTGTACATCTTTTTATATATATATCCCTAATTTTTGCCCAAACCCTTTTGGTTTGCCGGGATGCCCTTATTTTTGCCTAGGCCTGTCAACCTAGCGGGTCTCTTTTTATGCGTAGTATTTTTTAACTATGTCTGCGTTTACAGGTTGTGGGAAGTCTTCACCATCCATTGTAGTCAGTATCATGGCACCTCCTGAGAACACTGTCTTGACTACAAATGGTCCCTCATATGTTGGAGTCCACTTGCCCCTAGGATCACCCTGTGGTAATATGATACGCTTGATTACCAAGTCACCAGCCTGATATACCTTTGGCTTAACCTTCTTGTTAAAAGCTTTGATCATCCGTTTCTGATACATCTGGCCATGACAAACTGCTGCTAACCTTTTCTCATCAATCAAATTTATCTGGTCAAGTCGAGTATGAATCCACTCATCTTCATCCAAGCCTGCATCCTTCATAATTCTCAAGGAGGGGATCTGAACTTCAATAGGCAGAACTGCTTCCATACCATAGACTAAGGAGAATGGGGTTGCCCCTGTTGAAGTACGTATTGTAGTACGATAACCATGCAGAGCAAATGGTAACATCTCGTGCCAATCCTTGTAAGTAACAGTCATCTTCTGTACAATCTTCTTAATGTTCTTATTAGCAGCTTCAACTGCCCCATTCATCTTTGGACGATACGGAGAAGAGTTGTGATACATAATCTTGAACTGCGTACAGAGATCAGTAATCATAGTGTTGTTCAGATTAGAGCCATTGTCAGTGATAATCCTTTCAGGGATACCATACCTACATATGAGATTATTCTTAATGAACCGAGCCACAACATTCTTAGTCACAGATGCAAATGAAGCTGCCTCTACCCACTTCGTGAAGTAATCAATAGCAACCAGAATGAAACGATGCCCATTAGAAGCAGTAGGCTTGATCTCACCAATCATATCAATGCCCCACATGGCGAAGGGCCAAGGAGCAGTCAACACATTCAATGGAGATGGAGGTACATGTACTTTATCAGCATAGATTTGACATTTGTGACATGTTCTGGAGTGTTGATAGCAATCAGCTTCCATGGTAGACCAATAGTAACCTGCTCTCAAAATCTTCTTTGCCATGGTATGACCACTAGAATGAGTGCCAAAGGTCCCATCATGCATCTCTTCCATAATTTCTGTAGCTTCCTTCTTATCCACACAACGAAGCATAGTTGAATCATGATTACGCTTATACAGAATGCCATTACTCAGAAAGAACTTAGCAGAAAACCTTCTCAGGAACTTCCTATCTTTGACAGATGCCCCTTCAGGGAACTCCTGAGCTTCAAGATAGTTTTTCACTTCATAGAACCAAGGCTTCTCCTCTGCCCCTTCAGTGTCAATCTCATTGCAGCATGCAGGCTTCTCAAATCTATCAATGGTAATCTTGGGAGCTTCATCATCCCAGCTGATCTCAAACATAGATGCCATGGTGGCCAATGCGTCTGCCAACTGATTCTCTCTTCGTGGAATATGTCCAAAAGTAATCTCTTTGAAATGTGGGATCAAAGACAACACATGTTCTCTGTAAGGAATGAGATTATCATGCTTTGTATCCCAATCTCCTTTAATCTGACTTACTACCAGAGCTGAATCTCCATACACCTCAAGGAACTGAATCTTCATATCAATAGCAACTTGCATACCCATGATACATGCCTCATACTCAGCCATGTTATTGGTACAATAGAAACAAAGTCTGGCAGTAATCGGGGTATGACAACCTTCAGGGGAACTAATCACAACACCAACACCATTACCATGTGCATTGGAGGCACCATCAAAAACCATAGTCCATCGGGATCCTTGTTCAGGTCCGTCATATTGTCCAGGTTCTTTGGTAACAGACATAATGTCTTCATCAGGGAACTCAAAATTCATTGACTGGTAATCACCTACTGCTTGATGAGCCAAATGATCAGCAACAACACTCCCCTTAATGGCCTTCTGAGTAGTATACTGTATATCATATTCCGTCAAGATCATTTGCCATCTTGCAATTCTTCCGGAGAGAGCAGGTTTCTCAAATATGTACTTGATTGGATCCATCTTCGAAATCAACAAGGTAGTATGGGTCAACATATACTGTCTTAGTCGGCGAGCAGCCCATGCCAAAGCGCAGCAAGTTTTCTCGAGCAGTGAGTATCTTGTTTCACAGTCGGTAAACTTTTTGCTAAGGTAGTATATTGCCTGCTCTTTTCGACCAGACTCGTCATGTTGCCCCAATACACACCCCATTGAGTTGTCTAATACTGTTAAATACATAATCAAGGGTCTTCCATCAACTGGTGGCATTAAAATTGGAGGTTCTAGCAAATATCTCTTGATTTCATCAAAGGCAGTCTGGCACTCATCATTCCATTCCATCACCTGATCTTTCTTCAACAACTTGAAGATTGGCTCACAGATGGTAGTTAATTGGGAAATAAATCTTGCAATGTAGTTCAATCGTCCCAAGAAACCTCTAACCTCCTTCTCAGTACGGGGAGCTGGCATCTCTCGTATAGCTTTCACTTTTGCAGGATCCACTTCAATACCTTTTCCACTGACAATGAAACCCAGGAGCTTTCCAGATCTAACTCCAAAAGTACACTTGTTTGGATTTAATCTCAACCTGTATTTCTTCAACCTCTCAAACAACTTGTGCAGATGATCAAGATGTTGTTCTTCATTCCGAGACCTGGCTATCATATCATCCACATATACCTCTATCTCATGATGAATCATATCATGAAACAAAGCCACCATGGCACGCTGATATGTTGCCCCTGCATTCTTCAAACCAAATGGCATTACCTTATAGCAAAAGGTGCCCCACTGTGTCACAAATGTAGTCTTCTCCATATCTTCAGGTGCCATCTTGATTTGATTGTAACCAGAGAAACCATCCATAAAAGAGAATACCTTATGCTGAGCAGTGTTGTCTACCAGGAGATCAATATGAGGAAGTGGAAAGTCATCTTTAGGGCTAGCCTTGTTCAGATCTCTGTAGTCTACACACATACGTACCTTACCATCTTTCTTAGGAACTGGTACCACATTTGCAACCCACTGAGGATAAGAAGTTACGGCCAAGAACCCTGCATTGAACTGTTTCATTACCTCTGCTTTGATCTTTTCTGACATTTCAGGACGCATACGACGAACCTTCTGCTTCTTTGGACGACAATCTTCTTTCACTGGCAAACGGTGAACCACAATGTCTGTATCCAACCCTGGCATATCTTCATAAGACCAAGCAAAGATCTCCACATAGTCACGTAGCATCTGAATCAACCTGCTCTTGACACTGTCCTCTAAATCAGCCCCTATTTTGACCTCTTTTCTGTTTTCTTCAGTTCCCAGATTCACAACTTCGACTGGCTCTTCATGTGGCTGTATAGCTTTCTCTTCTTGTTGTAACAACCTAGCAAGCTCCACAGGTATTTCACAATCGTCCTCGTTTCCGTCTTCAGTTTGATAGATCGGATTCTCGAAATTGTAATTGGCAATAGTAGAACTGTTATCAACTGGATCCAGAGTGGATGAGGATCTGCATTTTAGTGACGTGGGTGTGTGTAAGAACACATAGCTGATAAAGCAAAAATAAAAGAAAAAGAAAGACAAGGAACACAATATTTACGAAAACGAAACGTCCACTGATCTTATTGAATGAAGTATGCAAATGAAATGACAACCCGCAACAAGCACACCATTGTGCCCCGGGTAAGGCACATGGCTTGAAAGTTTTAATTGTTCCAGAAATTACAAATTTAAAAACATAACACAGTAATAGTATTTACTCCTGACTAAAGGAGATAGGGATAACATCTTCAGCTTTCCAATTATTGAGTCCAGCACCCACAGTAGGAAAAATCCATGCCTCCAAGTTGTAGTCTTCATCTTGATCTCCCACAGCATTGATAACCCCTTGATTGGTGATACGAACAGCACGAGCACGACGAACAGCCTTCTGGGACTCTGCAGTGAAACCCAAACCAAACTTGTCAGACTTGTATGGAATATCAGGAAGCTGACCCCAAATAGTACAACCACCTTCTTCCACCATAGCTTTTGCATCATTGAGGGAGGCCATTGCCATTGTTGGAGGGTTTCTGATGACCACAGGAACCTTCTTCACAGCAGGAGGAGTCACACAATCCTTAACAGCCCAGGGAACCACTTCAAATGACTGACATGGAGTTTCAATGTATTCACCTTCTACTTCCAGATACTTGAAAGTGTTTACATGGCTGACAAAGTATTCTTCCTCTCCAAAGACAGTAACAACTTTTCCATTCACCGGATATCTCAACTTTTGATGTAATGTGGAGGTCACCGCACCTGCCCCATGGATCCAGGGACGACCAAGCAGACATGAGTACGAAGGACGAATATCCATCACATAGAATGTAGCAGTAAACACCTGAGAGCCAACCTTGATTGGAAGATCAATTTCCCCATGCACTACTCTTCTAGAACCATCAAAAGCCTTTACCACAATATTACTGGGCTTCAATACCGTATCTTCAGGACTCAGCTTGTTCAGGACTTCCTTAGGCAACACATTCAGAGAGGAACCATTGTCTATCAGCACATGAGACATGGTAGTGCCCCTGCATTCAATTGAAATATGCAAGGCCCTGTTATGATCCCTCTTGGCAGGGGTCAAGTCAGCATCAGAAAATCCTAACCCGTTGTCATAGGTCAGGTGAGCAACACAATTCTCAAACTGGTCCACAGAAATTGCACTAGGTACATGAGCCATCTTTAGAAACTTGATCAATGACTTGGCATGAGCCTCAGAACATAATAACAGGGAGAGCATAGAAATCTTTGAGGGAGTATGCCCCAGCTGATCAACAATATCATAATCACTCTTGCAAATGATTTTCAATACTTCTTCCATCTGCTTAGAGAGGTCATCAGCAGCTGGCACATCAGTAGATACAGGCTCAATAACAGGACCCTTGCCCCGAGCATCAGTGGTGGAAGTAACAGCAGGGGTAACTGCACTCTTAGAAGCAACTGGAGGAGATAAGACTCTTCCACTACGAGTGATCTTGCTAGATCCAGCAATATTATCAATGTCAACAGGCATATCAGGTAAAGGCTCCTGCTTGACACCATGGATGTAAACATCAGACCCATAGTGCCAAGGCACAGCTTTGTCAGATGTATAAGGAATAGGACCAGGAGTGGTAATGATCAGAGGAGCTACTCTGGCTTCAGCAACAACTTTCACAGGACCTTCAGCAGTAATCTTGATTGGGCCCTGATGAGTGATTTTAATGGGACCCTTTGAAGTGATTCTTAGTGGTACTTTGTCAACCATGTCAACCTCTTCAATCTTCTTACCCTGAGTCAGATGATCCACCATACTTTCTACAGATGCTGGTCTTCTTTCAAACACTATAGTATATTTATCCATGAGACGTTGAATCCCATCTCTCAAAATGAAGCAACTATCCGGCTTATAGGTACAATATAGACAATCTTCATGACAACCTGGAAAGATCCCAGCTTGTACTAACCTTTTTTTGATAACAGACAATGGTGTGCTCAACTCCATAACTGAATAGACATGCAGATCTTCATCAATATCTTCATCAATGGCGTTGACAGTCTTCTCGTGATTTGGCATTGGAGCTGTAATCACATTTGGAGTACCTGGTGGATCAAACTCAATTTCTCCAGCATCAATCATATCCTGAATTTTGTTCTTCAAGACCCAGCAGTTATTAGTATCATGTCCTGGACAGTTTGAATGATATGCGCATCGTGCATTGGGATTGTACTTTGGAGAGGTAACATTGGGATTCTGAGGGGCCTCCCTCAGGGTAATAAGTTCAGCTTTCAACAAGTGTTGCAATGCCTGAGCCATTGACATGTTGATCTTCGTGAACTGTCTTCTAGCCCTCTGTTGGTTGCCTTGAGGCTGCTCTGTTGTTGCAGGAGTTGGATTTGAAATATGAACTGCACTAACAGACTGATGCCTTCTGTTACGATCAGGCTGACCATACACAGCATTAGATTCTTTCTTCCCAGTGGGAGGCTTCTTTGCAGCACCTGATGAAGAAGTGCCCACTTGGATCTTACCACTCTTGATACCATTCTCTACTCGCTCTCCTGTCATGATCAACTCAGTGAAGCCAGATGATGAGCTTCCAATGAGATGACTGTAAAACGGACCATTCAGCGTACACATGAACATATCAACCAACTCCCTATCAGTCAAAGGGGGTTGAACTCTTCCAGCTAAGTCTCTCCACTTCTGAGCATATTCCTTAAAGCTTTCTTTGGCACCCATAGACATGCTTTGAAGCTGCATGCGAGTTGGGGCTAAGTCAGCATTGTATTGGTACTGTCTATAAAACGCTTCAGCAAGATCATTCCAGTCTCTGATGTTGACACTCTCCAACTGATAATACCACTCTAACTGAGCTCCAGATAAACTCTCTTGAAAGAAATGGATCCACAACTTTTTATCAGCAGTGTGGGGTTGCATTCTTCTGACATAAGACCTCAGATGCAATTTGGGACAAGAGACCCCATCATAGACAACAAATGTAGGAACTTTGAACCCAATGGGTATGACCACCCCAGATATCAAGCTCAAATCCTCAAAATCCAGCCCAGATGATTTATGTAATTCCATAGCATCCATTCTATCCACCAGCATCTTGAATTTGTCTTCGTTAGGCTCATGGTAGTAGTTAGCCTCAGAATCAGAGTCCCCCATAGTGTTGTGGAGACTGCCTCTCTCCTGCTCAGATTCTTCAGATTCATAGTCTTCAACATGTTCCTTGGTCTTGACAGGACCTTTGAACCTTCTTCCCATGTTGAGCAACCCAGCAGACCTTCTAGCCTTCTTAGTCTTCTTGGCCAGCAGTGTCTTCAATTCATCCTGCCCCTTGGATAGGTTCAGGATCAGCTCTTGGAACTGTGCATTCTGTGCCTGGAGATCCTTAACTGATTGTTCAAGAGCCATTGCTGAAATAAACAGCGAGAAGATGAGAAACCTGTGCACAATTATAAACCTGTGATGCAATGATATGGGAATGCATATGCAATGTTTTCAAGGACCGCAGGATTTAAATTTGCTTAAACAAACAAGAAAGTAACTTTTTATTAGTAATAACTTGTTTTGCCTTTTAGGCTTACAAAAAATGAAAATGAAATAAGTACAAAAGATGGGGTTTTAAGTCTCCCATGGACGTTTCCTCTTTGTGTTGAGGTATGAGTTGAGGTTTCGTTCCTCGTGAAGTTGCTTTGTTAGCTCTAGGATCCTTGCTTGGCTTGCTTTGTAATGAGCCTCGAAAGTATCCCTTTGCTCTTTCAGTTGGATCCATGATCTCTGCAAGTCTTTCATATCAGTAGGCATGTCTGGGTGAAGGATGGTATAAGCTGTGTCTCCTTCAGCAACAGGTTCCATGGTAACTGGTAGGACGGCAGGATATGGCATCATGAGTGTCTGAGCACGAGATCGTACCCATCTGAGATAAGCCTCCATAGGAATAGTGTACTTAGGCTCCAGTGTCTTGCTGTCAATCCTGTTTACCTTTCCCCAAGCTCGGATGAATCTCTGACGGTAACCCTGAAGATCGTTGTCGTAATCAAACACAATGCCCTGAATCAACATGTCATGTGGACCATCGCTCCGGGCGTAACCAAACTGTCGTAAAGCTAGAGATGGGTTGTAGGTGATGCCTCCTCTTATGCCTAGAAGTGGCACATTAGGAAATTCCCCACAACGGTCAATGATGGTGACATTCTCCATAGATCTGGAGCACCAATGAATGTCTGAGTGAGATAGTGACATGATCCTCTTGGACCATCTGAACCCTTGCTCATTCTTCATTACTGAGCGAGGAAGGTGAGAAATAAACCACCTAGAGAGCAAAGGTATGCAACACATCAAAGTTCCTCTTGCCCTTGTAGTACGGGTGTGAAGAGAATGTAGGATGTCTCCAAGTAAGGTAGGTACTGGATTGTGACTCAGGAAAATGTTGATGGCATGAACATCTATGAACTGATCTGGATTGGGGAACAACACTAAGCCATAAATCAATAAGGCTAAGATCTCCTCAACAACATCGTAGCTCATAGCCTTCAAGAACATTTGAGCTTTATCCACTAATACCTTGGCAAGAATACCTTTAACTCCACTTCTCGTCTCTAGAACAATGTCAGACTTCTTCAGATGTAGAGCTGCAGCAATAACTTCTGGTTTAAGCTCCTTCTCTAAGCCTGTGAATGGCTTCTGATCAAGAACAGGTATACCCAGAAGTTTAGAGAACTCCTCCATGGTTGGAACCAGCTGATAATCAGGAAATGTAAAGCAATGGTGCTTAGGGTCAAAGAACTGAAACAGCACACTCATCATGTCTTCACTGAACCCTGAAGTAACTAGATCCAATAAGTGACCATGTCTCTTGTTGAACTGGGAATGATCAGGCACTAGGGAAACCAACTCCTTGAGCTTAGCAGGTATCCCTACAAAGTTGATCCTGATGGTGTTTCTACGAGCAGAAGCCATGACCTGCAACAAAGAACAAAGATAAATCCTTTGGTCCTTGAAATGGTTAGGGAAAATGATATGCTTATGATGCATGATGATGTCATGATGTCATGCTCAATCACAAACATGTGGCACACACAAACAAGTCACACCATAGCCCTAGGTTTAAAGGCTTGCATGAGGTTCAAAGGCAAGTACCCTCCCCTGAAGTTAGATGGTTCATCCTGTCCTACAAAAGTAACCAGGTTCTAAGGGATCTCAATATCATTGATCCTTCACAAGGGTGGTTGTTCAGAAGGCAACTTACTTGCCAACCAAAACCCTCCAAGTTTAAGATCTCAATGAGCGTAGTATCGAGTGTCAACCAACTTCAGTCTGCACCAAAGCCGGTTACCTCACTACTTTCTAAAGGCCAAGATGAGTTAACTAGAAGTCAGTTAGTGCATTGACAACATATGGCAGCCTCAATATTATCCTCAACTTGACTTAAGGAATATAAGCACCAACCAAGAAGTCGCACTAACTATGGCCACCAGATCAACCGTATCGATATACGTCGTACAGTTTCCTTGGTCTATTGCCATTTACCTAAGGTACACTAGATCCGGGTTAGGACCTTTCACACATAAGAGCACCCCAACAATATAATAATAAAGCAAACAAGGCAAACAATTTAAAGTGATCTTAATTCCTAAGGGTACCCCTCTTAAATAGATCCCCAGTAGAGTCGCCAGTTCTGTAACCCGGTGAACTGACTTTAAACAATGTTGCGGATAGCAAGAGTCGCCACCGACTTTTATTTTATCCATAAGGAAAGGTTATAAAAGAACAGGAAAGACCTTAGAGAATATTTTGGGTCCGGGGGGTAGGTTATGAAAAGGGAAGGTATTAGCATCCTTTTCATCCATGGTTATCCATGGGCTCTTAGGTACTTAAGCTCACTTTTGAATTGTTTTGAAATTGTAGTGTGTGAATAGAAAATTTTCAGAATAGTTAATAAATAATCCATGTAAGGATGTGTTAAGAACTTGTTTGAAAACTTGTTGAAAATTTGTTTAAGTGCGAAACAGTTTTGAAGTGAGCAAGCACCTAGGAGTAACCTACCCTAATGTTTAAAGGTCTTTCTTATTCTTCATTCTTTCCTTTAGTAAGACTATCCCTACTATAATGGAGTAGGTAGTCCTTACTTTGGATGTTAAGGGGTATGTGAGGGACAATTTGACTTTGAAGGCCATTGTGGGATGTAATAAGCACATATAAGGGACCATCATCATTTTTTCGAAAGGGACTTGATTCGTAAAGGCAACCATAAGGGACTTTGATGATTTTTTTATTTGAGGGACTTGCTTTATACACCCCACTTAACCATTATTTGTAGGCAACTTGAGGGATATCCTTAGGAAGTGAGACGGCGATTAAAATCGACTTACGTGTGTGACGTGTTTATTTTAATTATCTTTATTTAAAAGTGATCTAAATTTATTTTAATATTACATACATGTTATTACACTCCCTAATTACTAACCATAATAATAATTAAATAATTAAACAACTTTACATCCAAGAAACAATTACAAAATAATAAGCAAAATAATTAAATAAAATATAAATAAGCAATAATAAATAATAAAGGGGGTTAATTCTAAGTTTACTCGGCAAGACATCGCATCTTGTGCCTACGTATCCTTACGGGAGTGGAAATCAGAGTAATCGTAGTTCCCCTCAATAGGGAGGTTAGAAACTTCTTGACTGTGGTCAAGGTCTCAAGGGGAATAAACGCATCTTAAGGACACGCTTACGTGGAGTGTAGAAACTCCAAATCTCTACGTTGAAATGTTAAGTTGTAATTAGGGTTAAATTAGGGATTCCACGGCGGGAAACCCTAAAATGAGCGCGGCGACTCTTTGACCTAATGCTAAGGGTAAAATTGTAATTTTGCCTGCGGCGAGGCATTTGTGAAAATTAGGGTTTGTAGTTTGTAGTTTTGAGGATTTGAAATTGAATGTGTGAAGTTTTACGGACTATTGGCGCGGCGGCCAAACAGTTAGACCTAACCTTCGGATGTGTGCAATGTGACAGAAATAATAGTAAACGCGTGAGATAATTGAATCATGCAAACAGAGAGATAATGTCATAATTTAAACCATGCAAGCAGAAATTTAAAGGCAGAATTTAAAGAGCGATTGTTAAGTTCGCGAGGTTACATGAGAGGAGCAGATACAATATGATAATGAAATTTGAATTGAACAATAATAAAATAAAATAAATAACGGTTCTAGTTATTATTTTAAAAAAAAGATTTTAGTTATTATTTTAAATTTATCTAAAAAAAAGTTTTTCTTAAAAATAATAGGTTTTCATATTAATTTGGAAAAGATGTTAATGTTATTTATTTTAAAAAACAGATTTTTATATTATAACAAATTTTAATAAATTAATGATAACAATAATAATAATAATGGTAATAATAATGATAATAATGATAATAATAATAAATAATGATAATAATAATAATAATAATAATAATAATAATAATAATAATAATAATAATAATAAAGCAATAATGAATTTTAAATGTGCCAAATAACCCAACAATGTTGCTAACGCAGAAACGCGCTCATCGCAACCAGATCTAAATCGGACGAAACAAAATTTATCGCAAAGAAAAAGAAATTAAGTAAAAAATAGTATTATTGCTCACACAAAAATGCGATCATCGCAACCAGATCGAACTAACACAAATGTCACGCGTCATGCACACAAATGTGCAAACATCGTATCGACATAATTCGATCAAAAATCTTATATATATAAACTCTAACAATTTAAAAATTATATATATATAAACGTAACAGTAATAGATAAAGAAAAAGAAATAACGGTAATAGATGAAGAAAAAGAAATAACGGTAAAAGATGAAGAAAAAGAAACAACAGTAATAGATGAAGGAAAAGAAATAACGGTAAACGATGAAGAAAAAGAAACAATAGTAATGGATGAAGAAGAAAACTAAATAACGGCAAACGACACTCACTCCTCTTAGGTTTTTTTCATTCTCTCCCTTTTTTTCCAACAAGGCAACACATGTATATATAGGGAACAAATTAGGGTTAACACCAAATTGTCAATAATGTCCCTAAAGCCCATTTTAAAGCCCAAACTAAATAATTAGTTAAGAAAAAATAAAATTTAAATAATTTAAAATAATTAAAATAAACTTAAAATAAAAACTAATAATCCTATTGATTCCTAAAATAAAAAATATTATAAAAAGAACAAAATTTTTTTCAATATTTTTTATTTTATGATTTTTTGGATATTTTTATGAATAATTTAGAAAAAAGTGAAAAAATAATATTTTAAAAAATGATTTAATTAAAATACGAAAATAATAATTAAATAATAATAAAAAACTATTTTTGTTATTTTTTTAATGAAAGATAGAAAAATTTAGAGTAAAAATAATAAAAAACAAAAAAAATGACAAAGGTGAGATTCGAACTCTCAACCTCTCACACTCATAACTCCTTACACATGTCCTCCTGCCAATTGTGCCATTTTTACTTTTTAGAAAAAAAATGCATGCCATATGATATTTACCTGCAAAAAGTCAAACGACTACACAAATTTGTTAGTAATTGATTAAATGCAATGAAATGCGACGACAAATCTTAGGGCAAAATTTGGGGTATTACAGTTATTATGATAATATTTCTCACCCAACCTCTCTTTGATGTTGGCAAAAAAAAAAATCATGAAGTTTGACTTTGGTTTGACCACAGTTGACCTCAGTTTGACATTTTAACTGCATTGACTGCTTTTGACTTATCTGATCATCTGACTGAGCAAACTTTTGAGAAAAGTCTTGAAACTTGACATGGGGGTTCTTATACACATATAAGATGTTATGAAGCTCACTTGAAGTCTTGGAAGTCCATTTAGCCTGATTAAAGTCAAAACCCTAGTTTTGGATGCACTGCTTAGGAGGTGCATTGTCTGAGGGAATTGTCAACTCTTCTGACCAATTATGAATTTTGTGAACCTTGTGAACCTTCTTGGAACACAAAGTCTTGTATTGTGAGGGCAAATTTTGGGGTGCAACAGAGGGATATTAGCCCGTCGAATAAATCTGTACGAACGACGTTCAGCACACCAAAAATACCCCATCATTGCAAGGGTTTTGGTGCTAAGTTCTTTATCTGGGGAAACTGATACACACGGAAATGTTGGATACACAACATTCGCAGCAGCAAGAATTTCTGAAATGAATGACCCATAGGCTAAAACAGTGCCTCTACTTGAGTCTCTCAGAGCAAACATCCTGCTAGCAATATAGTAAGGCCAATTTATTTTTATCCTGTTTTGCAGAATGTAAATAAGATGTACCTCGTCTTGTTCTACACGCGACAGACCACCTTTCTTCGGTCGTAGAATACGAGCGACAATCCACTGAAGAATGCGCTCCCCTGTGTTGAGTTTATCGGCAGTGACTGATCGAGGAAAGGCATCGTTGTTGACAATTGCCTCTGGATACGGTCGTTTGAGCATTCCATTCAGAGCCCTCTTATATTCATAACCCGACACCGTACGAGTATCAGTTACCTCATGGAGAGGGGGTGCATCAACATCAACAGTCATATCAAAATATTTATTCCATACTTCAGAATTGATATTAACCAGTCTATTTCCTACAGATGTGTGAAAGTGCTGGTCTTGAAAGTTACCTCTCATATTTGTGTAGAACACTCTGATCAGATCTTCACTGTACTTTGTATTACACTCCAGGAAGTTGACGAACCCTTGAAAGTCTAATAGGGACAGAAGCTGAGTGAGATGCAAGCGCTCACTTGTTGCATGGTAGAAGGCATGATGTGGAACTATGGTCCTCTTGCTGAGACTTTTGTGAAAGTTTTCAATCGCAGGAGGGTGAACAAGCGAGACAGCAGTTACCGGAACTGAAGCAGAGGATGAATATGCTCTTGATCACTTACCGGTAGTTTTGCGAAGAGAGGAAGCCATTGATGAAGAGTTTTGGAGAGTTGGAAGAGGAACTTTGAAGAGGAATAATGATTTAAGAGTAATGTTGGAGAAGAGGAATGCTTGGGTCTTTAATAGATGAAGAAGTTAGGGTTTTTGGGAAGAGGGAGAAGACAAGGAGACAATATAGGTTACTAGATGCAATTCACAAGAAAAAATGTCATGTCAAAGTATTACAACACATTTAATGCATGGAAGAGGGAAAGTGGAACGGTTTTCAAACCAGAAAATTTCTGGGTTTTCAAGCGAGCCGTCGACCATAGCCCTGCATGCGTCGACGCATACTGTTCAGTTTTTGATAATTATGAAAAATTTACAGCATGCGTCGACCATTGTCCTGTTTAGGTCGACTCAAGCTTTCAAAAACTCAAAATTTCCAATTTTCAAGCTATGCAACATGTCACACTTGCTTATTTATCATGCCTATGCATTTTTTTTCACAATATGACCTGCATTCAACATACATAGTATCAATCAGCAACAGTCATATTCATATATAAGTACCATGATTGTATAACGACATAGATGTTTTCAAGTCATGAATGCCAAGAGAGAAGAAAGGGAAGGAGAAAGGAGCAATATCACCTTTATACAAACTACTCTCGTTAATCACTGATTTGTACTTGCAATAAACTCACAACGATTGTTAGTGGTACAAAACATAGTTGTTAGTGGTACAAAACATAGTTGTTTAAACCCGATCAGAAATATCGAGAATACCAAGCTCTCGACGGATATGAAAGAAGGGATCATTGGCTAGCGGCTTTGTGAAAATGTCCGCTAGTTGGTTTTTAGTATCGACGTGCTCAAAGACAACGTCACCCTTCTCTACATGGTCCCTAAGAAAATGGTGTCGAATTTCTATGTGTTTAGTACGCGAGTGTAACACTGGATTCTTGGTAAGATTTATAGCACTGGTGTTGTCACACAATATTGGAATACGTTCTAGTTTCAAATTAAAGTCCAATAGTTGTTGTTTAAGCCATAAGACTTGCGCACAACAACTACCGGCGGCTACGAATTCCGCTTCGGCGGTTGACAGAGCAACAAACACTTGTTTCTTGCTGTGCCAACTAACCAGAGAGTTTGAAAATAGGTGACATGTGCCACTGGTGCTTTTCCTATCTGATTTACAACCGGCAAAATCAGAATCAGAGAAGCCCACCAAAGAACAATCATTACCCTTAGAATACCACAATCCATACTTCAGAGTACCAGATAGGTATCGAAGTATGCGTTTGACAGATTTTAGGTGGGATTCCTTAGGACATGATTGATATCTAGCGGACATACATACGCTAAACATAATATCGGGACGCGAAGCAGTAAGATATAGAAGCGAGCCAATCATACCTCTGTACCTTCTTACCTCAACATCTTTGCCACTTTCATCTTTACTCATGTTTGCACAAGTTGGCATAGGGGTGTCTATGGCTTTTGCATTTGCCATGTCAAATCTCTTGAGAAGATCCAAACAATATTTTGTTTGGCTCACGAATGTTCCTTCCTTCAGTTGCTTGATTTGTAACCCGAGAAAATATGTGAGTTCACCCATCATACTCATCTCGAATTCACCCTGCATAAGCTTAGCAAACTCTCTTACGAGATTCATGTTAGTGGATCCAAATATGATATCGTCAACATAAATTTGTACAAGAATTAAGTGTTTTCCTTGATGTTTAATGAAGAGAGTAGTATCAACCTTTCCTCTTGAGTAGCCTTGATCAAGTAAGAATTTGCTTAGTCTCTCATACCAAGCTCTAGGAGCTTGTTTAAGACCGTACAAAGCTCTTTTCAGTTTATAGACATGATCAGGATACTCATGAGACTCAAAACCAGGTGGTTAAGCAACATAGACTTCTTCATTTATAAATCCGTTAAGGAAAGCACTTTTGACGTCCATTTGAAATAACTTAAAATCTTTCGCACAAGCGAAAGCAAGTAAAAGGCGTATAGCCTCGAGTCGGGCAACCGGCGCATAAGTTTCCTCATAGTCGATGCCTTCCACTTGGTTATACCCTTGCGCGACTAAACGCGCTTTGTTACGAGTTATTACTCCATTCTCGTCCAGTTTATTTCTAAACACCCATCGGGTGCCGATTACTCGATGACCTCGTGGAGGCGGGACAATGTCCCAAACCTCATTTCTAGTAAATTGATTCAGTTCCTCCTGCATTGACAAATACCAATGTTCATCGAGTAGGGCTTCCTTAGGGTTTTTAGGTTCCATTTGTGACACGAAAGCGAAGTAATAACAGAAATTACTTAGCTTAGCACGAGTTGTTACACCCTTTGTGATGTCTCCAATAATGTTTTCAATAGGATGGTCTTTAGATGATTTCCATTCATGAGGAAGATCGTCGTTTGAAAGCGGATGAACTTCCTCTGTTGCATCACGGTGTGCATCCTTATCCTCCTCAACTTTGGCTTTGTCAGGTTGATCAATCCCTATCTCGCCACTTTTGAGTATGTCTTTAGTGGATGTACCTGCACCATGAACAACACTATCCTTTCCGACATTTCTCGGGTAGGACTCATCAAAGGTAACATGCACAGACTCTTTTACAGCAAGTAAACGTTTATTATATATTCTATATGCTTTACTCGAGTGAGAGTATCCGAGAAAGATACCTTCATCGGCTTTGGAATCAAATTTGCCCAAGTTTTCCTTTCCATTGTTTAATACAAAACATTTACATCCAAACACGTGCAAGTGAGAGACATTTGGCTTTCCCCCTTTTAAGAGTTCGTACGGTGTTTTGTTTAGAATGGGGCGAATAAGTACCCTATTCAAAACATAGCATGCCGTACTAATGGCGTCGGCCCAAAAATATTTAGGTAAACCACTTTCATTAATCATTGTTCTTCCCAATTCTTCTAAAATACGGTTTTTGCGCTCCACAACCCCGTTTTGTTGAGGAGTGCGTGGAGCGGAGAAGTTATGATCAATACCATGGTTACCGCAATATTCTTCAAACAAATGATTTTCAAACTCACCTCCATGGTCGCTCCTTATGGACACTATGTTTGTATTTAACTTGTTTTGGGAAAGCTTAGCAAACTTTTCAAAAGCAGCGAATGTATCACTTTTACTTACTAAGAAGATGGTCCAACAAAACCTAGAAAAGTCGTCCACTATTACGAACCCGTAATAGTTTCCTCCTAGACTTTTGATCCTAGACGGCCCAAACAAGTCCATGTGTAGAAGTTCAAGAGGTCTCGTTGTTGAAATTATCTTTTTGGATTTAAATGAGATCCTCGTTTGCTTCCCTTTTTGACAAGCATCACAAAGGTGATCCTTGGTGAACTTTATTTTGGGAAGTCCTAAGACTAGGTCTTTTGAGACTACCTTATTGAGTAAGTCAAAATTAACATGCACTAAACGCCTATGCCATAGCCATGAGTCTTCACTCATAGTTATGAGGCATTTGTCGCTTTTTAATGATACTTCATTTAAGTCAAGCATATATACATTGTTTACTCTAAAACCATTAAACATATTCTTCTTATCATTTTCATGCACAATTTTGCAACAATCTTTTGAAAAGGATACATTGTATCCTTTGTCGCACAGTTGGCTAATGCTAAGCAGATTATGTTTAAGGTTTTCGACAAGCAATACATCGGAAATCATAGTAGAGGCGGGATTACCTACACTACCTTTACCTAGTATTGCTCCGCGGTTGTTATCACCATAAGTTACATACCCTTTCTTCTTAGCCACAAAGTCTATGAATAAGGATATGTCTCCAGACATGTGTCTTGAGCACCCACTATCGAGAACCCATCTTCTCTCGGTGGTCTCGACACATTTCACCTGTCAAAACATAATTAGCACAAGGAGGTACCCAATGGCATATTGGGTCCTAATAAGTTAGCGACAAAATGGTTGCGTTTGGGCAACCATTGGTAGATGCCTTTAGGAACAAGAAATCTTCTAAAACGGAATTTACCAATGGAGTGGCCTTTCCTGCAACAGTATAAGCAAGCAAAATCAACTTTAGAGACACTTTCACTTGCTTGATCCCTAATTACATATGCATATTTTTGGTATGGGTTAATCATACTTTTTCTAAAATCCTTTTTATCAATAGCAAATGTAACTTTAGGCTCAAGTGCCTTGTTTAATTTGGCCTTGAGGTGTCTAACCTCACCTTGCCAAATATGACAAGTACCACACCCGAAGTTGAAAGAGTTTCTATCGTCTTTACAATCCGATTCATTGCCTTTCACAATGGAAGCCTTTAGGTCCTTTAATTTCTTTTCGGACTCTTTAACCTTATGCTCTAAATACGTAAACATTTTCTTATTAGAAGCAAGTTTCTTGAAGGCTTCAACTGCTTCATTATGTAAGGCATGAAATGCGGCTAGTAATTCTGAATGCGACATATTTGAGGACTTATCATATTTAGAGTGACGTACCTGTTTTTTCTTATTTTTCTGATTGGCGGAGAGGCATAGATTCACGGACTCTTCTTCATCACTAGAACTTTCATCAGAGGAGGAAGAGTCGCTGTCACTTTCCCATGCTATGTACGCTCTCCTAGGCTTTGATGATTTCTTGTGTGATTTTGATGATTCCTTGTCCTTTCCCTTTTTATTCATTGGACAGTCCGGTTTGTAGTGACCGGGCTTTCCACACTTGTAGCACGTCCCTCTAGTCTTTTTACCTTTCGAGTCATCATCCTTGGAGTGTCTTGATTGTTTCCGGAAGTTTACCAAGTTCTTCTCGGAATGTTGTATGTCGTTCTTTCTCACGTAACGGTTATACCGTTTAACAAACAACCCCATATCTTCGCTTGTGTCCTCTTCTTCTTCGTCGCTCGAGGAATAATCATTTTGCTCTTTTGCTTGAGACTTCGAGGAGGAAGTCTTGAGAGCTATCGATTTCTTTTCACTCACCTTTGTTTTGTCTTTCTTTTCCATCTTTTCGCGTTGGTCTAAGCTCAAGAGTACCTGTTCATGCTCTTGTAATTTGCCAAACAATGTTGTTAAATCTAATAAGGTAAGATCATGCGCTTCTTTGATGGCGGTCACTTTAGGCTGCCATTCCCTGTTTAAACATCTTAAAATCTTATTAGTAGCAACATCATTGGAAACAGGCCTACCTAATGAATGTAAACGATTGATGAGATGTGTAAATATCTTTTGCATGTCAGCAATGGTTTCCCCTTACTCCATGAAAAAGAGATCGAACTCTTGAGTTAATGTATTGATTCTAGCCAACTTAACATCGTTTGTCCCCTCATGGGCTATTTGTAGTGAATCCCACATGGCCTTAGCAGTAGGACAATGGGATACACGATAGTATTCATCTACACCTAATGAGGAGATTAAGATGTTTTTAGCTTTCCAATCATAATTGTATTTTTTCTCATCGTCATCGGTCCGTTGTGCTTCAGGCTTTGGCACAACTACATTATCCGCATTGGTCATAGTAATTTCTATTGGACCATTAAGGATAACGTTCCATATTTTTTTGTCTATGGAGTTTATATGCACACGCATACAGTCTTTCCAATAACTATAATTTTCACCGTTGGAAACAGGAGCCCTATTATACGCCCCTTTAGGTTCGTTTGCCATTTTCTATCTCGTTGTATTTGAAGCACCGAATAATCGGAGCTCTGGATACCACTTGTTAGACTATGGCACGGATCTAGAAGGGGGGGGGGGTTGAATAGATCCCCAATTAAAATTAGAGTCGGCGCTACCAATTTAAAATTGGTTTTAAAAATGTTTTAAGTGCGGAAGCGGCCGAGGAAAAATATAGTCTAAAACGAACGGTTATTGGAAAACCGGATATACGTAAGCCTATGGATTTATGACAATTCGGAAAAATAGAATCACAACACAAACTATGCTTATCAATTATTTACTTCAATTGCAAGGTTACCTAGTTTCAATGATCCAAAATTAAACCAAAACTAGATAAACAAGTAAGGTAATTTTGGTTCAAGCAATATGTCAAACACTTGGTGTGCAAAGACACTCCAAGTGATGTTTATGTTGAGTAAGTGATTTCAATCAGCCTAGTACAACATTTTGTTGTACGTTAGAGTTAAAAACAATGTTTAATCTCTTACTCAATTTATATCACAGTTTTGACACAAGAGCTTACACAAAAATTACTTATTTGAGCGGCAACGAAAATGCTGAAAATAAAGAAGACAAGTAATTTGGTGAGGCAGTTCCCCCGTCGTCCTCGCTTCGGGGTACGTCTGTCCTCAATTCTAAAACTAGAATTGAGATATATTGAATAGATATCACCTGTTTGAATGAACAGTTTATACAAGGATTGAGCAGCAAAATTACAACAAAAATCTCAATGTGTTGAAAGTTGCCTTTACTCCTTGCCCCTTGATTCAAGCTGAATCAAGTTCTTCGATTTGTGTTGATGGACCTCCGACTCCAGCCACCTTATTGAAGAACACGTTGTTGTTCAAACCTTTGGCTCCGGATGATCTCAACAACACCAAATCGAACCCGAGATCTTCCCTTCAAAATCACCGAATCTGCTACTAGACTTGTGAAGACCACCTCTTCACAATCACCTTCGCTCGATTGATCGTTGATGAAGAATCTCGTCCAAAAACCCCCAAAATTCGAACCAATATTGGAGGGCAAAACCCCAATGGTTTTATTCAAGAAAGAACCTGTCGCAATCTTTAACCCGAGCTTGTTTCTCCAATCTAAGCCTCGAACCTTATCGCCTTGAATCTCTCACAAATGCATTTCAAAAATGATTGTGTGTAATTGAAAAGTTGTGAGATGTTGAAGATGAAGATGATGAATCTTGGACACCTATTTCACTCTTTCTTGTTTTTGAACACATGAATCAAAAGAATATCAAATGTTGTTAGACACAAGTGTTTAAGCAGGTATATATAGAGCCCACAAAATTCAGAACACAACAGTATTTCAAATATGAGAGGGAACAAAGTTAAAAACAGTTTTTCCGCGCGAACGGTCGACCATAACAGGTCTATGCGTCGACGTATGGCCTGTGATGTTTTGAATTTCTGGAAATTTCATCAGTATGCGTCGACCATACAGTCGGCGTGCGCTGACCCGTTGGAATTCTTTTCCTTTGTGCGCCGACCCTATGGTCGACCAAAGCTTTCATGCGTTGACCCGCTGGAAAATTATCCTTTCATGCGCTGACCCAATGGTCGACGCATGCTTTGTGCGCTGACAGTCCTTCCCTTGTTTTTGATGGATACGTCGACCCTTTGGTCGACCCATGTCCTGTAATCCTGCAAAATATTGTTAGTTTGAAGTTTCTCATGCCTTTAGTCATGATTGCAGTTTGTCAACTCAATGTATATTTCTTTAAGACAAATTAAGACAAGTAAAAGGATAATATGCTGAGTGATATGTTGCATTTGGTTAGTGAATCTGGAACTCATACTTTCCAGTCTATCCTGGGAATTTGTCATCATCGAAACCTGCATTTACCAATGTCTTGCAGCTTTGTGTGATATGTGGCGACTTGCCTCCACAGTAGGCTCGAGAAATCATGGTGAAAGGGATTTAAATATAGATAACCGAAAATTTTGCCCTTAGATGCGGTGATATGCAATGCTATGGACAAAACGGGACCGACTAATGCTGACAATGACATGCACCTAGTATGATGTGTATGATAAATGTAAGGATGCAGATGACGCAACGACACAAGGGACAGACGCTGGCGAACGAACCACACCGGGGAATATGACGCACTGGGGAGACAACACGACACTAGGGAATTCTAAAGCGATGGTCAACTGGCGCTAGCACGGCCAATTGTCACTTTCACAGAGGGAACGGTAAAAACGAGATCCTTAACGGAGATGGCATCGGTGAGACGGCTTCCACTGGGGAATATCTAAGAGTAATTATTCAACATGTTAAGGCGTGACCGGCTAATACTCTAGGGTAAAAGTAAAACTGGATCTACACGACTGTAGGATCGATTAACAAGATGCTGGAGCATTGAGCAAAGAATAACATCCGAGCTTCTAGAAACTCTCCCTCGTGACAGGATCAAACGGAATTTAGGAATCCGTAGAAAATATACAGGGTAAAATCGGCTGTATGCCAAAATAAATGGTCTTAAATGCGAAATGCTCAAATAAGCTTTCTCGAGAGAGAACTGCCACTTATCGTCGGAGGGGACTTATATGTCAAACTGGATAAGCTCTCAAATAAAGAGACTGTTGCTTATCTGTGGGTAATAGATGAATAATTAATTGATAAGCTCCACTGGAGGGACTGTCGCTCATCGGATAAAGTAAGCTTCCATGGTCAGAACCTGATTCAGCTTCTTCTTTTACTAAAGGATAAACTGAACTTCCTCATGCTTCAAGATTTTGTGCTCTCCTGAACATGATTCAACTCCTTCTTTTACTAAAGGATAAAATGAACTTCCTCATGCTTCAAGATTTTGTGCTCTCTTGAACATGATTAAGCTCCTTCTTTTACTAAAGGATAAAATGAACTTCTTCATACTTCAAGATTTTGTGCTCTCCTGAATATGATTCCGCTCAAACCTCCCCTCACTTCACGATGAAACATAAAATGGAAACTAAGCTGCTCGATGGAGATGGCCATTTGCTGCGAGTCATACGAAGATAGGATAAGCTTCTCAAGCGAGAAATACCGCTTATTTGCAAGAGTGACAATGATAAGCTTCTCGGGTGAGAACTGCTTGTAGAGGTGAAACAGGTAATGTAAATTGTAATGAAGGTTGTAGTGAGAGTTGTAATGAAATTTGTACTGAAGTAATGAGCTTCTTTTACAAGAAGATCAATTGTAGAGTGTAATGAAAAATTGTAATGAAAGTTGTAATGAAGGTGATATAACGATAGGCTTCTCGACTGAGAACAGTCGTATACCGGTTGTTGTAAGATGTACTGTAATGACAATTGTAGTGATAAGCTTCTCAGGCGAGAACTGTCGTATATCTGCAAAGGATTGTGAAGGCTTTTCTTGAAAGATAGTGCAAAATAAATGCATGCCCAGGTATGTTCGGTGACCGACGGGCCCGCAGTTCGATCTAGAATTGGGCTAGAAAGAACTAACAAACAAGACTCCATTAAGGAAACGAACTTGAATGGGGACTGCCTTCATAGCATGGAAAGGTAACAGGAATAACCATCGTCCACGAGGGTTGAACTCTGTGGGGAAACTTGGAACAAACAAGTATTTTATGCTTAGGGCTGACGATCTACTTGAAGAGAGCGGACAAACCCAGTTACTCGTTGGTAACGACAAAGGATGACACAGATCGCAAAACAATGTAGATGCTAATGCGTATGCCAAAGTGCATACTAATGTGTATGTTCATGTGTATGAAAATGTCATGCACTGAGTATGCAATGCTTATGTTTATGCATATGCTGACAAAACAAACGAGAGGAGGAAACATGAGATGAAATAAACATCTCGACGGGAATACCCTGGCGACCTCTGCAACAGTACATCTATCGGAGGATAGGAAAAGTTGCTGGTAGAACCAAATTTGGCTTTAAAGTTCTAATTTCTCTAGGGAGAAAATAATCCACTTGAGGGTTACGGCATCATGACTTCCTTATGAGGCTATGATACGACTTCACTGGAGAGTATGACACCATGAATTCAACTGGGGATCCATAACCTCCGCATGGGGATAAGATGTCATGACTTTACGTGAGGGATTGCTATCATGAACCATAATCAGCCAAAGAGCTCTTAGGATCAGAAACTTCCAGGGGTAAAATAAATATCTGCTGTATGGGGAAGATGTGGAGCTAGGCGGCTTCATGAATGAAAGTGTAGCAACTTCCTAGGGATAGTACATCGACTTCCTATGGAGAAGGTACATCCAACTAGGGGATAAAGTATATCAAACTTCCCTGAGGAGAGGTCATCAGACTTGTTAGGGAGAAATAAACAGACATTCCTGAGGACAGTATCTTGGCTTCTTGGGAAAAGATGATTCCACTGAGAACTGGGTCTTCTAGAACATATATCGCTTGGAGGACACCAGGGATATCTCTGCAGTCTTGAGAGTCACTGGGGATTTATCGGAGGAATCCCAAAAGTGTAGACAGCTTAAAGTCTCGCTGGGGACTGTCACTAGGAAGATGCTGGCAAGATCTCTGTTGTCTTGAAAATTACCGGCTTAGTCCAAAGGGTTGCCAACTTATAGTCTCGCTGGGGACTGTGTCAGCTTAAAGTCTCTCTTGGGACTGTTAGTTTAAAGTCACTCTGGGGACTGTCAGTTTAAAGTCTCTTTGGGGACTGTCTGAGGCAGGCTAAGATATACTTCTGCAACAATGACTTTTACTGGGGAATGAAGACCACCGGGAGTACAATCCATCAGGTGCATGAAGAAAGTTGTAAAGCTAATTTTGATCTCAATGGACTTGTAGTAGTCGCCATTTTGAAAAACATGATGCCCCAAAATACCTGCTTTATGAGGGAGTCATTTCGAGAGGATTTTACATAGAACATAGGGTTCGATTTCCCCACTGTTTTCAAACTCTTGGAGAGATTTGTCAAATCTCGACGTAATTGGCACGGATCAACCGTGTTACGACTGAGTCTACAAGAATAGCTCTCAAATATGTCTGGCTCGCATCGGTACACGATTTGGAAACCACCTGCCCCTGTTTAGCAGGATCTTAAATTTTCATTGCCGATGTTTACGTGTAAATTTCTAAGATGTTAGGCAAAATCGACACGCGTGAAATGTTATCCTGAAACTATCAATGCAACATATGCATTTGTCTTGAAGCTTTTTTTTTTCTTTTTTGTTTTGTTTTGAAAAAAGATATCACTATAACTCGTGACCGAAATCACTAGCTAGGATATGAATTTTAATTTATAATGCCAACGGTAAATTGAGTATAGCTCGTAGGAGTCAGGAAACGTTATCTCGTCGAGTGTCCTTTCAAAATAAATCCTACTTCAATTAGGTCTTTTAATGGTTGTATCGTGGCTTGATTCACAGTTTAAGAAACAAAGGATAAAGGCCTAAAGTTAGTTGTACCCACCCATTCTTTGTGATGTTCTCCAATCTTATATTCAATTAATCGGATACGCGTTCATATCTCAATCGGATTAGATATGGTCGAGAACTTATTGAGGCTTTGGACATGGTAGTCACTTACCTATTTTGGTGTTTGATCAACACGACTTTGTCCTTTATCGGGGATTCTTTAAGGTAATCCCTTGTTTTTTGTTTTATTTTTCGTTCCCTAACTTTTTCCTGGACGGTGTTCTTTTGATTTGACTTTGGAGTCCAGCGGGATGCCCCAGTTTTGCCTAAGTCTCCTTCATAGGTTTTGACTTAGCGGACCATATTTTTATTTTTGTTGAATAAGTCGTGTGACTATTTTGAAAGGCTTGTGACTGCCTCACTCTTTAAGTAATAGAGGGATGGTCATTGACTTCTAACTTCCTAAGATGATAGGGATAGAATAGATCCTCGCAGGTTCGCTCCTCCTTCTGAGAGTCTGAGCGCTCGATCAATTTAACTGAAAAACTACCCTGCCCTATGTTAAAGTAAAGGGTTTTTTAATGTTTTGCAAAGAAAACTCATACTTCAAGGCTCAAAGGGGTTAAAAAGGGATTATCGTCCTTATATGTCCATTGTTTGGGATTTGAAACAATGCCTTACATCATCAGCAGGTTTCAATCGAAAGCATAAGACAAGAAATTTGATGTTTCTGGTTCATCATCCTCCCCCCCAATTCTCTATCCGAACAAGAGATTGGGTAAAGTTGGCATTATAAATTATGAAAAATATTTTTGTGAGTGAAACGAATGGATTTATTCAAGACAAACATGCATTGCATTAATTATTCAAAATAAACAAGTTCATACATGCCAATTATGCTTAATCAAAGAAAACAAAATACATATAAATAAACAAAATGAACTGCATGACAAGTCCTTCTAAATCTTTATGAAGTCTTTGTATTTAAGGTTGGCACCGTAGTAGCGGTTTACTCTGGCGGAGCCTCACTGTCATGGGGAGTAGATCACTGCGCGTCATCTTGCTTGCCCCAACTGTGTCTGTCACTGCATCATTATCAGTCTTTAAATCTTCCTTCAGACTAACTTTCCCAGATTCTTGGTCGATCGGGGTCACATCATCTTGAGGATCACTGAACTGAAATGGACTAGGGGTCTGAAGAACTACCGACTTCGGCAAATTCACAGGAGAAGTAACTGGCTGAGACATGTTGAAAACCATGAGAGGAATCTTGATCTCTGGTTGAGGATCATCGAAAGACAATATCTTCTGTTCCAACAAATTTCTGACAATGCTATGGAGCGCATGACACCCTTCCAAATCGTGACCAGGTGCACCCTCATGAAATAAACAATGAGCATTGGCGTTGTAGTTGGCGGGAAATGGATTTGGAGGCGGACCCAAAGCTCTGGCAGTAATCAAACCTCGTTGTACTAAGTAGGGATACAACTCGGTGAGCATCATTGGAATCGAAGGACACAACTTGTATTGTCTCCTCAGAGCACTTTGGCGAGGTGTTTTCTTCTTAGGCTGTGGATTGGCAGGAGCGTTGGGCTCTCGTTGACAGCTGACAGGAGCTTGTGTAGGCTGGTAAAAAGGAGGTTGTTGATAAACCGGGTGCTGATAGACCGGAGCCGGTTGCATAGGCTGATAAGTAGGAAACTAAGGACTGAAAGGAGGTGCAACAGTAGCTACATAGGGTTTTTGAGCATACTGAACCAGATAACCTTGAACATAACTCTGTTGATGTTGAAGAGCAGCCATCAAGCGATTCCTCAGATGTCTAGCTCTTTTATGGTGGTCAGAGCTCGGAGTTTTGCACTTTGGAGGAGTAACTCGTCGAACTGGTTGCGCAAGGGTAGGATGCACCAAACTGGATTGAAGCCCAAGAGGAGGTACGTTCTCAACAGTAACAACTGGTTTAAGACCTATAACAATATTGGTAATCTTTGAGCCAACAGTAGACTGAGTATCCATCTTCGCATTAAGAGCTTGTATCATCTCCATAATCTTCCCCACGCTTCCTCGAAGATCTTTGAGTTCACGACTGACACGGGCGATCTCTTGAGCTTGTTCTTCCATCCTTTTTCGAGCTTGGGCTCTAGTTTTGTACTGATGCGGAGGACCCAGGGTGACGAAACTGGAAGGCGAGAGAACTGATAATAAGAAACTGGGAGACACTGGTGATGCAAAATATGATGCTAAAATGAATGAAATGATTTCATGGAATTCAAATATTTACGAATATTGCGGAATAAAAAGAAATTTTTATTAATTGAAAATTTGGATTACAAATAAATATAAAGTCTTTAAACGAGACAAGCTAAATAAAAGCTAAATAATGATCCTAAGGAAGCATCATCCACAACTTCGGCGAGCAGGCGGAGAGTCTTAGGAAAATAAATTCTCGTAGAGTCTTCTCTTCTTGTCGGAAAGTGCCTCTTCATTCTTTGACTGAAACTTCCTTTGAAGTTCATCGTATTCACTGACCATCACATGGTATTTGTTTTTCCATGCTTCAGTTTCGCGTTGTGATTTCTTCAAGGCGATCTTCAAAGTCTCAACTTCGGTCATGAAAATCTGGACAAGTTCTTCTCTTTGAGGTAAAGGATCTTGGCGATGATAAGGCATTTTCAATTTGATAGCTGTTACTCGAACCCACTGAAGGTATGGCTCCATAGAAACATAATTCGGCCTTCCCAAACTTTCTCATCCTTTCCTATGCAGATGTTTCCAAGAGGATATAATCTGAGCTTGAAGCTCCTTGCTGTCTTGGAAGAAGATCTTCTCTATATAGATACCTTTAGGCGGTTCCTTCAAGGGATACCCTAACTGTCGGTGAGCTAGGAATGGATTATAGCTTATTCCTCCATTAAAACCGAGTAAAGGCATGTTAGCAATATCTCCACAACCATCAATGAGTAGTATTCCATCGTACCTGCGATTATACCAATCAATATCGGAGTGAGTTAAAGCCATAACCCTTTGTGACCAACGTCCTTGAGTGGGACTCCAAAAAGGACTGACTTAGGCAAGTGCGAAACAAACCACTTGTACAGTAACGACATACAACAGGTAATCATCCCTCCACCATGGAGGTTTCGGAGATGGACTAAATGATAAGTGTTACCCAATAAGGTTGGTACTGGATTCCTTCGCATGAAGATCTTGATGGCATTAAGGTCCACAAATCCTTCAAAATTAGGGAAAAGCGACACTCCATAGATAAGCAAGGCAAGAATCGTCTCAAAGGTAGGCATGCTTAAATGATCGGCATAATATTGGGCTTTCTCCATTAGGAACTTTGTAGGTAACCCAAAAATTTCACCCTTATGAGTCATATTCTCCTTAATGTAAGATACCTTCAAACATGTGGCTTTAGCAATATCCTGTTCTTTAGGGTCCTTCTCCAAGAAGGGGAAAGGAAACTTATCCAAAATAGGCAACCCCACAAGCTGAGAATACTCTTCCAAAGTAGGTAATGACTGATAGTCGGGAAATATGAAGCAATGATAGTTGGGGTCATAGAATTGTAGCCAAACCGACAGAAGTCCTTCGTTCACTTTATATTCCAATAGAGATAACAACCTTCCATACCGATTTCGAAATCCGTCTTGATCTTTGATTAAAGATCCTAGCTTCCTTAGGTCATCTATCTTAGAACTTTTAAAAGTATATTTCAAAGTTTGTCTTCTATTGTAATCCATAGTATCATGCAATATTCATAAATAAGGCTTGAATTCCATGAAATGTAATGCAATGTGATGCTTTATGGATGCAACTCACATAAACACAAGTCCTATGTTAAAGGTATGTGTGAGGAGTTAGGGTCTACCCATCCCAATAAGGTATGTACTAAGGGTCAGTTGTACCTGCATAGCAAGGGTTCTAAAACGGTGCCCAAAGTCATCAGTCCATCCTTCGGATATTATCAACTTTCCGACTGACTAGGGGGTCGATAATATTTTCAAGAGAACCTCTTTTAAGTGTAGCATCGCGTAGAAACTATTGTGAGACTACTCCCACATAGTTCCCGCACTACGTCCTATATAAGTCCAAAGGGGTGTTAAGGTACTACGGTCCTCAATATCATAGACTCCTTTTCAAAAATAGTAAAAGTTTTCACGACTACTCGTTAAACCGAACTATCTTATGGAAGGGTCTCAACCGAGCGGTGATTCTCAAGTCAACTTGGTCGAGACTCACTCCCTATAAGTCTCATTGAATATATCGCCATCCTATAATAAGTTCACTCAAGTCCGGGTTAGGACTTATCTCACAATAGAAGGATATTCCCACAAGGTACAAATGAAATATATACAAATAATTAACAAAATAGAAATATCATACAATAAACAAAATAGGGGCAACCCTTAAAAATTAGGACGATCCCCAATGAAGTCGCCATTTTCTGTTGCGGTGGAAATAGGATATCAAACTATTAATTAGTTTGAATTACAATTTTTGATTCACAACTGCTCTTTGATTTATCCGAAGGAAAAGGTCAAAAGAGGGAAAACCTATTTTTGCATCGTAAACACAATGCGGGGAGAGACCTAGGTAAAAGGTTGGTTAAGCTTAGGGAAGGTACTAGCACCCTAAACTTCTCTAGTACTCTACAAGAACCTTTTATTTAAAGTATGCCTTTTTATTTTATTATTTGTTTGAAATATATATTGAGCTAAGGGATAAAGCGACCTAAAAGACCTAAGGGTTAGTCCTAAGTTTACTCGGCAAGATTCACATCTTGTGCCTACGTATCCTGGATAGGGAATAAAATCAGAGTAATCGTAGTTCCCCTCGAAAGGGAGGTTAGAAACTTCTTTACTATGGTCAAGGCTTCAAGGCGAATAAACGTATCTTAAGGACACGCTTACGTGGAGTTTTAAAACTCCTATTTCTACGCTGAAATGTTGGTTGAAATTAGGGTTGACTAAATGTTCCACGGCGGGAACCCTAAAGCAGAGTACGGCGACTCTTTGACCTAATTCTAGGGTAAAGGGCATTTTCATCCACGGCGGGACACCTAAGCTAATTAGGGTTTTGAAACGGTCAAAGGTTAGGACTATTGACTCGGCGGTCAAACAGTGAGACCTAATCCTTCGGAAGGAGGAAATTAATGGTAAAAAACATGCAAACAACGAATATCATCCCAAGACAAAATTAAAGTACGGAAAATAAGGAAAACCGTAAATAAAGCATCGCGATGATCACTCGCATAAATTACAAGTCCCAAAAACAATGTAAAAATAATAATTGCGACGATGGCCTCGCATGATTACAATTTAAAAATGACAATACAGATAATGAGAGATTAATAAGCTGAAACAATCAAGAAAAAAATGAGGGTTAGACTTGTGGTAAGGCGAAATTTCAGAACTAAATCGAAGTGATTCTTAAGTTTTTAAGGTTTTTGTTAAAAGCTATTTTCCATTTATTTACAAGAGTTCTTCCTAACTAAAATTGAAAATTAAGTTGTTTTCTGAAGTTAATATTTAACTAAAAGAGTTTTACTTTAATAAAACAAAAGCTTTCCTTAGCTCACTGAAAGGTTTTCATTAATTAATTAACAAAACTTTTATTAACTAAATAAAAGAATTTTTTTTTATTAATTTATTAACAGGTTTTCATTAACTAAATATAAAACTTTTATTAACTAATAAAAATCAAAACCCTAATCTTATTAACTAAAGAAAAAACAGCAAATTAAGATGAAAAAAACCAGCAGCACGTCAAATTGTTTTGTTTTCCTTTTAGGTTTCACTTTCGTTAACTCCTTCCTCTCCTTCTCTCATGCCGCTGTCGAACATGGTTGTTCCCTTGCAAATTTCGATCTTTTTCTTTCTCGTGCATGCGGCCATGGTTCATTTTTCTCCCTTTTGATCCTGAAACAGAAAAAGAAAACAAATTGTGAATGCCATTTTGCTCACCGTTTACGGTTCGAAGCGAGCGATCGTTCTTGGGACTCCAATGATGATGAAGCTGAGGAAAGCTCGCGGTTGTCCGTCGATGATGATGACCCGCGGTGTTGTTTGGGTGAAGCCGGCCGCTGCTGGGAGCTTTGATCTGCCAGATTTCCACGATTTAGGTTTCTTCTTCTTCTTAGGAGGTGATGATGAATCTTTTAAAGGATTCTAAACCTCGTTATCGGTTGGTTATAATGGGGGAACTGATGTTCCTTTGAGCCGCCGTTTGGTTGCGTCGCCGCCTGTGTTCTTCGGCGATGATGAAGATCCGTCCTTGGATCCTCTGAGCCGCCGTTGTTTCGTTTGCGGCGCAGATTTTGAATCCTTGAGCCCCCCTCTGAACTTTCAATGAGAAGACTATATATGGGTTTTGATCTATGGGCTTTGGCGGATTTGTTTCGGTTTCGTTTCCTTTCTTCACGCCGGATTCGCAGGATGCTTTGAATGGATTTAATGTTTGTTGGAATTTGCAGTTTCGTTGCTGGGATTTGGCCTTGATTGTGGCGTTTTTTGATTGTTGGACTATCGCTTCATTTTGAGTTTTCTTCTTGCTGTAGGCTACGGATTCATCGCGTGGTTGGCGACTTTTTATCAAGAATTGATTTTCTAATGCAGATTTTGCCTTCAGCTTTTTCAGGAAATTTTTTGGAGAACTTGTTTCGCTATTGAGTTTGTTGGATGGTTCGTTGAAACGGTTTGAACTAGTTTTGAAACAGATTTGAAACTGGTTTGATCCATTGGAACGGAGATTTACCGGAAAATGCGTTAAGGCCACGTTTGGCAAACCATTTTTTTGGAAAATCAATTTTTCAAATAAGTGTTTTTCGATAAGCACTTTTGCAAAACCAGCTTTTTCAAAATCACTTCTTTATCTCTCTCTCTCTCTCGATTGCCTCGGATAAGAACAGAAACAACTTGATTTACCGAAACGCCAGAAATAAAGTCGGGAGCCAGTTTCAGAGCAGTCTGTTACCCCCCGACGCACCCGATGATGACATTGTTCTGAGGGTGTCGGATAAAACTAACCGATAAATTTCTTTGGTTTTTTTAATTGTAGGTTTGGAGGGAATAGTCGGAGAGACACCGGAACAAGTCAAAATCGGGACGACAACATGGATTAGGACATTAGGAAAAATTTAGGACAAATTTGTTTATATATTTTTGTAATTTATTTTTATATACTTTTTGTATAGAAATATTATAAAATTCTTTATTTTTTAAAATATTGTAAATTACAATATTATTACTATTATTATTTTTTCCATCAAATGAAAGGAAAAACAATATTAAAATAAAATCAATAAAGAAAACAAATATGGAACAATAAAATCTGATTAATTTAAAAATGCAATGTGACTCCTTAAAAAATGAAATTTGATTGGCATAAATATGCAATTAATTAAAAATGAAATAAGATTAATTTTTCAAAAATGACATGAAAGTGAAAAATGAAATAAAGTTGACCTCCTAACAATGAAATGAACTTAATTTAAGATCTGAACTAAAAATGAAATTTACAAAAGTGACATGAAATGATTTTTAAAATGAGATGAAGAACACCACGAAAATTCCATTCATCTAAATTATCTGACTAGTCCGGTCTCCGACATCCCTTCTGATCAATCTTTCCGACAAATTCGCAAGTTGACAGTCGGTTGCAAACAAATGACCATTTTACCCTTCATGAACTAAACAACGCGCCATATGATATTTATCTGCAAAAATCAACCAACTACACGAACTTGTTAATGGTTAGTTAAACGCCATGCTTAAATGAGATGAGATGCGACATGAAACGATAAATCTTATGGAAAATTTTGGGGTATTACAGTTATCCTGGAAAGTGGTCCTAAAGTTAGGATGAAAAGGGGGAACACCTATCCTAATGTTAGCATGCTTGGATTGAACACCTAATGTCTCTCCTAATCCCATCCTAAATGGAGGGACTAGGAACCCTATGGGGATCATGGCAAAAAGCACAAGAAAGCACCAAGTAAACTCAATCACAAGTAAGAGATGCATACATGAAATTACAACACTTAGAATGGAGGGAGGGAGGAAAAATGTGTGGGGCAGCAGCCGCCACAAGTGCATCTCGACCTCAACAGCGATGCAAGAATGATGCAAACATGGAAAGGAAAGCAACAAGATGAAAGCAAACAAACATGCAAAGAGTCATCACTTTGAACCACATCCATAAGTATGCATCCAAATGGAAAATGAACACAAGTGTCAACAAAATCATGATCAACCAAACACAAACAGTGGCAAACATCCAAAACATTTCACTCCTAATGCATCATATCAATTCATGAAGATTCAAATTGAAACGATATGCAAACAATCAAACAAAGCAACAAAACAGGCCTGCCAGCACAATGTTAATCGGTTAACCCCCAGAGTTAATCGGTTAACACATTGTTAACGTTTAAAAAAGTTTGAAAATTTGAACTGGTTAATCGGTTAACCATATGCGTTAACCGATTAACACTGTGAAAACTTTGAAAAATCTGGAAATTTGGGATGGTTAATTGATCGCGACTTTATATGTCTAATACAACCTAACTGCAAGTGCACAGTCTATCGCGTAGTAATAATAGATATCGATCCCACAGGGACTCGTAATCAAACTAGTGTTCTCGGGAGTTACTATGTTTATCTAGGTAGAATATGTTTAAGGGAATAAGATTGTCACTAAAAGGGAAACTAAGACGGTTACTTAGATTATAATTGATTGAATCGATATGCAGTAATTGTGTTCTTCAGGGATTTGACAAGTTACCGGTGTATGAAATAATTTTCAAAGTTTATTTAAGCAGAAAATGGCGATTTGAAGACTCTCGCCTCACGATGGTTATTGACGCTAATCATAATTCTAAGGGTCAAACGTACACTTTCATATCCCATTCGGGGTTACAATTATTTTTTGGAAATCTCTAAGTTCTAATTCATTTTAAAGTGCTTTCGCTGTTATTAAAATGAATGACTAGTGTTTACTATCTGATCTTACCGCAGCTTTCGCTTGTTGGTTCGTATCTTAATTAATTTCCCACTTTCGTGGCAAAACTACTTTTAAATAAGTTCTCGCTTTCGCGACGAATTTTATTCAGTAAATCCATTTTAAACACTCAGACCATAAATTACTTTTGAAAAGAAAGTTTTTCAACCGGTTATTATCAAATCCCTTTCGAATTATTACCACATATCGATTACCTAAATTTAGCTAGACATGGATTTGGGAAAGGTAAAACATAAATAAAAACAATAAATAATAATTTGCATTATCATAAAACTGGAATTACGATTGAAATGAGAAACCTGTAAATATTCCAATTGGCCTTTGGGCAGATCCTCCACAGATGTTGGCAGGATTCTGGTCTTTATGCCAATTTGATCGTACAATAAAAGTAGAAATTACAGAAGAATGAAAAGAATGCAGAAAAAAGCAAAGAGAAATAAATAAGAATATTAAATTGGAAAGGTTTGCTCTGGAAATAAATTTGGCAGCACTTCGTTGTATGAATGCGGCTCTCTTTCTGAGGTCCCCTTCTTCCCCTTTTATAGAAATGGAATTCTAACGGTTATAATTGGAGAGAGTGAACTTTGAGGCAGAAAAATCAGGGAGTTGTGGTCCACTATTTGGGACTTGGAACTGCTTCTTTAACATGCAATTGAAGTGGGGCGTTTTTGCCTGCATGACGGTCGTCACAAGGTGTGACGGTCGTCATGGAGCTGTGACGGTCGTCACAGCAGCAAAAACAGCCTTCTGCGCTTTTCATGATGTTTTCACTCTTTTTTCGTCCATATTTCATCTGAGATTGCTTCTTTTCTTCATATTGCCTTGTTTAGACGTGATCGTTAAATACCTGCAAAACATCAGAAAAATAACACGGAAATAACCGAAATCGGATCGAAAACAGTTAAACTTTAGTTGAATTATGCATCAAAATATATATACGATTTCGTGTTATCAAACTCCCCTAAGCTTGAATCTTTGCTTGTCCTCAAGTAAAACATGAAAAGGTCGGCAAACACGAGGCAGCTTCTTCGTTCGCAAGGTTGGGAAAAACCGGGATTCTTGGTAAGAACAAAACGAGTACCATGACGACACTGGACTACAAGTCTTCGGAGGTCTTCTTTTTATGCAAACTGGTCCCAGTCATGCTACTGTAACTTGGTGTCAAGGTTCTCGCGGCAAGTTCACCCTGTTTGTTCTAGCGCAATCACATTAAGCCCGTTGTCCATACACTTTCATGGCAAGTCGACCTGTTAGTGAATATGATCTCATTTCTGTTTTTGATCTTCTTTATTGATCATAAGCTTATGTCATTGATTTTTCAATGAGTTTTCGTGCCGTTGGGCTAAATGCTCGGGTGAGGAGCACCTAACTTAGAAGGAAACGTGTCTTATGTTTTTGGGCTATCTAGCTTTTTTTTCATGATTTTTCATCGTTTTGGAGATCATACACTTATTTGCATCGGTCGCTCGCTTAGAAGTGCTTTAGGATGGTGCTGACTGCTAGTATAAGCTACTTGGGGCTGGGTTTGCGTAGATACTTGAGACTTTGGTACACGTAGGTAGTGGAACTGACTCGCATAAACCGGAGATCTAAGGTGTCAGGACGGTACTGGTTTTGTTAGAACTGTCGTTTCCTCGGAGTTTCAAAACTTGGTTTGAACTCGGGTGCATTCTCGTGATGCTTTTGCTTTTGAGGGACGAATGGAAATTTTTGTTTACATTGAATAATGTGGGGATGTTTGCATAACGGAAAAAGGATATATAAACGAGCTTTATTTGCTGAAAATAGAAAATGTTTAAATAGAAATTACGAAATTCAAAGTACAGTGGAATGTTTAAATAGAAATTACGAAATTCAAAGTACAGTGGAATGGAAATAAAGGCTCCGCTCCCACACTATCTCAATCAGTGTCCCCACTGATTTTGAAGCATGCGAGAGGGATATACAACTGGAATGAAAGTACAAATAAACTGGAAATATAGTAAACAAATAAGGAAAAATAGATAACTAATCACGTCCGCTGCCTCGGTCACGTCCGCGCTGGCGTCCTCTAGCTCTGGCAAGGGCTACTCGGTCCTCATAACTCATAGCTCCGGTGTGGTAGACGGTGTCCCGGAGTCCTTCGACCTGCAAAGTCAGATTCGCCAGGTTCTCAGTAATGGTAGCTTGGCCGGTTTGAAGTTGTTGCATTTGAGTCCGGTGCCAAGCTTCGAACTGGTCTGCTCGCTGATTCTGCTCCTGCAGCATAGCGAGTATCTGGGCCTGCTGGTCGAGAGAGCGGCGGAGGTCCTCTTCGGTGTAGTCGGGCACTGGATGATGGCGGCGGCAGCGAGAGGATGTACCTTCGGAAGGAGGAGGTTGCGATGCCCCCGGTTGCTCGGACCTGTCCAACTCAGCTTGGATTTCATCGTCAGAACCTTGGGTGTGGTCCTGAGTAGGAACAGCGGCAGCAGGAGGGGCAGTGAGGTCAAATAACCAGTTGGTACGATCCTCTGGGTGTGTGCGGGTGCGTGATGGAAGGATGATGCTTCGGACAGTTTTGCCACGCACTACCGGATGGTACTTGCCGTCGGCTCTGGAGCGGATAAGGTGAGAGGCTCTGCAGTGGTCGGTGTCAAGGAACACCGAGGGGATGGAATGGAGGTGCTAGAGGCGGTCGCCAAGGTTCAGCCCTAGTGAAATGGCAGTGACAATCCCGCCAAAGTAAAATGGCTTCGAGCCACGGTTGCAGTTGGCCTGAATGTGAGCTAGCAGGAGCGGAGCGGCGTTGACAGGCTCGTTGTTGAAGACGCAATGGAGGAAGAAGAACTCTTTCGAGTTCACCTTATGGTTGCTGTCTCTGGCGAAGATTGTGTTGCTCAATGTTCTGTGAAAGTACCGGATGGTTGGGTTATGGATATGCGTGGTGTGCAGAGAGTCCCAACCATCGGCATTGATGCCGGTCAACTGGTACCACAGCGCGAAAGATTCGTGCTGGAACTGATCGGTGAGGCGGCGGTGAGCATTGTCGCCTCGAGGTAGCTGAAGGATGGCGGCAATCTGGTTTTGGTTCACCTGATAGTTTGTGCCGAACATCCGGAAGCATGCGGCACCGGAGTGTTGGTTGAGGTCGCCGCTGGATGTGACGTAGGTAAACAAACTCAAGAACTCGAGAGTGAGTTGTTCGTATGTTGGCAGTGGATTGGTGCAGAGATTCCAGATGCCTGCTCTTTGAAGCATCCAAGTGACGCCTTCAAGGAGTCCGAGCTTCGTAAGCGACGGAATGTGTGGATAATGAGTCGGCTGGAGCGACCTTTGATGGAATGCGATGTAGTTTGCTCGCTGTCTTTCGCCTAAGTCACCTTCGCTGAAGACAATGTTACTGATATCCGGGGTTTCTGCATTTCTCGCCATTGTTGGAAGATTGAGAGGGGTCTGAAGATTGGGGTTTTTCTGCAAAGTGGGAAAAATGGACAGAAGTGTGGTTGGAAGTTGAGATTGGAGTTGAAATATATGGTGCAATGTGGGGAGAACGAAAATTTGTAGTGGGGTAGGAGTTCTGATGATTGGAAGTTGAAATGAGGGTAGTGGGAGAGAAAACGCAACCCCTGTTATATCAGATAGCAGTTTTGGGTTCGTGACGGTCGTCACGTATGTGTGACGGTCGTCACCCGCGTGATGCTCGTCAGGGTCCTGTGACGGTCGTCACAGCAGCAAAATCTGCAGAACGCAGAATTTTGCTCTGAGGGCGTTCTTGCACTGACTTTTAGGCTTAGTATTGATACGGCAATGTAATATAGCAGCTAATAAACAAAGAATAATGTAAAAACAAAATAATTGAATAAAGACTATAATTGAAATAACATGAAATTGAAATGATTGTATGTAGTACATAAAAAACTAACAATGTGAAAAATCCAAATGATTAAACGAAACTAAACTAAACCATACTAAACTGAATCTACTGCTAAAACTAGTATCTAGTCTTTTCGTGCCTTCAACTCATCGAATTTCCGCGCGTAGTAGTCGAGCTGGTCACAGACTAAGTCCATGAAGACTACCAGTTCGCTGTGTATGCCTGCGATGTCATCTTTTACAGTAGTCAGAGCTGCATCAACATTGTCCAATCGGAGTAGAACAGTATCCATTTTGTTGGTGGTCTCCTCAGGGATAGGCTCAGGATAGGTGTTGTAGTGCAGAGGAGTCATAGAGTCTACTTCAACTTCGGATACAGCATCCTCATAGTACATATAGTCGTGCGCCTCAGAGATGTGGTCACTTTCATACATGTAGTTCTGTGGTGTTGACTGAGGTGAAAGAGGTCCCATAGGCTCGTCCAATTCGTAAAGCCAGTTGTCCTTGTTGTGGATACTTGTCATCTGATGATCAGGCAGTGTGAATAGTTGTACTGGTTTTTTGTTAATGAGGTACTCATACGGTCCAGGCCCCATAGTTCCTAAAATGCGCCTGTTGAAGCAGAATTGTATGTTCATGGGTCGGATGGTGCCAAAACGAGTGCTTGCATTTAAGTGGAATCGAAGGCCGAGCTCGTGGGCAATCATTGTCACGAGGCCTCCTATAAGAATAGGTGTCTGTGGTTCCTGCGTGAGGCGTTTGAAAGATCTCATCATGAAAGGCACTGCATTTACTGTACGTCCCTGAGAAGCACAGAACATGATGAATAACTCCTCTTTAGATACTGTAGTAATATTTTCTTCTTTCCCAAACAGGGTGTGAGCTAGTATCTTATAGAAGTATCTGAAAGCTGGGTTATGAATATCATCATTATACATTCTGTCTGGTTCAGGGTGATAGTCGCCTGTGATTCTACCCCAGAATTGGTCGAGTTCAAAATCAAGATCGTCATCTTCTGCACTGATGAACACATGCGGTCCATGAGGAAATCCTAGGAGGTTAGCTAGTGACATTCGGCTATGGGTTTGGTCCATTCCAAACATTCGAAAGGTAATCAGCTCTGTGTTGGATCCAAAACCATAGTTGGGTATGTATCTGAAAGAACTAAGGAATTCATAGGTAAGATCCTTATAGGTAGCAAAATGTGTTTTCAAAGCAGTGTTCTCCCAACCCAGTTGATTGAACAAGTATTGAATGCTATCCGTGATTCCTAGTTTATCCATGGTAGACTTATCATAATACAACGTTAAGGCGATTTCTCTTTCAGTTAGTGCTGCAAATCTTGCCTTTTGAGCTAGTCCTCGAAAATGAACCTTTGTGAAGTCGTACTCGGCCATACTTGCAAGTAATCTGGAGAAAACAGAAGGAATGTTTTGAAGACTTTAAAAATCCTGAAACGTTTAAACAGGAGTTTGAAGTCAGGATTTTTAAAAACAAAAAAACGGTAAAAACAAAAGACAAAAGAGAAAAATAAAATAAAAATAAAAATATGAAAACAAACGAAAGTAGAAAGTAGTAGTAATTATAAGTTTAGAATTTTTGTTAAATTTTCAAAGTAAAAAAATTGAAATACAGTAACGAGGAAAAAATGCGGGAAAAGTTGGGTTGCCTCCCAGTAAGCGCTGTTTTTGACGTCTAAAGCCTGACGATAGCTTGGTGACAAACTATTCGGGTGTTTGAGCTGGAAGCTCAAGCAATGTTATACTGCAGACTTGAGGGTTGTTTTCGTTCTTATTATAATGTTTTAGACGTTGCCCGTTTATGATAAACGGTGCATTCGTCTTATCGGTAATTTCAACAGCTCCACTCTGAAGTACTTTAGTCACTTCATAGGGTCCAGACCACCTAGATTTTAGTTTACCTGGGAAGAGTTTTAATCTTGAGTTAAATAGTAATACGATGTCTCCCACACTGAATTGTTTCTTGACTGAACGTTTATCATGCCACTTTTTAGTTCGTTCTTTGTAGATACGGGCATTTTCGTAAGCGTCTAATCGAAGTTCTTCCAATTCGTGTAAGTTCAAGATTCGCTTTTCTCCTGCCTCGGTGTAGTTGAAATTGAGTGTCTTAATGGCCCAGAAGGCCTTATGCTCTAATTCTACAGGGAGATGGCAGGATTTACCGTAAACTAATTTGTAGGGTGTAGTACCTATTGGTGTCTTAAAAGCGATCCTATAAGCCCATAAAGCTTCTTGTAGCTTTGATGACCAATCTTTCCTTGAGGTAGCGACAGTCTTTTCCAATATCTGTTTTATTTCTCTGTTCGAGACCTCTACTTGTCCTCTAGTTTGCGGATGATAAGGTGTAGCTACTCGGTGTCGGACTCCATATTTAGAGAGAAGTTTATCGAATATTCACGATATGAAGTGAGAGCCGCCGTCACTAACGACGAGTCTGGGTACACCGAATCTAGGAAAGATTGTGTTTTTGAAGAGTTTGATTACTACTCGTGCGTCATTTGTTGAAGCAGCAATGGCTTCTATCCATTTAGACACGTAGTCTACAACGACGAGTATGTAGTTATTACCAAAAGAAGGTGGGAATGGTCCCATGAAATCTATTCCCCATACGTCAAAGATTTCTACCTCTAAGATTCCTTTCTGAGGCATTTCATCGCATCGTGAGATGTTGCCGGTTCGTTGGCATCGATCACATTTTAGCACAGCGATGTGAACGTCTTTCCAGAGGTTAGGCCAGAATAAGCCGGCTTGGAGAATCTTAGCGCACGTCTTGGATGTACTAGCATGACCACCATATGGTGCTGAATGGCATTGGGAAATGATATTTTCTATTTCTTCCTCTGGGACACAGCGATGGTATATGTTGTCGGCCCCTCTCTTGAAGAGTAGAGGTTCGTCCCAATAATAGTGTTTCAGATCGTGGAAGAATTTCTTCTTTTGCTGATAATTGAGATCCGGTGGAAGCACGCCTGCAGCGAGGTAATTAACGATGTCAGCATACCAAGGTAATGTGACTTGGGCATAGACGGCTTCTACGGCTTTTTCGATTTCTGGATCTTCCGAGATTGAGTTGGGTATGTCACTTTCTAATTTGGCTATTAGACGTTCGTACGGGAAATCATCATTTATCGGTACTGGTTCGTGTCTGATGCCTTCTATTCGGGATAAGTGATCTGCAACAACGTTCTCGGTTCCTTTTTTATCTTTGATTTCTAAGTCAAACTCTTGTAATAACAGGATCCATCTCAATAGTCTTGGTTTGGCATCCTTTTTGCTTATTAGGTACCTTATGGCAGCGTGGTCTGTGTATATGATAATTTTTGCTCCTACTAAGTAAGAACGGAATTTGTCAAGCGCAAATATAACTACTAGAATTTCCTTTTCTGTGGTAGCGTAGTTCATTTGGGCAGGATCTAAGGTTCTACTAGCATAGTAGATGGCATGGAGTTTCTTGTCCTTCCTTTGTCCTATAACTGCGCCTACGACATAATCACTCGCATCACACATGATTTCGAACGGTAGTCGCCAATCGGGTGGTTGCATAATTGGTGCGGTGATAAGGGCTGATTTTAATGTTTCAAATGCTTTTAGACAGTCGTCGTCGAAGACGAACTCAACATCTTTCATCAACAGGCCGGTTAGAGGTTTTGTGATTTTTGAAAAATCTTTTATAAATCTTCTGTAGAAACCGGCGTGTCCTAGAAAACTCCGTATTTCTCGTACGGATTTTGGAGGTTGGAGATCTTTTATAATCTCTATTTTAGCTTTGTCGACCTCAATTCCTTTATCTGATATGACATGTCTTAGAACTATTCCTTGTCGAACAATAAAATGGCATTTTTCCCAATTTAGGACGAGGTTCACTTTTACACAGCGTTCTAATACCATTTCTAAATTTTGTAGGCATCCTTCGAAACTTTGTCCACATACCGAGAAATCGTCCATAAATACTTCCATGATGTTGTCTATGAAATCTACAAAGATTGCCATCATGCATCTTTGGAAGGTTGCTGGAGCATTACAGAGTCCGAACGGCATTCGGCGGTAAGCAAAAGTACCATAAGGACAGGTGAATGTAGTCTTTTCTTGGTCATCAGGATGAATGGGAATTTGGAAGAATCCTGAATAGCCATCTAGATAGCAGAAATATGAATGTTTGGCTAATCTTTCCAACATTTGGTCTATGAAGGGTAACAGGAAATGATCTTTGCGTGTGGCTTTGTTAAGCTTCCTATAATCAATGCACATCCTGCTTCCAGTCACGACTCTTTTTGTTATTGATTCGCCTTTTTCGTTTTTAACTACAGTGACTCCTCCTTTCTTTGGTACGACATGAACTAGGCTGACCCATTCACTATCGGAGATCGGATAGATGATTCCTGCATCTAGCAATTTCTTTACTTCATCTCTGACTACAGTGCTCAGGATGGGGTTCAGTCTTCTCTGATGCTCTCGAGAGGTTTTAGAGTCTTCCTCTATTGTAATTCGATGCATACAGATCGAAGGGCTTATACCTTTTAGATCACTTATGTTATAGCCTAACGCGGTGGGGTACTTCTTTAGGACTTCTAATAGCTTTTCGGTTTCTGGTTGTCCTAAGTCGGCGTTGACTATCACTGGTCTTTTTAGTTCATCGTCTAGAAATTCATATCTAAGGTTTTTGGGTAGTGTTTTAAGTTCTAAAGATGGGTTCTTCAGACCTGGCATGTGGTTTGGGGTCAATGCTAAGCTTTCGCTTAGGCTGTCGTCTTTATACGGTTTACGCCAATCGTCGTCTTCAGAAATATCAGGTATTTGAATCTTTATTATTTCTGAATACGTGGTCTCTTCATTTTCAAGTTCTCTTATGCATTCGTCAATTTCATCTACTAAATAGCAGGTATCGTCTATGGCTGGTGCTTGTAAGAACTTGGTGAGAATGAACTCTATCTTTTCTTCTCCTACTTCAAATGTTAGCCTTCCTTTCTTCACGTCTATAATCGCTCCGGCTGTAGCTAGGAATGGTCTTCCTAGAATAATTGGGGTTACAGTGTCCTCCTTGATGTCCATGATTATGAAGTCGGTTGGAATGTAGAATTGTCCTATACGTACTGGAACGTTTTCCAGTATTCCGACGGGGTATTTTATTGATCGGTCAGCTAATTGAACGAACATTTTGGTTGGTCTGAGGTCTCCCATATTCAGCTTTTTGCATATAGATAAAGGCATAACACTGATACTGGCTCCTAAATCGCATAGAGCTTTGTCTATTACGAACTTTCCTATGACGCAGGGTATGGAGAAACTACCTGGGTCTTTTAATTTAGGAGGCATGCAGTTTTGAATAATGGCGCTACACTCTGCAGTAAGTGTAACTGTTTTGTTATCCTCGATCTTTCTCTTATTCGACAGGATTTCTTTGAGAAATTTAGCGTATGACGGCATTTGAGTTATCGCTTCTGTAAAAGGAATGGTAATATTCAGCTGTTTAAGGAGCTCTACAAATTTCTTAAACTGTCCTGAAGTTTTGGAGTTTATTAATCTTTGCGGATAAGGAATAGGTGGTTTATATGGCGCTGGAGGTGCTTGAGTTTTTTCACTTGCGGTATCCTCCTTCTCGTTGTCTTCCTTCTTCTCTAACTCGGATTCCTTTTCTACCTGTTCAGTTGGTTTTTGTTGCATGACTGAGTTTTCGGTCCTCGGATCGATCGGTTCGTCCAATTCTTTTCCGCTTCTTAGTATTACAGCATTTGCTAGGCCCTTTGGATTCTGTTCGGGTTGTCCAGGAAATGTGCCAGCAGGTGCGGCAGCAGAGGCTTGTTGTTGAGCCACTTGTGATATCTGTGTTTCTAGCATTTTGTTGTGGGTGGCTAAAGCGTCTACTTTTCCGGTCAACTGTTTAATTTGCTCGCTAGTGTGTATGTTTTGATTCAGGAATTCTTTGTTTGTTTGTGCTTGAGTAGCTATGAATTTTTCCATCATCAATTCGAGGTTTGATTTCCTAGGTGCAGTCTGAGCAGCAACTGATTTCTGATATCCTGGCGGAGCAGTAAGCATTTGCAATGCATTTTCGCTTTTGTAAGAAAAGTTTGGATGATTTTGCCAACCCGGGTTATAGGTATTTGCGTAAGGATTTCCTTGAGCATAATTTACCTGGTCTGGTGGGATTCCGGCTAGCAATGGGCATTCGGGTGCATTATGAGTGGTGCTTCCGCATAACTCGCAATTTGGAGTTACGGCAGCGACGGTTGCAGTGGGGTTAACGGTCAGACTATCAATCTTTTGTGCTAGAGCATCTACTTTAGCGTTGAACTTTTCAAGACTGCTGATCTCGTACATCCCACCTTTCGCTGTGGTTTTCTCTGTTGGAGTGCGTTCACCTCCCCATTGGCAATGGTTTTGAGACATGTTTTCGATTAATTGATAGGCTTCATCGTATGGCTTATCCATAAGTGCACCGCCCGCGGCAGTGTCTATTGTCAATCTAGTATTGTATAAAAGCCCATTATAGAAAGTATGGATTGTCACCCAGTCTCCTAGACCGTGGTGAGGACATGTTCTCATCATATCTTTGAATCGTTCCCATGCTTCGTAAAGAGATTCAGTATCTTTTTGTCAAAATCCGTTGATTTGAGCTCTAAGCATAGCAGTTTTGCTTGGCGGAAAATATCTCGCTAAGAAGATGTTTTTCAATTGTTCCCACGTCGTAACAGAGTTGGATGGTAAAGATTGTAACCATGTCCACGCTCTGTCTCTAAGAGAGAATGGGAAAAGACGAAGTCTTATCGCGTCTGGAGTTACTCCATTTGCTTTCACTGTGTCTGCGTATTGTACAAACTTCGTTAAATGTTCGTTCGGATCCTCAGTTGCGTTTCCTGAGAATTGGTTTTGTTGTACAGCTGATAGCAATAACGGTTTCAGCTCAAAATCATTTCGGGTAATAGCTGGGGCAGCAATGCTACTTCTAGGCTCCATCTGAGAGGGTATAGCGTATGCCTTCAGCGGTTTGTTTGGAGGTCCTTCAGCCATGTTTGATTCTTCTTCGGATTTGGGAATGGGAGTGAGAGGATCGGGAATGTTATGTTTGAGTTGGTACTCAATGATTCGGCTTCTTAGATGTAAGAAGCGTTCTAGTTCTACGACTGAAGGTTTCAAGATACCGCCTTGTGAGCGATTACTTGGCATACAATCGACAACACTAGTAAAGGAAAAATGAAAATTGTTAACCTAGTCTATACGGCGTAACAGAAGGTTACACTATTGACTAAACGGGTCCCTGGCAACAGCACCAAAAACTTGATCACGACTTTCTATGTCTAATACAACCTAACTACAAGTGCACAGTCTATCGCGTAGTAATAATAGATATCGATCCCACAGGGACTCGTAATCAAACTAGTGTTCTCGGGAGTTACTATGTTTAGCTAGGTAGAATATGTTTAAGGGAATAAGATTGTCACTAAAAGGGAAACTAAGACGGTTACTTAGATTATAATTGATTGAATCGATATGCAGTAATTGTGTTCTTCAGGGATTTGACAAGTTACCGGTGTATGAAATAATTTTCAAAGTTTATTTAAGCAGAAAATGGTGATTTGAAGACTCTCGCCTCACGATGGTTATTGACGCTAATCATAATTCTAAGGGCCAAATGTACACTTTCGTATCCCATTCGGGGTTACAATTATTTTTTGGAAATCTCTAAGTTCTAATTCATTTTAAAGTGCTTTCGCTGTTATTAAAATGAATGACTAGTGTTTACTATCTGATCTTACCGCAGCTTTCGCTTGTTGGTTCGTATCTTAATTAATTTCCCACTTTCGTGACAAAACTACTTTTAAATAAGTTCTCGCTTTCGCGACGAAGTTTATTCAGTAAATCCATTTTAAACACTCAGACCATAAATTACTTTTGAAAAGAAAGTTTTTCAACCGGTTATTATCAAATCCCTTTCGAATTATTACCACATATCGATTACCTAAATTTAGCTAGACATGGATTTGGGAAAGGTAAAACATAAATAAAAACAATAAATAATAATTTGCATTATAATAAAACTGGAATTACGATTGAAATGAGAAACCTGTAAATATTCCAATTGGCCTTTGGGCAGATCCTCCACAGATGTTGACAGGATTCTGGTCTTTATGCCAATTTGATCGTACAATAAAAGTAGAAATTACAGAAGAATGAAAAGAATGCAGAAAAAAGCAAAGAGAAATAAATAATAATATTAAACTGGAAAGGTTTGCTTTGGAAATAAATTTGGCAGCACTTTGTTGTATGAATGCGGCTCTCTTTCTGAGGTCCCCTTCTTCCCCTTTTATAGAAATGGAATTCTAACGGTTATAATTGGAGAGAGTGGACTTTGAGGCAGAAAAATCAGGGAGTTGTGGTCCACTATTTGGGACTTGGAACTGCTTCTTTAACGTGCAATTGAAGTGGGGCGTTTTTGCCTGCATGACGGTCGTCACAAGGTGTGACGGTCGTCACCCGTGTGACGGTCGTCATGGAGCTGTGACGGTCGTCACAGTAGCAAAAACAACCTTCTGCACTTTTCATGATGTTTTCACTCTTTTTTCGTCCATATTTCATCTGAGATTGCTTCTTTTCTTCATATTGCCTTGTTTAGACGTGATCGTTAAATACCTACAAAACATCAGACAAATAACACGGAAATAACCGAAATCGGATCGAAAACAGTTAAACTTTAGTTGAATTATGCATCAAAATATATATACGATTTCGTGTTATCATTAATCGGTTAACCATATGCGTTAACCGATCAACATTGTGCTAACAACAGAAAACAGCAAAGCAGAATCACTTTTCAACAACTTATCACTTCTCCAAACATACCAATGATCACATAATCAGCTATGCATAAAATTAAATCAGAAAACCATGATTCCAACAGCATGTATACAGATCCAAACAGCATCATCACAGGTCATATGAATCAAAATGCAGCAAATCAATCAAAAATGAAAATCATCATGGTGAACATGCAATTAAGCTAAAAACAGAATCGGATCGAGAATTTCCAACCTACGAAGCGGAGATTTGCTTTGGTTAATATTGATTTGCTGGAAATGAGTAGATTGAAGCAAGAAACCCGGAATACTTCAAGATCCAAGCTAATCCTTATATTAGAGATGAAGATCCTTCAAGATTAAGCCAAATTGCTTCAAATAATCACTTCTAGCTTTACTTCAAATTTCAGATCTGAATTTGCACGAAAATTGAATGAAGAAAATGATCCAATGGAGATTATAGATGAAGGTTTAGCTCTTAGAAATCAATGATTCCAATGAAGAATCAAGGATTTCAATTAGAAAAGAGCTTTTGGTAAAGGTTTTGGCTATGAATGAAATTTAGAGAATTGAGAGAGAAAATGAGATCAATTCTGAAACGAGAGTGAAAAAGTGAAGGTTAGAATGCTTTGGTTTGGAGTGAATCACTTAAGTATCCTTTTGGCTTGGATACAAAGCAAGGTTTGGAAAGTGGATTGGAAATTTTGGAATGGAATTAGGAGTGGGATTTTGGAGGGAATTGAATTAATTTGAAAACTAATCCAAATTTCAAAATGGTTCTAGATCCTTCCCAAGTGTAAAAACGAATTTTCAAATGACCAAAATTAGACCCCAAATGGCTCTGCATTGAAAAATCGCGTACAGAGGCAAAAATTACATTGGTTAATCGGTTAACCATATAGGTTAATCGATTAACACCTTTGAATTTTTGAATCTGGGCTGATTTTTCAATGGTTAATCGGTTAACCATATGCGTTAACTGATTAACACATTTAAAATTTTGAATTTGGCGCCTTTTGGAGGGAAACCTGCCTGCTTGCCCGTATCTTGCTGTTTCGAACCCTGTTAAGCTTCTGGAACATATTCTTGAATGCTTTAACCATGAGACTGCTTACGATAGCCTGAATGCTACTTTCTTGGCTGAAAATAACCTGCAAAACAAAATAAAATCGGTCGCTCGATCGCTAGGCAAAATAAATGCCAGAGCCCGTTAATGCTCGTGGTTCAACCGCTTTCCCCGAGAGTGAATTCTGAGCTACAGGAAAACCTCGATCCCCTGTCTCAAGAACAAATGCTATGCAATGCAGAAATGCAACAGAATGTAATGAAACAAAGCCAAGCCAAGAAAAGGTTGGGCAAATTTTGGGGTGCAACAGCTACCCCTATTCAAGCGACTTGGACTTGACTGGGTGAAAAGCGAACTCTAATTGAGGGTGAAATCTTCGGAGAAAACCGAATCCCATAAAAAAATGACACGCAACCTGAAGAATACATGACCTCGCTGTCAGGCATTAACATCAAGTCGGTAAACGCCTGGCATCGCTGCCAGTCATCGTCATTAAGTATATAAGATCATCTAATATCACACGGTAGATGATGATCCTCTGACTTCGCCGTCAGACCTTTTGCACTACTTTTGGAAAAAACACCTGACCTCGCAGTCAAATACCAACACCAATTTGAAAGAAGAATATCCCTGACCTCGCCGTCAGGCGCCTGACCTTTTGCCAGACAACCACAAAGTCAATAAACATCTGACATCACCGTCAAATAACCACCAAGTTGATAAAACATCTGGCATCGCCGCCAAAAAACCAAATAAGCTGACATCGTCGCCAGAAAAGCGAAACATCCAACATCGCCGCCGGAAAACCAAATAATCTGACATCACCGCAAGAAAAACTAAACATCCAACATCGCCGCCAGAAAACCCAATAATCTGACATCGCCGTCAAATAACCACAAAGTTAATAAAACATCTGACATCGCCGCCAGAAAAACGAAACATCCAACATCGTCGTCGGAGAACCAAATAGTCTGACATCACCGTCAAATAACCACAAAGTTGATAAAACATCTGGGGTCGCCGCCAGAAAACCAAATAATCTGACATCGCCGCCAGAAAAACGAAACATCCAACATCTCCGCCAGAAAAACTAAACAAAAAAGTAGATAACGTTCTGACATCACCGTTAGAAAACCATAATAATCTGATAAGAGAACCTGACCTCGCCGCCAGATAACCATAAATCTGTGAAACCTCTGACTTCACCGTCATTAAAAGTAGAAACATCTGACATCGTCGTCACACAAACACCATGTTGATAAAACGTCTGACATCGCCGCCAGAAAAACGTTTGACATCGCCGCCAAACAAAACCCAATATTGAGAAAATACCTGACATCGCCGCCAGGCAAACATCATGTTGATAAAAATCTGACACCGCCGCCAAAACACCACAGAGTAAACAAGGATCTGACATCGCTGTCAGTAAACCACAAAGTCTGAGAAACATCTGACATCGCCGTCAGGCATCTGTAGGGGATAATTTTTTTTGCATCGGACCCGAAGATAAGGGCATATGACATCGCCGCTAGGCCTTCGCTAAATAAAAGCGAGCATCAAGAGTCATACGAAGTTAAAATCATCCAATGATAAAAATCACAAGGAAACTCCGCTGGGGAAATAACATATGTCGGGGTCTAGACACCACGCGGGCAAAGATACCAACCATCTGTGAGATACACCTGATAACAACCTGGCTTATGTTTCACATGCACATGTTTGAAAATAGGGTAATGCTCCATACGAAATGGAAATGCTACACGTTTGGGTATATGTTATGCACGCATGCAGATGCAACGAAACTGAATCAGCAAAATAAATGTTAGAGATACAGAAACCACCCTACTGGGGAAACAACCTACTCATGCCAATAACAATTGGACATATGCTAAGAAAACAGGCCCTTGCTGGCTTCCTGCAAAGAAAATGTCGGGGTAACAACATTCCACCATCCTGCTGGGGAAAGAAACAACCATACTGGGGAAGCAACCTGCGTCCCATTTGCTGGGGATTGCTCAGATGGGGACAAGCCTACCTTGGCTGTAGATTACTCAGCGGGGAGAAAATCCACTCATGACTCACTGGGGAGTACGCACGAACATGCATTTTGTGGGGATTAGATATGTACCAACTGCCGAGGGTAAGCGTACACACTACCTGCTCACTTAAGATGCATAAAAACTCTATTGGGGATAGAGAGGAAAACTCCACTTGTTGGGGAAATAGACTCCGGCTGGGGATAAAATGAATTTCATCCATACCTCTTTTCCCCAAGGGTAACGACCCTGCAAAAACTGGACAAACATACAAGATATCCTACACAAACGGAACTACCTCAGTCATCATTCGTGACGTTGTTCAATTAACTCAGTTTTAACAATTATTGGCCAAGGTCTGCAATTTTATGTATGTGCAAGTTTATCAAAATATTGGGCGTTTTTCACAAACAAAACAGTAAAAGTTAAAACAAAACAAGCGAGATGTTGAATAGTATATGTTTATTGACAACTGGCCTGTAAATAGGCAAAGTTTTTACAACAGATGCAACCCCTGAAAAGAGAAAGTTGCGTAAAATATACAGATATGCACAGAAATATACAAAAGTGTACAGAAATTTCGGCAATGTGGCACAGACAAACACCATGAGCTGATCCCTCTATGACTCGCCTGACCTTGATGCTTTCCTGACGCTTCGTCTTCATAAGAGATTGATTCGGATAAACGGCCCTCAGGTCCTCCCAATCCACTAAGCAATGAAGTTCCAGCACAGACCACAGTCATTTTGCTTTTCAATCCCTAACTTTTGCCTAAACCGCCCTTTCGGGTTTTCGATTCACCGGGATACCCATTTTTGCCAAAGTCGCCTTTTCAGGTTTTCGACTTTGCGGGTTTACATCTTTTCATTTTTATCCCTAATTTTTGCCCAAACCCATTCTCTTTTTTATGGTTCGCCGAGATGCCCCATTTTTGCGTGGATATTCTTTTTTCTTTCTGGCGGGTCTCTTTAAGCAAAGTATTTTTTAACTGAGTCTGCATTCACAGGGGATGTAAAATCCTCGCCATCCATGGTGGATAACAACAAGGCTCCTCTGGAGAAGACCTTTCGAACGACATATGATCCTTCATAGTTGGGAGTCCATTTGCCCCTGTGATCTGATTGTTTGGGAGAATCTTTTTCAACATAAGATCGCCCGTCAGAAAGCTCCAAGGACGCACCTTCTTGTCGAAAGCTTTCTTCATCCGGCTTTGATACAACTAATCGTATGCAATAGATGCTAGCCTTTTCTCATCCATCAGGCTAAGCTGATTCAATTTGTTCTTTATCCATTCTGCCTCATCGAGCTTGACATCGACCAGAACTCTTAAAGAGGGAATCTCGACCTCTAATGGTATGACAGCTTTCATACCATATACCAGCAAGAAAGGAGTTTCCCCAGTTGATGTGCATATCGTAGTACGATAACCGTGTAAAGCAAAGGGAAACCTCTCATGCCAATCCTTGTAAGTAACAACCATCTTTTGCACTATCTTCTTGATATTCTTATTGGCCGCTTCAACAACGCCATTCATCTTCAGACGATAGGGAGATGAATTATGATGCTCGATTTTGAAATTCTGGCACAATTCCTTCATCATCTTGTTATTTAAATTCGAACCATTGTCAGTAATGATTCGCTTAGGTACTCCATATCTGCAGATGGTGTCCTTCTTTATGAATCGGGCTACGACTTGCTTTGTGAAATTGGCATACGAGGCTGCTTCAACCCATTTGGTGAAGTAATCAATGGCGACCAAGATGAAACGATGTCCATTGGATGCGGTTGGCTCAATCTTGCTAATCATATCAATGCCCTACATGGAGAAGGGCCACGGAGACGCCATAACATTCAATGGGCACGGCGGTACATGAATTTTGTCTGCATAAATCTGGCATTTATGGCATTTCTTCGCAAATTTGAAGCAATCTGACTCCATGGTTAGCCAATAATACCCTGCCCGTAACAACTTCCAAGACATGGCATGCCCGCCGGAGTGTGTACCAAAAGTACCCTCATGGACCTCTTCCATAAGCAATGTTGCTTCCTTTTCATCCACACATCTCAATAACACCAAATCATGGTTTCCTCTGTAAAGCACACCATTTGGGTTCAGATAAAAGTTACCAGACAACCTCCTCAGAGTCTTCTTATCCTGAGCCGAAGCCCTTGGCGGATACTCTTGTTTCTTGAGAAAGTTATGTATGTCATAAAACCATGGCTTGCCATCTGCAACTTCCTCAATGGAGAATACGAAAGCGGGCCTATCAAGGCGAGAGATGACTATTCTTGGAGCATCGTTCCAATAGTTCACTTTATACATCGAAGTGTCTGCCATCTGATTCTCTGCTCGCGGCACATGGTGAAACTCTACCCTGTCAAAGAAGGGTAACAACCTCCTTGCGTAATCATTGTAAGGAATTAGATTTGGCTGACGAGTTTCCCATTCTCCCATGATCTGATTAACCATTAGCGCTGAATCGCCATATACATCCAATTCTTGATTCTCAAATCAATAGCCTCTTCCAGACCCATGATGCACGCTTTGTACTCGGCTTTATTATTAGTGCAAGGGAATGTCAACCTGGCAGTGAAGGGAATATAAGTACCATGAAGAGTTGTAATGATTGCCCCAATTCCACTACCATAGGAGTTGACAGCACCGTCAAATATCATCTGCCACTGAGAACCTTTCTCTGGGCCTTCGTCAGGTAATGGATCTTCACGGTCCTTCATCTTGAGGAACATGATGTCTTCGTCAGGAAATTCAAACTTCATCGGTTGATAGTCTTCGATTGGCTGTTCAGCAAGGTACTCTGACAAAACACTTCCCTTGATAGCTTTCTGGGAAACATACTGTATATCATACTCTGTCAGTACCATCTATCACCTGGCAATTCTTCCTGAGAGCGCTTGCTTCTTGAAGACATACTTGATCAGATCCATCTTCAAAATCAGCATGGTTGTATGATTAAGCATATATTGTCTCAAACTTTTGGCAGCCCAAGCGAGTGCGCAACATGTTTTCTCAAGCATTGAGTAACGGGACTCACAGTCTGTAAACTTTTTACTCAGATAATAGATCGCATGCTCTTTTCTTCCAGTCTCGTCGTGTTGACCGAGAACACAACTCATTGTTCTCAAGAATCGTTAAGTACATGATTAAAGGCCTTCCAGCTACTGAGGGTATCAATATCGGAGGCTCCTGCAAATGGTCTTTTATCTTATCAAATTCTTTTTGACAATTTTCATTCCAGACGACCGCCTGATCTTTCTTTAGCAATTTAAACATTGGTTCACACGTGGCTGTGAGATGAGATATGGACCGAGCAATGTAGTTCAATCTCCCCAAGAAACCACAGACCTCCTTTTCTGTTTTCGGCGCTGGCATATCTTGTATAGCTTTTATTTTTGCAGGATCGACCTCGATTCCTTTTTCACTGACAATGAACCCCAATAACTTTCCGGACCAACTCCAAAAGTACACTTATTTGAATTCAACCTTAATCTGAACTTCCTGAGCCTCTCAAACAACTTCAACAAGTTAACCAGATGCTCTTCCTCTGTTTGCGACTTTGCTATCATGTCATCAACATAGACTTCAATCTCATGATGAATCATATCATGAAACAAAGTGACCATAGCCCGCTGGTAGGTTGCCCCTGCGTTTTTTAACCCAAAAGGCATTACCATGTAATAGAAAGTTGAAGGTGAGAAAAACACTTAGAAGGGGGGGGGGGGTTGAATAAGGGTTTAGAAAATATTATGGCAATAAAAACAACACAATATTTTTATCCTGGTTCATTAAAGTCAACTAATCCAGTCCACCCTATCAAGAGTGATTTGCCTTTCTCCACAAGGACTTAATCCACTATACTCAAACAGATTATAGTGTCAACCACTAAGAACAACTGTCTTAGTCTTCTCAAGAAATTCTGACCATAACTTGGTCTTCTCAAGGAACCTTTTACAAATTAATGTAAACTAAACAAGTGTTTAAGATGCTTCTAAAAAGCTATATCATAAACTGTGATTTTTACACTTGGTTTAAGAACAAATAAAACTATTCAACTTTGAATAAAAAAGATTGTATGAGAGTTGTTGAATAATTTTCTCAATATTTTTTATCAATTCGTTGACCTTGAAGAGATGTTGAAGACGTCCTTTTATAGTGCTGAGAGTCCAAAGCTTGAAGACTGTGCAAGAAGGATAGCTGTAGCCTTTTGTCTTCACATGACTTTTCCTTTCTCACAAGTAGAACGTTTAGAGAAATTCCTTTTTCCTGAATCCTTGTGTCTATCACAAATAAGGAATAGTTCAGTTGGAGAGGACGTTGAGAATAGTACCAAGTCTATTCACGTGCTGACATCTTTTCAAACGTAAACAACATCAGATCCTCTGATGTGCTTCTTGTTCTTCAGATCAGATGCAATGAAATCAGAGTTGCAGCAATAGTGCTTTAGCGTGAATGATCTGATCAGAGCATAACTGTTTATCAGAGCCTCTGTACTTGCAGCGAGAAGTACATTCAGAGTCTTCTTAAACAATGCATTAAACTCTTCATACAAAATCTTCAGCTACGCTTCAGATGCTTCTGCAGCTTCTGCTTCAGAGGCTTCTGCAGCTTCTACTTCAGAGTCTCTTCTGGAAGCACTCAGAGTCTTCTGATGGCTTGCCTCTGATGCTTCAGAGCTTTGCGTAACTACTGTTCATATGCATTTTGCTTCCATAATGATATTTAATTTAATATCTGAAACACAAAACACTTGAGCAAAATTAGAGTATATATTTTCTTAATACAAAATTTCATTAGAGTTATCATCAAAATATAGAGATATAATTAAACACCAATCTGTGTTCTAACAATCTCCCCTTTTTTGATGATGACAAAACATAGGAAATTTTGTTCAATAAAAAGGATAAATATATAACTCCCCCTGAGATAGAGAATCTCCCCCTGAAATGAATACTCTAATAGAAGAAAAATATTTCCCTTTTTGCATGAGTATATTATTCAGAATAAGAGCCTGGTTGAAAAACTTCTGGTTAGAATCCTGGATAGAATATACTTTCCAGAATCAGAGCTTGGTAATAGCTTGCTTTGCTTTCCAGAACCAAAGCCTGGTTTACTCTTACTGATTTTCTTTCCAAGAACAGAGCCTGGTTTATTTTCCATAATCAGAGCCTGGTTAACTTCTAGGATCAAAGATTGGTAATCAGAACCTGGTTTGACTTATCAGAGCCTGGTTAAACCTGGTTTGAGTAAAAGTCTGGTTTGGGGATTCTTAGGGTAACTTTAATGAATTTTATCAGATGATACGTTAGTTCTGAAAGACTAAAATTCAATGTTAGATATAATTTGTTATGTCTGAATTTCATTTTAGTAGCTATTTATATTTAAACAAACATAATTTCTTTTTCTCCCCCTTTTTGTCATAATCAAAAAGAAAACTTTTAAAGACAAATAAAAGGTTAACAGAAGAAAAAAAATAAAGCTGATAACATCAACAGATGTAAAACACATAATCAAACAGACATATTCATTCAGAGATAATCAAAGTACATCCAAAACATGGTTCAGATAAAACAGAAACAAAGCAAAATAACACTTAAATTGCACAAACATAAGAACTAGGATAAATGAGAAACTCAATATTCAAAAACAGTACCTCAAACATCAATTCAGTATTGTGCACTCCACCTTTTCAGATCTAGAGTGACACGTGTTTGCTTGCATGTGCTTCTGAAGCTTCTTTGAGAAATGAAACGTTAGCCAACGTTCAGATCCTCTGAGGCTTGTTAGTTCAGATTTGCACACAATAAATAAAATAATAAAAAATAAATGAATAGAAGTAATACTTCAGAGTTAAAAACATTTTCATCTGAGAAAATTTTCTTCTAATAAACATTTTATTCTGGACAGAAATCCATACTTATATTTTTCAGAATAAATTTAAATCTATCTTTGGCAAGGGGTTTTGTAAATATATCATCCCATTGATGATCTGTATCAATAAAGTTTAAACTGATAACTCCCTTCTGAACATAATCTCTAATAAAGTGATGTTTTATCTCTATATGTTTTGCCTTAGAGTGTAAAATATGATTTTTAGACAAACATATAGCAGAAGTATTATCACAGAAGATTGAAATGTTACTCTCATGGATCTGATAGTCTTCTAGATGACTCTTCATCCAGAGCATCTGAGTGCTACAACCAGCAGCAACAATGTATTCTGCTTCTGTTGTTGAAAGCGCAATAGTGGGTTGCTTCTTGCTGAACCAAGAGATTAGATGACTTCCAAGAAACTGGAAGCTTCCAGAAGTACTTTTTCTTTCAACTCTTTCTCCAGCATAGTCAACATCACATAATCTAACTAATTTATAATCATCAGATCTTCTGTAACACAAACCCACATTAGTAGTACCTTTCAGATACCTTAGAATCCTCTTAACAACTGTTAAGTGAGATTCTCTAGGATCTGATTGGAATCTTGCACAAAGACAAACACTGAATAGAATATCAGGTCTAGAAGCAGTCAAATACAGAAGAGAACCAATCATACCTCTGTAGATTTTCTGATCTACTTTCTTACTTACCTCTTCCTTACCTAGAGTGCTTGTAGGATGCATTGGAGTCTTGGCCAATTTGCTTTCAGTCATGTTAAACTTCTTCAGAAGCTCCTTCACATACTTAGTCTGATGTATGTAGGTGCCTTCTGGAGTTTGATTGACTTGGATTCCCAGAAAGAATCTGAGTTCTCCCATCATGCTCATCTTAAATTCAGCCTGCATAGAAAGAGCAAACTCCTTTCCCAGCGTAACATTGGTAGATCCAAATATAATATCATCTACGTAAATTTGAAAAATTAACAAATCTTTCTTAAATGATTTACAGAAGAGAGTTGTGTCCACTTTGCCTCTGATAAAATTCTTTTCCAAAAGAAAATTACTCAGCCTCTCATACCAAGCTCTGGGAGCTTGTTTTGTTTGAAAACATGTTCTGGAAATTTATCATTTTCAAAGCCAGGAGGTTGATGAACATAAACTTCCTCTTCTATAATACCATTTAAGAAGGCACTCTTAACATCCATTTGATAAAGAGTGATGTTATTTTGTGCAGCAAAAGAAATGAGTAGGCGTATAGACTCTAACCTGGCCATAGGAGCATAAGTCTCTGTGTAGTCAATTCCTTCTTGCTGACTATACCCTTGAGCAACTAGCCTTGCCTTGTTTCTTACAACTTCTCCTTGCTCATTCAATTTGTTTCTGAAGACCCATTTAGTTCCAATAATATCGAACCCTTTTGGTCTTGGAACCCGATCCCAAACGTCATTTCTGGTGAATTGATTTAGCTCTTCTTGCATAGCGAGTATCCACTCATTATCATTCAGAGCCTCATCTACTGAAGTTGGTTCAATAATAGACACCAACCCAAAAAGTGACGTTGCAAATGATCTGAGGAAAGACGTTATTCTGATAGGATCATCCTTCTTTCCAATTATCACATCCTTTGGATGAGAGGCCTTATTATGGATGATGATCCCTTAACATTTGGTTCTTCAGAAATATTCAAATTGTTCATCTGAGCAGCCAATGGAGTTGCATCTGGTTCTTTCACTTGAGCCTTTTATGCCTCTGAGTCTTCAGAGTCTGTGAGAATTACTTCTCTATCTGCAGAATTAACAAGCTGCTTTAGCTTTTGATTGCCAAGCTTATCATCAAATCTAACATGTATTGATTCCTCCACAATTTGTGTCTCAGTATTGTATACTCTGTAGCCTTTAGAGCATTCAGAATACCCAAGCATGAAACACTTATGTGCTTTAGAATCAAACTTGTTCAGATTCTCTTTAGTATTCAACATAAAACATACACATCCAAAAGGATGGAAATAAGAAACGTTGGGCTTTCTATTCCTCCACAATTCATAGGGAGTCTTTTCCAGAAGAGGTCTTACAGACACTCTGTTCTGAATATAACAAGCTGTGTTTATTGCTTCTACCCAAAAATGTTTTGCTAGATTAGTCTCATTGATCATGGTTCTGGCCATTTCTTGCAATGTTTTATTTTTCCTCTCTACAACTCCATTCTGTTGTGGAGTTCTAGAGCAGGAGAAATCATGAGCAATGCCATTTTCATTAAAATATTTTTCAAAATATTTATTTTCAAATTCTCCACCATGATCACTTCTGACCTTAACAATTTTAAAATCTTTTTCATTCTGGACTTGTTTGCAGAAGTCAAAGAACACAGAATGTGACTCATCCTTGTGTTTTAGGAATTTCACCCACGTCCATCTGCTATAGTCATCAACAATGACTAATCCATACTTCTTGCCTCTGATGGATGCAATTTTCACTGGTCCAAACATATCAATATGAAGTAACTCTAATGGTCTTGAGGTTGAAACAACATTTTTAGTTTTAAAAGAATATTTTGAAAATTTTCCTTTTTGACATGCTTCACAAGAAGCATCTGAGTTGAACTTCAACTGAGGAAGTCCTCTGACCAGATTGAATTTATTAATCTGAGATATACGTCTCATACTAATATTCCCCAATCTTCTGTGCCAGACCCATTGCTCATCATTAACAGACATAAGGCATTTTACGTTATGAACCTTAAGTTCTAAAAGATTGATTTTATAAATGTTGTTCTTCCTCTTTCCATTAAATAGGATTGAGCCATCCTTTTGACTGACAGCCTTGCAACATTTTTGATTGAAGATTATGTCATAACCATTGTCACTTAATTGACTTATGGACAATAAGTTATGTGTTAATCCTTCAACTAGTAAGACATTAGAAATGGAAGGAAGATTACCATTGGCAATAGTTCTAGAGCCAACTATCTTGCCTCTCTGGTTCCCTCCAAACTCGACGTCTCCTCCAGATCTAAGTTCCAGGCTTTGGAACATAGACCTTTCTCCCGTCATGTGACGCGAGCAGCCAGAGTCCAGGTACCAAGATTAGTATTTTGACTTTGCTGCTAAAGATGTCTGCAACAGATATTATTTTGTCTTTAGGTACCCAGATATTTTTGGGTCCTTTAGGGTTAGTTGCCTTAAAGTTTTGTTTGAACTTCTGTCTTCTGACAGCAGGTTTGTTCTGACTAACTTTAGGTTTAAACACAAGAATGTTCTGACCAGAACGTGTGTGTTTAATATCATTAAGATGACCAAACTTAAAACTAGAATACAGAGGAATGCTTAATGATTAGTTTATCAACAGATGTTGGATTTAAATCTTTCTTAGAAGAAGATTCATATCCAATACCCTTCCTGTTATTTCTGCTTACACCATAGATCATTGAAGCCATCTTGCTTCTCTATAGGCTTCTTGCCAAAAATCTCTAAAAACTATAGTCATATTCTTCTAAAATGTTTTTAGATTTTGACTTATTTTCAACTTCAGAATCTTGTTGAGCTCTTTCTAATTCATTTTTAATTTTTAAATTGTTTGCTTTGAGCTCAGCAAATTCTGATTTCAGAAGATCATTCTCAGATACAAGATTGCTTTCAAGCTTCTTGTACTTGAGCTTAATCTTACTATAGTTTTCTAACATTTCTGATAAACTCTCAATAAGCTCTGCTCTAGAAAGTTCAGAAAATACCTCCTCAGAATCTGATTCTGATTCTGATTCTGATCCAGATGTTTGTACATGGTCTTCTACGTCAGCCATGAGTGCCATGTTTGCACATTCTTCATCTGAGTCTGATGAAGATTCAGATGCATCTGAATCATCCCAGGTTGCCATCAGAACTTTCTTTTTATGATCAGACTTCCTTCTTGGCTTCTTCTTCTGAAGCTTTGGGCATTCATTCTTGTAGTGCCCAGGTTCCTTGCATTCATAGCAAACAATTTCTTTCTTTCCAGATCTTCTGTGTCCAGAAGACTCTTTACGTTGATCTAGTTTCTTGAAGTTCTTGAACTTCCTCTGTTTATGTTTCCAGAGTTTGTTGATCCTTCTGGACAGCAGGGACAATTCATCTTCTTCTTCAGAACTTTCTTCTAAAACTTGCAAAGCTTTGGCTGATTTGTTAGACTTTAAAGCAACAAACTTACTTTTTTCTAGGGTTCGTCTTCTTCTAGTTCAATCTCATGACTCCTCAGAGAGCTGATCAGTTCCTCCAGCGTGATCTTATTCAGATCTTTTGCTAGCTTCAGAGCAGTGACCATCGGTCTCCATCTGATTGGCAAACTTCTGATGATCTTCTTAACATGATCTGCAGTGGAGTAACCCTTGTCCAGAACTTTTAAGCCAGCTGTGAGAATCTGGAATCTAGAGAACATAACTTCTACAAATTCTGATTCCTCCATTTTGAAGGCTTCATATTTCTGGATCAGCGCCAGAGCCTTTCCTTGACTTGAGAATTCCCTTCATGAGTCATCTTCAAAGATTCAAACATACCAAATGCTGTTTCTCTGTTAGTAATCTTCTCATACTCAGTATGAGATATAACATTTAATAGTATGGTTCTTGCTTTATGATGATTCCTGAATTCTTTCTTCTGAGCCTCAGTCATAGATTTTCTATCTATCTTTTTGCCATCCCCATCAGTGGGGTGAACATAGCCATCAATGACTAAATCCCAAAGGTCATCATCATATCCTAGAAAGAAGCTTTCAATCCTGTCTTTCCAGTAGTCAAACTTTTCCCCATCAAACATAGGGGGTTTAGTGCTGATTCTATCTCTGTCCTCATATCTGTTGTTGTTGGATGTTGAAGCTTCAGCCATAATGTATCAACCAAAAAAATATCAAGAGTTTTCTCAACTGGATCTATTCTGTTCACGGTGAAGTGAGAGCACTAACAGAACCAGAGCTATGATACCAACTGAAGGTGAGAAGAACACTTAGAAGGGGGGGTTGAATAAGGGTTTAGAAAATATTATGGCAATAAAAACAACACAATATTTTTATCCTGGTTCGTTGAACTCAACTAATCCAGTCCACCACATCAAGAGTGATTTGCCTTTCTCCACAAGGACTTAATCCACTATATTCAAATAGATTACAGTGTCAACCACTAAGAACAACTGTCTTAGTCTTCTCAAGAAATTCTGACCACAACTTGGTCTTCTCAAGGAACCTTTTACAAATTAATGTAAACTAAACAAGTGTTTAAGATGCTTCTAAAAAACTATATCACAAACTGTGATTTTTACACTTAGTTTAAGAACAAATAAAACTATTCAGCTTTGAATAAGAAAGATTGTATGAGAGTTGTTGAATAATTTTTTCAAGATTTTTTTATCAATTCGTTGAACTTGAAGAGATGTTGAAGACGTCCTTTTATAGTGCTGAGAGTCCAAAGCTTGAAGACTGTGCAAGTTGGGTAGCTGTAGCCTTTTGTATTCACATGACTTTTCCTTTCTCACAAGTAGAATGTTCAGAGAAATGCCTTTTGCCTGAATCCTTGTGTCTATCACAAATAAGGAATAGTTCCGTTGGAGAGGAAGTTGAGAATAGTACCAAGTTTATTCACGTGCTGACATCTTTTCAAACGTAAACAACATCAGATCCTCTGATGTGCTTCTTGTTCTTCAGATCAGATGCAATGAAATCAGAGTTGCAGCAATAGTGCTTTAGCGTGAATGATCTGATCAGAGCATAACTGTTTATCAGAGTCTCTGTACTTGCAGCGAGAAGTACATTCAGAGTCTTCTGAAACAATGCTTTAAACTCTTCATACAAAATCTTCATCTACGCTTCAGATGCTTCTGCAGCTTCTGCTTCAGAGTCTTCTGCAGCTTCTGCTTCAGAGTCTCTTCTGGCTGCACTCAAAGTCTTCTGATGGCTTGCCCCTGATGCTTCAGAGCTTTGCGTAACTACCATTCAGATGCATTTTGCTTCCATAATGATATTTAATTTAATATCTGAAACACAAAACACTTGAACAAAATTAGAGTATATATTTTCTTAATACAAAATTTCATTAGAGTTATCATCAAAACAGAGAGATATAATTAAACACCAATTTGTGTTCTAACAAAAGTCCCCCACGGCGTAATGAACATCGTTTTCTCCATATCTTTCGGTGCCATCTTGATCTGATTATAGTCGAAAAACCGTTCGTGAAGGAAAATACGGAGTATTGAGCAGTATTGTCGACCAATACGTCAATGTGAGGGAGCGGGAAGTCATCCTTTGGGCTCGCCTTATTCAAATCTCTGTAATCGAAGCACATCCGTACCTTACCATCTTTCTTAGGTAAAGGCACAATGTTTGCGACCCACGGAGGGTAAGTTGTTATGGCTAAAAATCCTGCGTCCAACTGCTTCTGGACTTCTTCTTTGATTTTCACAGCCATATCTGGTCTTGTCCTTCTAAGCTTATGCTTGACCGGCGGACACTCTTCGCACAACGACAAGTGATGAACCACTATATCAGTGTCAAGCCCGGGCATGTCTTCGTACGACCAAGCAAAGATGTCACTATACTCTCGAAGCATCTCAACCAGCCTTTGCTTGATGTCACTCTGCAACGCAGCCCCTATCCGAACGTTTCTAACAACTTCCTCAGAACCCAGATTAATAACCTCGATTTCCTCCTGGTGAGGCAGAATAATCTTCTCTTCTTGTTATAAGAGTCTAGCTAGCTCTTCAGGCAAGTCTAGGGATGGCAAAAAAGCCCATGCCCGCGGGTATCCGCGGATATAATCCGTCACGGATACAATGTGGATAGCTTAATAGATATCCATGAATAAAATAAATGGATATTTAAATATCCGTTATTTAATGGATGTGGATGCGGGTTTAATGATACCCGTACCCGCGGATATCCATACCCGTTAATAAATTATAAAAAGTATTTAAATATTTTTAATTTATTATAGACGTCATTACATCTTCCAAGAAATTTAGTCTTTTCATATTTCTTTTTTTTAACGTTTTGTAATGATTGATGAAAACTATTTGCATTATTACTTTTTGTTTTATTTAAACAATTATTATATGGTATGATGAATTTTATTTTGTTAAACATGAAATGTATGGATATTATGTTTGAATGTTATAATGTTTTAGTGAAAAAAGAATGAAAATAATATGATGAAGTTTAGTTGTTAAATTGAGAGCGAAAAAATATATTTTTTAAAAAAAAATTTAGACAAAAAAAGTTATTCATGGATATCTGTAAATATCGGCAGATACCTTAAAACCCGTGGATTACCCGCTTAACTGATATCCGCATGGATATGGGGCAGATACGAATATCATATTTATCCAACGGGGCAGACACGGATATCATACTATCCGCCCCCATGGATATCCATTTACATCTCTTCATCTTCATTAATCTCTTCTTCAGCTTGATATATCGGTTGATCGAAGTCGAAGCAAGTCACAGGAGGTTCTAAATCGGTGTCATATGCAATAGGAATCCTGCAATAAAAAATGGTTAAATGTTTCAAATGATATGCAAACGAATACAAACTGTAACACCCCCTTTCTATACCCCAAAATAAACACAATTAATCATTTAGGCACGTAATCAATATGTCATCAGAGTATAATTACATTCACGGTATAAAAGAGGCATGCCACATTATACAAAAATTCAACACGTACAACACCTGCTCAACAGATATGCAACAACAGGGCAGCACACACAAAGAAAATATTTAGAACATAGGCGGAAACATCTAAATATTCCATCACCTCCAAAACATGTAATCACATACATATACATCATTCAAGTTGATTTACAACATCATCAATATATACAATAATCATCCAGTATGTTTCAACAACATTCACCAGCAGATACAAACATAGATGTATCACAGAAGAATCAAAATAATCCCTAGCTACCCGGTGCTACATATCAGAGCCGACCGACCAAAAAGAATGAAGCCACGCTTCACAAAAACTCCAGCAATCTAATCTGCAATGCCTCATAGTGCATTATAAAACAGCAGAAGGGTGAGAAACGATATCATAATACATAATGCATATAAACATATATAGATATATACACATAACATCCAATAACGTCTTCCGCGTTCTCACCGCAACTCATCTCACTACACCGTACATCGCAATGTATCCACACTTGTATCTATATAAATAGAACACCAAGCATACACAATACGCTTCATCAATGTTTATATCAATTCATAAACATACACACATATACATATATATTCACACATACATGTATCTTCAAGCCTTCCATTCATGCCAATTATCAACAATTTACATAAACATCTACATTCATGTTTATTCACCATACATCATGCACAGATGTCAACATGCAACTCATAGATACCGACACACGTCTCTATGCAGATGCAAATGCGGTACCGACTCATTCAGTAGGTTCAATTGAAGAACCAAAAATAACCATCGCTCACACCCCACATGGGCACATGAGGTTCTGCAGATTCACCGAGGAATCAATAAATAACCATCGCTCACACCCCACAAGGGCACATGAGGTTCTGCAGATTCACCAAGGAATCAATAAATAACCATCGCTCACACCCCACAAGGGCACACGAGGTTCTGCAGATTCACCGAGGAATCAATAAATAACCATCGCTCACACCCCACAAGGGCACACGAGGTTCTGCAGATTCACCGAGGAATCAATCGAAACAAGAATGCATACCATGATGCTTCACATGCAACATGACTCATGACACTCTTGAAATGCATACATGTTTACAAACATACTCATGCATTCATCACATTCGTTGCATATATTCATTTTGCATTCAAAATATATGTATCACAAAGCATATATATATTCATCATCCATTCAAACCAATTTTATACATGGTTCACATTCACAATCAATCTCGTCATGCATTTCTATTCAATTCAAGTAAATGCACAAGATTGCCAAACGACCAAATTTCGCACTTCACAAATCACAAACTAGGATTCACACCATACGGCTACCCACAACACATATAACAACATATAATTAGTAATCTCAGATAAGGAATGATCGCAATCAAACCACACAACCAACCCACGGATAGGAAACACAAGAAAAGAAAACATGATGTCCAGTTCGCTAACCTTCGCCTGGCGAAGCCCTCCAGCGAAGGCTCGCCGCCATTCGCCTGGCGAACTCGCTGGCGAAGCCAAACAGAAACTACTGCCATAGGTTCGCTGCCACGTTTGCTGGGATTCGCCAGGAGAACCCTTCGCTACCACCTTCGCCTGGCGAACTTGCCAGCGAAGGCTGATCTTGGCCACTGCCATAGGTTTGCTGCCCACTCGCTGGGCTTCGCCTGGCAAAGCTTCGCTGCCACTCGCTTGGCGAAAGCTGGCGAACCTGCGAAACCAGAAAATCCCAATTGTCCCAAAATCATCATAACCTCAAAAATCGACCGATTAAATCCAAATCAGTCCCAGTAGCATAGCCCACTCATCACCCGACTAAACTACACCATCTATTCCAGATTTTAACCGACAAAACTCAGTTTCTACCGATCAAACCAACTTCCGACCTAGAAATGGAAACATAGAAAACAATCCAACAAACCCAATCTAGCACGTACATGATTACATACATTATCAAGATGATAAAACTTCTCACCCTTACCTGATTAATCGCAAGCTAAGGTTGATTCTTGATGATTCTAGGTTTTCCTCTTCTTTTCTCTCCTCCTCTTTTCTTTCTCTTGTTTTCTTCTTAATGTTTCTATCTTTCTCTTTTCTCTCTATATCACATATTCTAATTTCTTTCCTCCCAAATTCTTTCCACACACTTATCAATTAATTCTCACAAAATATCCACTTAATACTATCACTAATGCCCAAAATACCCTCCAACCTATTTTTACCCGAAACTCACAAAGTCGGCAAAAATAGCTCAACATGTAAACATAACATATTAACACACAAATTCCACATAATAAAATAATTACTTAAATAAATCAAATAAGGACTCAATAAAAATGGGAATTCAGAATCGGGGCGTTACACAAACCACATTGCCATTTTACTGCGAGAAACAAAAATAAGAAAGACAAGGATCACAAAATTTGAATGAGAAAAACGCCCTTTGATTAATTGATAAAGCAATGTTCAAACATAAACAGTAAGGCCCTGAAACAAAATACCGTTATGCCCCAGGTAGAGCATAGGGTAGTACAATAATCGGGAAAATAAAGCATTACTGTTATGTTGTCACTTGAACGAACTCTTCAATAGACCAGTTGCGCAGGCTCTGTCCTGGAGTGCAAGGCTTGATCCAAGCATCTATGTCACATTCACTATCTCTCTCTTCGTCTGACACAATGTTGATCCTTTCGAAGATAACTCCTCCTTTAGTGAACTGCATAGGTCCTTTATAGCGCGGCGCGCTCTACGAAGATAAAGAAGAAGAAAATGACGGGCAGTACCCCAAACCAAACTTGTCCTGCTTGTGGGGAATCTCCAATACCTTGCCCCAACCTTGCGCTGCCCTAGCCTGCACTGCTGCTCGGGCTTCTTTAAAAGAAGACATGGCCACCTCCAGCGCCTTGCTTACAACGGGAGATTTATCTTTAATCTTGACTGTTTCAAAAGCCTGATAAAGGGTTTCGTGTATTTCTCCGTCCACCTCGACGTACTTGAAGGATGATAAGTGACTGATCATTATATCCTCTTCCCCGCACACTGTAACAACACTACCGCCAACCATATACTTTAGCTTCTGATGCAGCGTGGAGGTCACAGCTCCTGCTGAATGAATCCATGGACGACCTAACAAACAACTGTAAGCAGGCTGGATGTCTATAATGTAGAACACTGCATCAAATACCTCCGGTCCCACCTGGATAGGCAATGTCACTTCTCCGAACAACGGACCTTCGGGTACCATCAAAAGCGCGCACCACCAGATCACTTGGTGTGCAAATCAATCCCTGCATGTCCAACTTCATTAGGGGTTTCTTCAGAAGTACGTTCAAGGATGATCCTATATCCATGAATACATGAGACATAACAGCCCCTCGACATTCTAATGATATGTGCAACGCACAATTATGGTTTCTGCCCCTTGGCGTCAAATCCAGGTCTATAAAACCCAAGTCGTTCCCTGCATTTACGTGTGCAACAACCCCTTCGAGTTGATTAACCAAAATTTCTTGCGGTACGTAAGCAGTATTCAGTATTCTCAACAGTGCATTCCTATGCGCTTCAAAACATAGTAACAAAGGCAGGATAGATATCTTAGAAGAAGTTTGCTGCAAATGGTCGACTATCTTGTAGTCACTTTTTCGTATCAACCTCATAAACTCTTCTGCATCCTTTAACAAAGTTTCCTTCTCTCCAGCCTGAGAAGTTTCCTCTACCACGACTTTACTTTTTCCTTTGTCAACCCTGTCAACAACCACTTCAGGTGACGAAAAGACCCGGCCACTACGGGTAATTCCTCCTGCTCCCACAAGATTATCCACTGAATCTGCAGGGGAACCATTCAAATCTAGTTTCTGTCTGTTGCAATACACTTCAGCTCCGTAGTTCCACGGAATAGCCTTGGTGCTTTCAAACGGTACGGGACGTGCTTTAGTTATAGTTATTGTTGGTGGTTTTGGTGCATAAATGGTAACGATTTTGTACGGAATAGAGATCGTTGCAATCTCATCCCTTTCCTCAGCTACCAACTATTCAGACTTACTTTCAACAGACCGATCAAACTGCAAGACTCCACTATCCATCATATCTTGAATATAGCCTTTCAACTGCCCACATCCCTTAGGATTACTCAGACACTCAGCACAGTCTTTAGCACAACTTGGGAAAACGCCTCCCTTCAATAATCTAGCTTTCACAAAGCTCAATGGTGTCTTCAGCTCATTAACATCTGTTACCAAATCTAAAACATCCTCCTCAATAATTGCATTGACCCCGACTTGCCCATGATTTGGCATATGATTTTGTACGACATTAGGAACATCATTGGAGAAGTTAATTGCTTTACTGTCAATTATGTCCTGCACCTTATGCTTAAAGGCCTTACAATTATCAATGTTATACCCCGGGGCACCTGAATGAAACTTACAGCGAGCGTTTGCATCATACCAGGATGGAGGTGGCACAATCAAGGGCACCATGGTCCTCTTTTGAATCAACTGCAGTTGCAACAAAGCTTGCAATAGCTGAGAATACGGCATGGGAGGAGCGTCAAAATGTGTATTCACTGCCGCCCGACCTCGGTCTTGATATCTTCTATAACCCTGCTGTGGTTGTTGTTGCTGTTGTTGCTGCTGAACTGCGGGAATTGTAATACTTGCAACCTACTGTTGCTGACGATTCTGACCTCTACCTTTCCCGCGAGAACTGGATACTGAGTTGGTATCTCCTTCTTGTTTCTTGTTATCGAATACTTTCTTACCTCCTCCAGTTGAGGGTATTTCACCAGAACTTATCTTCCCTAACTTGATACCATTTTCCATCCTCTCTCCGGTGATGATTAAGTCAGAGAAACTACCCGACATACTACTAATGAGCTTCTCATAATATACGCCAGGAAAAGTGGCGACAAACATATCAATGAGCTCACGTTCCACCATAGGCGGTTGCACCCTGGCTGCTAACTCCCGCCACCTTTGGGCATATTCTTTAAAACAATCATTGTTCCTTTGTGAAAGATTCTGAAGCTGGACCCTGTTAGGAGCAAGGTCGCTGTTGTATTGATAATGTTTCACAAAGGCCTCGGCCAAGTCCCCCCAATTGCGGACATTCACGAGTTCCAGACTCATGTACCATTCTAACAAAGGACGAGACAAACTATCCTGAAAGAAATGCATGAGCAATTTCTCATCGTCTGAGTAAGCAGACATTTTACGGTAGTAAGATCTCAGATGAACTCTCGGGCAGGTGGTACCCTTATATTCGTCAAAGTCTGGGACTTTGAACTTCAGCGGCACTCTCAGATCCAGGATCTGTCCCAGATTAGCCATATCAAGGCCCATGGAGTTTTGACTTTCAAGAGACTTCATTTTTTCTTCAATCATCTTAATCCTCTTATCAGCTTCGGAGGGCAACTCAGCAACCACAACCCTCGGCGAGAACACATCATCTTACCTGTCCTCATTCCAGAGTTGATCCATATTACCATGTATAACACAAGTGGTGTCAGGACCATAACCATTCCCATTAACATTACCACTTCCAACATTACCAAGACTAGTGTTGTTGAAACCTGCAGCATTACTGTTCCCTCCAGCAGTAGGGATAACCAAAGTAGGCATGGAGTTATCGGCTCGAGGAGTCTCAACATATGGAGGATTAGCAGCACTCCCACCATGCAACACACCGTTGCTATCAACATGCGCAATCAAGGGCTGCACCAGAGTACATAGTTGCTCTTGTCCATTAGCCACTCCCTGCATTACCTCCATGAATTGGGCCATCCGGTCCCTCATTTCCTACATCTCTGCCTGCATTTGCTCCATTACTCTCTTCTGATTTCCCCCTCGATTCTAGTTTCCGGGAGAAATACAACAATGGAAAGCCCTACAGACAAGCATATAACAAAACCTCCTCGTATATAATCACAGGCTAACAGGCAATGTACAAGCAACAACTGAGTACAAAAAGGAAGGACCTCAACCAACAAGCCCGGTGATGGTTAGTACAACAAGCAATAAGCAACAAACTACAACAGAGATAAGCAAGATAGTCAAGTTGGATGACGTGACCGGAAGTCCTCTAGCAGCTCCTGCATCTCAGGATGATCTGGTCTAGCAAGTAGTCCTTGAATAAGTAACTCTTGCTGGCTAATAGTATGTTGCAGACTCTCAACATGGTCTTCCCAAGCTCCTTCCCCAAAGCACGCCTCGAGCTTGCACCTCTTGGAATCAGCTCTTAGCATACAATCCTTCAAGTTTGCAATAGCTTCGTTCAGTCTGTACTTGCTATCCCGTCTGAGTGACGCCTCCGCTGAAATCTTCTCGTCTTTGACACTGAGCTGCATCTTCAACTTGCTGATTTGTAGCTTTAACTTGTCTTCGCGCTCTTTGTTGTTGGTGAGCATAGCATTCCATTGGTTATCAAACTTAGAAATATTTAAGTAAGCTTTATCCAAATCTTCCTTCTTGGAAGCAAGACCCTAGGACCCCTTGTACCAAGAACACAGATTCAGACTATAAAGAATCGGGTAATCTGAAAGTCAAGGTTTCCTGCATAACCCTATCGCTCTCACAGGTATGGACCTATCCACTGATAAGGTTCGGTATCCTATGCGTTCATCAGCGTCACAGACTTTCAAGAAATGATGATACGTTCACCATTTCTGGTTTGGCATCATAATTCCCCGAAGAGGCCTCACTTAGCTGAATCACAAATGATCGGTCCCCAGAGTTGACAACCCTCTGATATGAAATCCTCTCAACAGCCCACTGGGCTGGAAAGAAAGTCATCAAAGATAATCTCGTCTGAGCGCGAATTTCGTGGGAACTAGTGCATGCCTAACATACATGTTCACCACTACTTTCCACTTCTAATATTATGTTTGTACTCAAGCCCAGGTCCGACTTATCTCTCAATGGAACATTCCCTTCCCACAACACAGTAATAATGATATGATACTGAAAATAAATGCGAGAAAATAAAGATAAAGCACATATATACAACACCCAAAGATAAACAAACAAGCACTAGGATTGACTCGCATAGGGAACCATATTCCCTAGTAGAGTCGCCAGCTGTCGCAACTGCCAAAAACACCCGGCGGAAAACAGAAGATTCGCCACCTTTCATTATTTATCCCAAAGAGAGGGAAAGGAAACGATCAGAAGAACCTGACGGGAAAGGGAAAGACAAGGTCATCGCAACCAAGCCTTGGATTCGGGAGTCGGTTACGCAAGGGGAAGGTATTAGCACCCCTCACATCCGTCGTACTCGACGGGATCCACGCTTTGTTGTCTGTTTAAAAGGGTGTGTTGAAACTATCTACGCTAAAGGTCTGAGGACAAAAGAAAAGAAAAGAGACTCGGCAGAGCACCACCGCTCTGTGCCTACGTACTCCCTCGTGCAATGGGAAAGTCAGAGTCAATGTAGTTCGGCTAACTACGGGTGAAGGGGGGAAGGTTGCTCGCCAATACATCGTGTCTTATGCCTATGTACTTTCATCTGGTATGAAAGATCAGAGCAAACGTAGTTCGGGCTGACATGAAACCACGGGTTGATTAAGTGTTTTAACCAAGTAGGGTTAAACCTTCGTTCTAGCAGTTAGGGACAAAGCTTGTTTGCGGTAGAACCAAAGCTTAACAACACTCTTTTCTGAAAATGAGGTTCCGATTAATCTCGATGGAAAAAGTTTGAACTTTCTTTGTGTTTTTTAGAGAAGAAATGTTTTGAATTTGATTTGTAACTTATGTTGCACTAAAGACTATGACCTAGGAGTGAATGCGTCGCATATCGTTCAAAGGACATATGCTAACATTCTAGACAATTGAGAGGCAACCACCCAATCATCATTTCCCAAGTAGCTTAAGGCTCATAGCGCGCAACATTCGTTAATCGTTATTAAGTGGGTTAAAATTTTTCGAAGATGAAAAAGAGAGACGCACAGAAGGTCTAAGGGAAACTCGGCCCTAACGTTATCATGCAAAGTGGTCCTAAAGTTAGGATGAAAAGGGAGAACACCTATCCTAATGTTAGCATGCTTGGATTGAACACCTAATGTCTCTCCTACTCCCATCCTAAACGGAGGGACTAGGAACCCTATGGGGATCATGGCAAAAAGCACAAGAAAGCACAAAGTAAACTTAATCACAAGTAAGAGACGCATACTTGAAAATGCAACACTTAGAATGAAGGGAGGGAAGAAAAATGTGTGGGGCAGCAGCCGCCACAAGTGCATCTTGACCTCAACAGCGATGCAAGAATGATGCAAACATGGAAAGGAAAGCAACAAGATGAAAGCAAACAAACATGCAAAGAGTCATCACTTTGAACCACATCCATAAGTATGCATCCAAGTGGAAAATGAACACAAGTGTCAACAAAATCATGATCAACCAAACACAAATAGTGGAAAACATCCAAAACATTCCACTCCTAATGCATCATATCAATTCATGAAGATTCGAAGTGAAACGGTATGCAAACAATCAAATAAAGCAACAAAACAGGCCTGCGAGCACAATGTTAATCGGTTAACCCCCAGGGTTAATCGGTTAACACACTGTTAACGTTTAAAAAAGTTTGAAAATTTGAACTGGTTAATCGGTTAACCATATGCGTTAACCAATTAACACTGTGAAAACTTTGAAAAATCTGGAAATTTGGGATGGTTAATCGGTTAACCATATGCGTTAACCGATTAACATTGTGCTAACAGCAGAAAACAGGAAAGCAGAATCACTTTTCAACAGCTTATCACTTCTCCAAACATACCAATGATCACATAATCAGCTATGCACAAAATTAAATCAGAAAACCATGATTCCAACAACATGTATACAGATCCAAACAACATCATCACAAATCATATGAATCAAAATGCAGCAAATCAATCAAAAATGAAAATCATCATGGTGAACATGCAATTAAGCTAAAAACAGAATCGGATCGAGAATTTCCAACCTACGAAGCGGAGATTTTCTTTGGTTAATATTGATTTGCTGGAAATGAGTAGATTGAAGCAAGAAACCCAGAATACTTCAAGATCCAAGCTAATCCTTATAGTAGAGATGAAGATCCTTCAAGATTAAGCCAAATTGCTTCAAATAATCACTTATAGCTTTACTTCAAATTTCAGATCTGAATTTGCACGAAAATTGAATGAAGAAAATGATCCAATGGAGATGATAGATGAAGGTTTAGCTCTTAGAAATCAACGATTCCAATGAAGAATCAAGGATTTCAAGTAGAAAAGATCTTTTGGTGAAGGTTTTGGCTATGGAGGAAATTTAGAGAATTGAGAGAGAAAATGAGATCAATTCTCAAACGAGAGTGAAAAAATGAAGGTTAGAATGCTTTGGTTTGGAGTGAATCACTTAAGTATCCTTTTGGCTTGGATCCAAAGCAAGGTTTGGAAAGTGGATTGGAAAATTTGGAATGGACTTAGGAGTGGGATTTTGGAGGGAATTGAATTAATTTGAATACTAATCAAAATTTCAAAATGGTTCTAGATCCTTCCCAAGTGTAAAAATGAATTTTCAAATGACCAAAAATTGGACCCCAAATGGCTCTGCATTGAAAAATCACGTACACAGGCAAAAATTACATTGGTTAATCGGTTAACCATATAGGTTAATCAATTAACACCTTTGAATTTTTGAATCTGGGCTAATTTTTCAATGGTTAATCGGTTAACCATATGCGTTAACCGATTAACACATTCAAAATTTTGAATTTGGCACCTTTTGGAGGGAAACCTGCCCGCTTGCCCGTTTCTTGCTGTTTCGAACCCTGTTAAGGTTTCTGGAATGTGTTCTTGAATGATTTAACCATGATACTGCTTGCGATAGCCTGAATGCTGCTTTTTTGGCTGAAAATAACCTGCAAAACAAAATAAAATCGGTCGCTCGACCGCTAGGAAAAATAAATGCCAGAGCCCGTTAATGCTCGTGGTTCAATCGCTTGCCCTGAGAGTGAATTCTGAGCTACAGGAAAACCTCAATCCCCTGTCTCAAGAACAAATTCTATGCGATGCAGAAATGCAACAGAATGTAATGAAACAAAGCCAAGCCAAGAAAAGGTTGGGCAATTTTAGGGTGCAGCAGTGTAATGAACTTGTCCTCCAAATTTGATCTTGATTCGATGGTTAACGAATAGGGGATTATCAATTTGGCGGGCGCCATCCTTTGTAAAGGTGGTTGGGCCGGATTTTATGCTTTTGTTTGGGCCTTGTTTCTTTCTTTATATATAATTGCTTTTTCATAGGCGGATTGGCGAAGTTCTTCTAGTTTATGCAAATCAAGGATGTGGTTTTGTCCAACAGTCAAATAGTCAAAGTTTTGGATTTTTATGGCCCAATAGGCCTTGCATTCTAATTCAAAGGGGAGATGACAAGATTTTCCATAGACTAGTTGGTAAAGGGTTGTTCCAATAGAGGTTTTGAAGGCGGTTCTATAGGCCCATAGTGCATCTTGCAACTATTGAGACCAATCTTTTCTTGATGTAGAGATCGTCTTTTCTAAGATTTGTTTTATTTCTCTATTGGATACTTCTACTTGGCCACTAGTCTGTGGGTGATAAGGTGTTGCTATCCTATGCTTGACTCTATATTTTCTTAAAAGTTTTTTGAAGATTCTTGATATGAAATGTGATCCACTATCGCTGATAACAAGACGGGGTGTTCCGAATCTAGGGAATATGTAATTCTTAAATAGCTTAATGACTACACGTGTGTCGTTGGTGGGGGAGGCTATGACCTCGATCCATTTAGACACGTAATCAACTGCAAATAATATATACTTGTTTCCTAAGGAAGACAGAAATGAACCCATAAAGTCTATACCTCAAACATCAAAGAGTTCTACCTCTTGAATGTTCCTTAAAGGCATTTCGTCACGTCTTGAGATGTTTCCAGGGCGCTGGCACCGGTCACATTTGGCTATATAGTTGTGTATATCACGCTATATTGTTGGCTAAAACAGGACTGCTCTAAGAATCATGGCGTGAGTTTTGGATGTGCTAGAGTGTCCTCCATAAGGTGCAGAGTGGCAGTGTTATATTATCTTTCTTACTTCTTCTGGGACGTAGCGGAGGAAAATATCGTCTGTGCCTCTCTTAAAAAGGAGCGGTTCGTCCCAATAGAAGTGTCTTACTTTTCTAAAGAACTTCTTCCCCTGCTTGTAATTAAGATCAGGGGTCTTAGAACACAGATTGGTTCTTAATAATTACTCTTTGTTTTGATGATAACTGTTAGGAAATTTATATTTAAGAATTATATATTCTAAAATTTGTTTGAGAGTTTTACTGCAGATTGAAATTATATTAACTCTCTAGAAGCAAATCTGCCTTGAATACAAGAAGTTATTCTGACTCTGAAGCGCCAGATGCACCTTACAGAAGAATCTGTTTGCTCCTCACAGAAGATCCTGAGCGTAGTCTCCAGAAGGATCTGAAGTAAGAAGCTCCAGAACATTCTGAATCAGAATCATCTGAAGATAATCAGAAGCATCTGAAGCTGAAGCATCAGAAGTATAGAAGAATATTGATTGAAGAGTTTCTCAAAGCATTAGTCTACAGAAGTTTCTGAAAGTACCTACGCTGCCAAGTACTGAAGTTCTGTGTCAAAATGCTCTGATGATCAACACGCTAGAAGCACACACGCTGCAGAAGACTCTGATACAGCATAGTTCTGAATCCCATTAGAAGACTCTGATCCAGTCAGACTCTGAAGAACTTGCTGAAACTGAAGAAGTATTTTCAAGAATATATCCATTGGAACTATTCAACGTCTCTTTCCTTATTTGTGCTAGACACACTTACACAAACAAAAAGGATTTTTCTGTGCCATCTATTTCAAGGAAAGGTCAGTTGATGTGAAGACAAAAAGGCTCAGACCTTTTGGGACTCTCTTTTCAATGTTTAGCTTGCATGATTCAGCTGCCTATAAAAGGAGATCTTCACTTCATTCTTCAGTGCTACACACTTGCTGAAAAGAAATCATAATATTCTAAAAGCTCTCATTCTTATTCTTCATAGAATCTCATTGTACTTAAACTTAAAGAGAAAAATCACTGTTGTGATAAAAGCTTTATAGAAGCATTAAAAACTCTTGTATTTAATTTACATTGATTATAAAGGATATTCCTTAAGAGGATTCAGTTAGAATCAGTAGCTCTTGAGAAGACTAAGAACTGTTGTTCTTAGGTGATACTATTGTAATCAGTTTGATTTAATAGTGGATTAAGTCCTTGTTGAGAAAGGCAAATCACTCTGGAAGGGTGGACTGGAGTAGTTGTTAAATGAACCAGGATAAAAATAATTGTGTGATTATTTTCAAGTCTTAATTTTCCATACTTATTCAATCCCCCCTTTCTAAGTATTATCTCACCTTCAGTTGGCATCAGAGCTCCGGTTCTGAGTGTGCTATAACTTAACAGTGTCAGTAAAGATCCAGAGAGATATACTTTGATAAATATATTTATTTGTTATCATGGCTGATAATTCAATGTCAAATATTAACAATAAATATGAAGAGAGGGATAGGATCAGCACCAAACCTTCAATGTTTGATGGAGAAAAATTTGATTACTGGAAAGACAAAATTGAGAGTTTTTTCCTAGGATATGATGCTGATCTATGGGATCTTGTCATAGATGGATATGTACATCCCACAGATGGAGATGGCAAAAAGATTGACAGAAAATCTATGACAGATTCTCAGAAGAAAGACTTCAGAAATCACCATAAAGCCAGAACCATATTACTGAATGCTATTTCACATACAGAGTATGAGAAAATCACAAACAGGGAGACAGCTTTTGATATGTTTGAATCCCTTAAAATGACTCATGAGGGAAATTCTCAAGTTAAGGAGACAAAAGCTCTGGCTCTGATCCAGAAGTATGAGGCTTTCAAAATGGAAGACTCTGAATCTGTTGAAGCCATGTTCTCTAGATTCCAGATACTCACTGCTGGGCTGAAAGTTCTGGACAAGGGATATTCCACGTCAGATCATGTAAAGAAAATCATCAGAAGTCTGCCCATCAGATGGAGACCAATGGTGACTGCCCTGAAGATGGCCAAAGATCTGAATAAGATCTCTCTAGAAGAACTCATCAGCTCACTAAGGAGCCATGAGATTGAGCTTGAGGAAGATGAACCTCAGAAGAAAGATAAAGGTAAATCTGTAGCTTTAAAATCTAACAAAACTGCTAAAGCTTTGCAGGTCATTCAAGAAAGCTCTGAAGAGTCTTCTTCTGAAGAAGAAGATGAGTTATCCATGCTGTCTAGAAGGATTAACAAACTCTGGAAGCACAAGGGAAAGAAGTTCAACAACTTCAGAAGATCTGACAACAGAAAGGAATCTTCTAGTCACAGAAGATCTGCCAAGAAAGAAGTGGTGTGCTATGAGTGCAAAAAACCTGGGCACTACAAAAATGACTGCCCCAAACTTCTGAAAGAAAAACCTAAGAAGAAGTTCAACAAAAAGAAGAAGGTTCTGATGGCAACATGGGATGACTCAGATGAGTGTGAATCATCTTCTGAATCAGAAGAAGAATGTGCAAACGTTGCACTGATGGCCAGGACAGAAGATCAAGAGGAAGGTACCTTAGGATATGAATCAGAATCTGAATCTGATGATGATGCAGAAGAGGTAATGGCTAAACTTACCAAAGAAGAACTCATTAAAGTTTTAATAGAAGTTCTTAAAAGTTACAACAACATCAAACTCAAATACAAGAAGCTGAAAAGCAATCTTGAATCTGAGATTGATCTTCTGAAAACAGAACTTGTTGAGCAGAAAGAAATAAATTTAAAAATAAAAAATGACCTTGATAGAACTCAACAAGAATCTGAATCTGAGACTAAGTCTTGTGAAAATATTTTAGAAAAATATGACTCTAGTTTTCAGAGATTTTTCACTAAGAGCATAGACAGAAGCAAGATGGCTTCCATGATCTATGGTGTTAGTGGAAACAACAGAAGAGGCATTGGATATGAGTCTTCATCTGGAAGCAATCTAAAACCTGTTGACAAACTTTTCATCAGGAAGACACCTCTGTACTCTCAATTCAAATTTGGTCACCTGAATGACATTAAACACACAAGCTCTGAGAAGAGTACTTATGTGTTTAAACCTAAGGTAAGTCAGAATAAACATTATGTTGCAAAACAGAAGTTTAGACAAACCTACAAACCAACTAACCCCAAAGGACCCAAGAAGATCTGGGTACCTAAAAACAAAATAATTCCTGTTGCAGATGTTCTTAGCAGCAAGGTCAGGACACTAATCATGGTACCTAGACTCTGGATGCTCACGACACATGACAGGAGAAAAGTCTATGTTCCAAAGCCTGGAACTTAGATCTGGAGGGGACGTGAAGTTTGGAGGGAATCAGAAGGGCAAGATCATTGGATCTGGCACTATTGGAAATGGTAAACTTCCCTCCATTACTAATGTTTTACTTGTTGAAGGGTTAAAACATAACTTATTGTCCATAAGTCAATTAAGTGACAATGGTTATGATATAACTTTTAATCAAAAATGTTGTAAAGCTATTAGTCACAAGGATGGCTCTATCCTGTTCAGTGGTAAGAGGAAAAACAACATTTACAAAATAAATCTTTCAGAACTTAAAGTTTAAAATGTTAAATGCCTCTTGTCTGTTAATGAAGAGCAATGGGTCTGGCACAAAAGATTGGGTCATATTAATATGAGACGTATATCTCAGATTAATAAACTTAATCTTGTCAGAGGACTCACTAATCTGAAGTTCACTTCAGATGCTCTTTGTGAAGCATGTCAAAAAGGGAAGTTTTCAAAAACATCTTTCAAATCTAAAAATGTTGTTTCTACCTCTAAACCATTAGAACTACTTCATATTGATCTGTTTGGACCAGTGAAAACTGCATCCATCAGAGGCAAGAAGTATGGATTGGTCATTGTTGATGACTTTAGCAGATGGACATGGGTAAAGTTCTTAAAACACAAGGATGAGTCACATTCTATGTTCTTTGACTTCTGCAAGCAAGTCCAGAATGAAAAGAATTTCAAAATTATAAAAGTCAGAAGTGATCATGGTGGTGAATTTGAAAATAAATATTTTGAAAAATATTTTTCTGAAAATGGCATTGCTCATGATTTTTCCTGTCCTAGAACTCCACAACAGAATGGGGTTGTAGAAAGGAAAAACAGAACTTTGCAAGAAATGGCCAGAACCATGATCAATGAGACAAATCTGGCAAAACATTTTTGGGCAGAAGCAATCAATACATCATGCTACATTCAGAACAGAGTTTCTGTTAGACCTCTTCTGAAGAAGACTCCTTATGAATTGTGGAAGAACAAAAAGCCCAACATTTCTTATTTTCATCCTTTTGGATGTATCTGTTATATGTTAAACACTAAGGAAAATCTGGGCAAATTTGATTCCAAAGCGCAGAAGTGTTTCATGCTTGGATATTCTGAACGCTCTAAAGGCTACAGAGTATACAACACTGAGACACAGATTGTGGAAGAATCCATTCATGTCAGATTTGATGATAAGCTTGGCTCTAAAAAGCCAAAGCAGGTTGATAACTCTGCAGATAGGGAAGTAGTCTTTATTGACTCTGAAGTTCCAGAAGCAGACAAACTTCAAGTGAAGGAACCAGAAGCAACTCTAGATGCTACTCCCTTAACTTCTCAGATGAATAACCTAAAAATTTCTGAATAGTCAACTATCAGAGGATCATCATCCAGAATTAAAGCCTCTCATCCAGAGGATGTCATTATTGGAAAGAAGGATGATCCCATCAGAACAAGATCTTTTCTAAGATCATCTGAAGCATCACTTTTTGGACTAGTGTCAGAAATTGAACCATCTTCTGTAGAAGAAGCTCTGCAAGACAATGATTGGATTATTGCCATGCAAGAAGAGCTTAACCAATTCAGCAGAAATGATGTATGGGATCTAGTTCAAAGACCTCAAGGATTTAATATTATTGGTACAAAATGGGTCTTCAGAAATAAACTAAATGAGAAAGGAGAAGTTTAGAGGAATAAGGCAAGGCTGGTTGCTCAAGGATACAGTCAGCAAGAAGGTATTGATTACACTGAGACATATGCTCCAGTGGCAAGGTTAGAATCCATACGCCTTCTTATTTCCTTTGCTGCACAGAATAACATCACTTTGTATCAGATGGATGTTAAAAGTGCCTTTCTTAATGGTATTTGTTAAGAAATTGTGGTTAGGCCTAACTCAACCCTACAAAGCCGGTTTTGTAGGGTTGAGTTAGGCCCAACCACGTTTCTTAACATGGTATCAGAGCCTCGTTTCATATCCGGTGGGCCACCTTCTATGGTTTCCGCTATCGGGCCACCCACCATTTATTTCCACGCTTCAGTTGTCCAGTCCTGAGCGTGAGGGGGTGTGTTAAGAGTCCCACATCAGACAATATATGGCATGAACATGTGTTTATAAGTGGGGGTAATCCTCACTCTACCAACCGGTTTTGTAGGGTTGAGTTAGGCCTAACCACAATTTCTTAACATGGTATCTAGAGCCTGCTAAGAGGCAATTCTTTCTTCGCCGTGCTTTACCCGGTTGACCCACTGTCTTCCGGTGAGAAATTTTTTTAAATTTTTTTTTTTTGCAAACCGTGTTGTCACTCCGGCTTGCCTCACTTTTCAAAATTCTTCGGTCATAACCGCATAGCTGCCGCCGTCGTTGCTATTCTCAACGACCTTTCGGCAAAATTTTTCATCGGCAGAAACCTCCACACGCGCCACCTCCGTCTCTGCGCGTGGGCATCCAGCGCCGCCACCTGAAACGCATGTGACAGCACGTCCGGCCAGCGATCGATCGCGTGATATTTTCTCTTTTCAGATACTCATGGCTACTCCTCAGAACTTTACGCCAAACTACGATGATTTCCTCAGGTGGTATCAGAATTATCAGAACTCAGATTCTACTGCTAAGGTAGCACACACTGGTAATTTATCTGTTTGCCTCTCTCAATCATCTCCTCTTCGACCTTGGGTCCTTGATTCTGGTGCGTCTGATCATGTTACTGGTAATAAAAATTTGTTCTCTTCCCTCTCTACCTCTGGTTTCTTACCTACTATAACTTCGGCCAATGGTTCTCAAACCCGATCCGAAGGGATTGGTACTGTTCAAATTCTACCTTCTCTATCTGTTACTTCTGTCCTCTATGTACCTAATTGTCCATTTAATTTACTTTCAGTCAGTCGTTTAACTCGTTCTCTTGATTGTAGTATCACCTTCACTAATAATAATGTTACCCTGCAGGATCGGAGTTCGGGAAAGACGATTGGCGTCGGATATGAGTCTCAAGGCCTTTACTACCTTTCATTGTCATCTCAGGCATGCTCAACCAAAGATTCTACACTCACTATCCATGCTCAGTTAGGTCATCCTAGTCTTTCCAAATTACATAAGTTGGTGCCAAATTTATCGAAGGTATCTAATTTACATTGTGAGTCGTGCCAATTAGGGAAACACACTCGTAGTCAATTTCCCTGTCGAGTCAACAAACGAGCTTCGTCCCCTTTTGCTTTAGTTCACACCGATGTTTGGGGTCCCTCGCGTACTGTCTCTACTCTTGAGTCTAGGTATTTTGTCACTTTTATTGATGATTTTTCACGTTGCACGTGGTTATTTTTAATGAAGAATAGATCTGAATTGTTTTCCATTTTTGAACAATTTTATCGAGAAATAAGAACCCAATTTGGTTTGTCTATTCGTACCTTAAGAAGTGACAATGCACGTGAATATTTATCCCAACAATTTCAAACATTTATGTCATCCAATGGTATTTTGCACCAAACATCTTGCCCTCATACACCCCAACAAAACGGGGTAGCCGAACGCAAAAATCGACACCTCGTAGAAACCACTCGGACCCTACTTCTCCATGGTAATGTTCCTCTCCGGTTTTGGGGAGATGCAGTGCTCACGGCATGTTACCTCATAAATCACATGCCATCATATGTCCTTAATAATAAAATTCCTCATTCAATCTTGTTTCCAAACTCTCCACTCCACCCAATTCCTCCTCGAGTCTTCGGGTCCACGTGTTTTGTATACAATCTCTCCCCTGGTCTTGATAAACTATCAGCTCGATCACTAAAGTGTGTCTTTCCTGGCTATCATCGATCCCAAAAAGGTTATCGTTGCTACTCACATACTCTACAACGATACCTCGTATCCGCCGATGTTACCTTCTTCGAGTCTGTTCCATATTTCGAATCCAGCCAAGTTACTACGGAACCTCTACAGGAAAGTATTACCACACCTCTTCCGGAAGTCCCATCTGTCATTATCCCCCATCATTCTAGGGAACCTGACCCACTAGTTACCCCTACGGTTGACCCCCCCACTCCTCGCCCACTTCAAACATATCAGCATCGTCACCCAAAGTCTGTCGTACCTGTCCCTGAAGTCGTACCTGTCCCTGAAGTCACTATGGTCGTACCTGTCCCTGAAGTCGTACCTGTCCCTGAGGTCACTACAGACTCTCCTCCGACGCTCTCGCCATCACCGGATTCGGTCCTGCAACCTGAGTCTGATCTTCCGATTGCCCTTCGAAAAGGTATACGTCAAACACGAAATCCTTCTCCACATTATATTGATTTATGTTATCATCGTCTTTCCCCTTTGCAGTATACTTGTTTGTCTTCTTTGTCTTCTGTTTCTATTCCTAAAACTCCAGGTGAAGCATTATCTCACCCTGAGTGGAGGCAAGCAATGATTGATGAAATGTGTGCTCTTCAAAGCAGTGGTACCTGGGAACTGGTTCCTCTACCCCATGGGAAATATTTAGTAGGTTGTCGTTGGCTTTATACAATGAAGGTTGGTCCAGATGGAAAGATTGATCGATTTAAAGCCCGCTTGGTAGCCAAAGGATACACTCAAATTTTTGGGTTGGATTATAGTGATACCTTCTCGCCTGTAGCCAAGATGGCATCTGTTAGACTTCTTCTAGCCATTGCAGCCATTCGACATTGGTCTCTTCATCAACTTGACATCAAAAATGCATTCTTACATGGTGATCTTGAAGAGGAAGTATATATGGAGCAACCACCTGGGTTTGTTGCTCAGGGGGAGTCATCGAATATGGTTTGTAGGCTACACAGGTCTCTTTATGGTCTTAAGCAATCTCCGAGAGCTTGGTTTGGCAGATTCAGCACTGTAGTACAACAGTTTGGTATGACCCGTAATGAAGCTGACCATTCTGTTTTTTATCGTCACTCACCCCAAGGGTGTATTTATCTTATTGTGTATGTAGATGACATTGTCATAACTGGTAGTGATCAGCAGGGAATACTCCAGTTGAAACAACATCTCTCGAAAAAATTTCAGACAAAAGATCTTGGTAAACTCCGCTATTTCTTGGGTATTGAAGTAGCCCAATCTAAAGATGGTCTGGTCATTTCTCAGCGGAAATATGCTATGGATATTTTGGAAGAAACAGGTTTGTTAAATGCTAAACCAGCTGATACTCCTATGGATCCAAGTGTTAAACTACTACCCAATCAGGGGGAGCCTTTATCTGACTCAGGAAGATATAGGAGATTGGTTGGAAAGTTGAATTATCTCACAGTCACTCGTCCGGACATTTCTTTTGCAGTCAGTGTGGTAAGCCAGTTCTTAAATTCTCCTTGTCAGGAACACATGGATGCTGTTATCCGGATTTTGAGATACATCAAATGTGCTCCAGGAAAAGGTCTTGTGTATGAGGATAAAAGACATACCCAGATAATTGGATACTCTGATGCTGATTGGGCAGGATCACCCATTGATAGACGATCCACCTCTGGGTATTGTGTACTTGTTGGAGGAAACCTTATCTCCTGGAAAAGTAAGAAACAAAATGTAGTTGCAAGATCAAGCGCCGAGGCAGAGTATAGGGCCATGGCAATGGCAACATGTGAACTTATTTGGTTAAAACAGTTGCTCAAGGAACTTCAAATTGAAGAAGCAAGACCAATGACACTTATTTGTGATAATCAAGCTGCATTGCACATTGCTTCAAATCCAGTCTTCCATGAGAGGACCAAACATATTGAGATAGACTGTCACTTTGTCAGAGAGAAGATCGAGTCAGGCGACATCGTCACAAGCTTTGTCAACTCTAATGATCAATTGGCAGATGTGTTTACAAAATCCCTACGAAGCCCCAGAACTAACTATATATGTAACAAGCTTGGTGCATTTGACTTATATGCTCAAGCTTGAGGGGGAGTGTTGATATGTGTAAATATATATATATATATATATATATATATATATATATATATATATATATAGTGTTGAGAATATTTGTATATAGAATAGTCCCACATCGACTATATCATGTAATTACTTGTATTCTATTTATATATAATAATGTCTCCGTAGTGATTTTCAAAACACACGGTTTATTCAAATGTCTCTTAGTCTCTTGTATTTCAACAGTATTATAGAAGAAGAAGTTTATGTCCACCAACCTCCTGGTTTTGAAAATGAAAAATTTCCAGATCATGAGAAATCTCTATATGGATTAAAACAAGCTCCCAGAGCTTGGTATGAGAGATTGAGTAATTTTCTTCTGGAGAAGAATTTTATCAGAGGCAAAGTGGATACAACTCTATTCTGTAAAACTATAAAGAAAGATCTTCTAATTTGCCAAATGTAATACCCCAAATTTTACCCTTATATTTAGTCAGTCATTTCGCATATCATCTCATATGTACATTTGCTAACCACTAACAAGTGATGGAGGTGTTTGTTTTGCAGATTTGGTCCCAGGGGTATTTTGGTCATTTTACGCAAATTCTACCAATTCCTTGAAGACGGGCTGTTATTAAAATTCTGAGGCGTTTGATACGTTATTGCTTTGAGGCATTTATCTATCACCAGGTCTGATCGTATCAAGGTACCAATTTGACGTGGTCGATATTAAAGTTTGCAGAGCACAACTGGATTTAAGATCCATCCCAAAGCGCTTCCGTTTCTGTTATTAAGGCACAGTCGTAATTGGGTGTTATTGGATTGTGGCTCTTGGCATTTGGTCAGTGGAATTTAATTACGAGTAGTGTTGCTGGTGATGCTGAAACTGTTGTGATTATGGTGCACATCCGTGTTTGGTTATGAAATGGTTGGTTAACATTTAAATGGGATTTTAATCAGATGATGAGATTAGAATTACAAATGAGACGAGTGCACAAATAAGAATATCACTTGGGAGTGTTTATGTTTTATGACTATGTTAATGAATTTAAATACTTGTGGATTTATTCACAAATGTTTATATTTTTTAACTAAGAATAAAATATAAATGAATTCAAATTTTGGAATTTTTATTTCATAAAAAAAATCTCATCATACAAGAAATGGAGATTGCTTCATATTTTATACGTACTGTTACAAGGAATTACATTAAAGTTCTAAATCCTAAGGAATTACATTAAAGTATCTATCCTAAATCCTAAGAACATCTAAGTGTCTTCATGTTGTCTTTGAGCTTCTCCACGAATCCTCGACTAACCTGCACATCAAAAAGAAAACAAACAGTATAGAAAAATGTTAGAAGATGTTTTTGACACTCTCAGAACAACGTCATCATCGAGTGCCGGGAGTGGCACAACCGAAGCTGCGTCCTACCCCCGTTACCGATCCGCGCCGTGGGCGTCAGATCAGGTAATACCTGTTCTTGTCGATACGGGACATCCGAGAGATAGAAGTAATAAAAGAAGCGGGACTGATTCGTTTTGCCGCGATTGGATTTCCAAACTGATACGAGAATAAGGCAACATAGGCAAGTTCTGACTCAGACCCGGATGCCGGCAGGTCTGAGTCACTTTGGTTTCGAAACTTCCAACACCTGAAAAGCCACATGCGTCATCAGTACAACAGAACTCAAAGCATAAACAAAACTGGGTAAGAAGGAACTCGTGCCCATACAAGTATGAAAAGCCACCAAAGAAACAAATCTGTTACCAAACAGAATGAAGGCCAATGTCCAAGGCAGAATGAAGGCCAATGGTCTAAACAGAATGAAAATCAAGTCCAAAGCAGAACAAGAGAAACCAAACTATGGCATCAAGCTGCATCAGTTCTAAACAGGACAGAAATCACAAACCATCAAACAATGCATAAAAATGCAAGTTCATGCGCAAAGGGCCATAATAAAGCATCCTACAAATCTGTCGTGACAGAAAAAGTACTCAGCAGAATCCAAAGAAGCACAACAGCATCAAACTTGGTCATACCAGAAAAAGCAATTAACGATGGCAAGTCATCGTGACAAACCAACGTGCCATTCTGCTCACAACACGAGCAACAAACAAGATCATAGCATCTTCTCTGAAGGGCTCAGTTCAACATCATTGCCCTAAAACAGAAAGTTGGGGACCTGAAGATTAAAAGTTGAAACAGGTCATCATCACCAATTCAATCAGAAGCAGCAACATAAGCAAAAACCAGGATTGTAGCACCCTGCTCCAAATGGTTCAGACTAAGCGTCATCACTACCATGTACCCGCCTCGGCGGCAAAGACCAACGTAACATCAAGCCCTCTCTGAAAGAATCTGAGCTGCATCAAAGAAACGAACCAATCAAAAAACAAATCAGTTCGAGATCGAAAATATCAAACAGAGATACGAATCCATCAAGGAGTTATGTGAATCAAAATCAGAAAAATAATAGAGATTTTGATTTGATATCAATCCCAAAACAGATCAAAACAAATCAGTTCAGGTTATTAAATCGAATAGGGTCAGAAGAATCAGCTGGAAATCAGAAAGACCAATCAAATCCTAAAAGGGGAAACAGGATTCAATCATGTATCAGATGGATCCAAATCGTATCAGGAAACATCCCCAGTGGAACTCAATTTGAATCAATCAAACGAATCAGTATCAGATTCATACCAGAAAAATGAAATTCAATCTCACCAAAATCCCAATCAGGTTCTAAAAGAGGGAACAGGGTTCAATCAACATCTGAAAAATCAAAATCAAAATCAAATCGCATCAACACGAAATCAAATCTCAGAGTAATGCAAATCCAATACAGATTGAAAGCCCAAAAAAATAAATCAAAGCGTATATAAAAGGGGAGATACAACCTGATGAAAGGGGGAGGAATCGCGTACAAACCCTAGCTGGTAACCGCGAGAGAGAGAACGCAGAACACCCAAAGCGCAGAAACCCTAACGAACGAGAATCGCGAGACTCAGAGGGACCAGCACCCTCATCATCGTCTCCGACGAACCAACATCAACAACCGCGCCACCGAACGAAGGAAGATCACCTTCGCCGTTCAAACGGCGGGCAATCAAACCATCCAGCCTCAGAATTTCTTCATCATTGGCCGCTAATCGCGCGCAAGAACAAAACGTAAATCATCCACCTCTTCATAAATCATCTTGCATGTTTAATTTTTGTTGCAGAAAAATGAAGAACGAGGGATATTGTGGCGAGGAGAAGCAAGAAAGACGGCGAGGAGAAGCAAGAGAGACGGTGAAGAGAAGCGAGAGAGATGAGAGAAGATGAATGTGTGAACGGCGCCGTAAGGAGTATTAGGGTTCCCAGAACCCTAATCGTTTCTCAATTAAGCCACTAACCGGGTTGGGTCCGGGGTGATGACCGGCCTAACCCCTTATGTTTTTTATTTTATTTTTTATTTATTTTGTTATTTTAAAAATTATGTTTTTTTTTGTTTTAAAGTGTTTTAAAAACTGTTTTTTGGGAAGATAGTATATATAAATAAAAATCTTTTATAATATAATAAAAAACCTTTTTTTAAAATTAAAATTTTTTTTATATAAAATTAAAACTTTTGTAAATATAAAAATAAAAAACTTTTTTTAAATAAAATAAGGAAAACTTTTTTTAAAAATATAAAAATAAAACCCTTTTTTAAAAACTTCTCTTGTAAGCTAACATTAAATCATTAAATTCTTTAAATAAAACAATAGTAAAGTCTCAATTTACATCTTCTCGTAACTCATTGCTGCCTAACTCTGCCTACTAACGGGTGTTCATTGTTTGCAGTTCATATTTATTACTATTGTGTTGATTTTCATTTAAGTTTCCTTTATACTTGTATCTGTCTCTCAATTGTAACCTCGCGAACCTAATAATCGCGTTTACTTTTCGCATTTAAATTTCTGCATGATGTATGATTTAAATTTATGCTGATGTATTGCAATATTTCTGTCACCTTACACACTCCGAAGGAATTAGGTCTAGCATTTGGCCGCCGTGTCAATAGTCCTCACCTTCAACCCTTACACCTTTACAAACCCTAAATTTCACAAATGCCTCGCCGCAGGCGAGATTACAATTTTACCCCTAGCATTAGGTCAAAGAGTCGCCGCGCTCATTTTAGGGTTTCCCGCCGCGGAATCCCTAACCTAATTTAACCCTAATTACAACTTAACATTTCAACGTAGAGATTTGGAGTTTAAGACTCCATGTAAGCGTGTCCTTAAGATGCGTTTATTCCCCTTGAGACCTTGACCACAGTCAAGAAGTCTCTAACCTCCCTTTTGAGGGGAACTATGATTACTCTGATTCCACTCCCGTAAGGATACGTAGGCACAAGATGCGATGTCTTGCCGAGTAAACTTAGAATTAACCCCTTAGGTCTTTTTTTTTCTCACTTTTAATCCTTTGTACATATACCTTAAGCAAATAAATAAAGCAAATAGTAAGCATTTGAACAAAAGGTTCCTGTAGAGTACTACAGAAGTTTAGGGTGCTAATACCTTCCCTAAATTTAACCAACCCCCGAACCCTAGATCTTTCCCCGCATTGTGTTTACGATGCAAAATAGGTTTTCCCTTTTTGACCTTTTCCTTCGGATAAATCAAAGAGCGGTTGTGAATTGAATTGCGATTCAAACTCATTAATAGTTTGATATCCTATTTCCACCGCAACACCAAATTTATGTAGATGATATTATTTTTGGATCAACAAATATTATGCTTGGCAAGGAGTTTGCTACATGTATGCAGGCAGAATTTGAAATGAGCATGATGGGAGAACTCAGATTCTTTTTAGGAATCCAAGTTAACCAAACTCCAGAATGCACCTACATGCATCAGACAAAGTATGTTAAAGAACTTCTGAAGAAATTCAACATGTCTGACAGCAAGGTGGCAAAGACTCCAATGCATCCTACTAGCTCACTTGGCAAAGAAGAGGTAAGTAAGAAAGTAGACCAGAAGCTCTACAGAGGTATGATTGGCTCTCTTCTTTATCTTAATGCTTCTAGACCTGACATATTGTTCAGTGTTTGTCTGTGTGCTAGATTCCAATCAGATCCTAGAGAATCACACTTGACAGCTGTCAAGAGGATTCTAAGGTATCTGAAAGGTACTTCTAATGTGGGTTTGTGTTACAGAAAATCTGATGATTTCAAATTAGTTGGATTCTGTGATGCTGACTATGCTGGAGACAGAGTGGAAAGAAAAAGTACTTCTGGAAGTTGTCAATTTCTAGGAAGAAATCTAATCTCCTGGTACAGCAAGAAGCAACCCACAATTGCACTTTCAACCACAGAGGTTGAATACATTGCTGCTGCTGGATGTAGCACGCAGATGCTCTGGATGAAAAGTCAACTAGAAGATTATCAAATTTTTGAGAGTAACATTTCTATCTTTTGTGATAATACTTATGCTATATGTTTGTCCAAGAATCCCATCTTACATTCTAAGGCAAAACATATAGAAATTAAGCATCATTTCATCAGAGACTATGTTCAAAAGGGAATCATAAATTTAGCCTTTGTTGATACAGATCATCAATGGGAAGATATTTTTACAAAACCCCTTGTTGAAGATAGATTCAATTTTATTCTGAAAAATATTGGTATGGATTTTTGTCCAGAATGATATTTATCAGAAGTAAATTGTCCCAGATGCAAAAATTCTTAATTCTTCTGAAGTATTTCTTCTGTTCATTCATTCTATTCTGATTAATAATTCTGATGTGAAAATCTGAACTAACTATCTTTAGAAGATCTGAACGTTGGCTAACGTTTCATTTCTTAAGAGAATTCAGAACAACATGCAAGCAAACACGTGTCACACAAAATCTGAAGAGGTGGCGTGTTCACAACTGAAAAGACGTTTGAGGTGAAATTTGAATAGTAAATATCTTGGTTTTCCCCCAAAAATTGTCAGAAGCATTTATTATTTGAAATGATTTTATTCTCTTCAATTAATGCTGCTCAAACGTGCGTTCTTTCTGTCTTTTGGTGTGCCTATGTGTTTAGTATAAATACTTGTTGTGTATTCACTTTCACACTTTTCACTCTCAGAATTTACATGCATTTTCATCTATTGTTCTCTCTGCATAAAAACCCAAAACCTAAGTGTGTTAAAAAGCATTCTTCAATGGCGTCTTCTTCGTCAACAACTGCACAGTTTCAATCCACAATGGCTGCTGTGACTTCAGATAACCTAGGTGCTGCTCCATATACTCCTCCAAAGAGAACTCTTCTCACACCTGTTGATAAATTAGAAGTGTTGTGTGAATCCATGGTTGAATTTGATTCTCTGGATGACAATGGGTTTGATTTTCGCTCCATTTTTAGAGCTCAAGGTTGGGTGAAATACTTTGATAGATTGTTTGGACCAGTTTACCCTCTGCTTGTTAAGGAATTCTGGATTCATGCATCTGTGTATCCAAAGTTTATTTTATCATCTGTGCTGGGAAAGGAGATCATCATCACAGAGGATCTGATTAGAAGACTGATTGGTTATGAAGAAACAGATGGTGTTTCACATTTTCCAGCTGGGCGTGTGGATATGGATGAAGTTTATGAGGAAGTTATGACTGCTGGACAAGCCTCTAACAGATTCAAAGATCTGAAGCCTGATTACAAGATCTGGGCCAAGATCTTCATGGGATGCATACATCACAGAAAGTCAACAAATTCCCCAGATTATGTCAACAATGAACAGATCTATTTTATGTACTGCCTTAGTCAGAGCAATAAGGTAGATCTTCCTTACATTTTGTTCATGCATCTGTGGAATCACATAAATGCATCTAGAGAATCTGTAAAAGAAAAAGGTCAGAAGATCAGGACTTGGATACCTTTTGGAAGGTTGCTCTCAGATCTTCTCACTGAAAATGGTTTAGTGGCTGCTCTGTATGATGCTGGTGTTACAGAGGAACTAGAGTTCATTATGGGAAAGCCTCTGAACGCTAAAAGCCTTCTGAGACTCAAGATTGTAGATGAACTTACTACTGCTCCAAAGAGGTTAAATATGTCTGATTTGAATAAGAGGATTCCAGTATCTGACTTTCCTCTATTCTTTGCTAAAGAACCTAGACACATTGTTCTGATGTATATAGAGGAATGCAAAAAGGAAGGAGTGCCTGTTCCAGCCAATGTGTTTCAACTTGTCAAGCAACCACTGCCAGATGCAGGAGAAGAAGAAGAAGAAGTTCCACTTCAGAGGAGAAGATCTCAGCCTGAAGCAGAATCTAAACCTGTCCAGAAGAAGGCTAAGATTGCTGAGAAACCCAAGGATCTTTTAAAGAGAAAGGATTCTGGAGAAGCTGCCTCTGCATCTGCTAAGAGGATTAAACTCAAAGGTACAAAGACTTCTGCTATTTCTAAAAATGTTGTTATTAATGATTCATCTATTAAGTCTGTTCCCAAACCACCTGCCACTCAAACAACATCTGTTGCTGCCCCTAGTTCTGTCTCACCTCAGAAACAAACCACTGCCTCTGTATCAAAACCACCTCAACCCAAAATACACATCAAACACTTCACTCCACGTCCATCACCAACAGTTCAACAACCAACAGAACCACAACAAACAGAACCACAACCATCAGAACTTCAACAAACTTCTGATAAACAAAACTCTGCTCAACCACAAACCACAGAAAATCAACCAAAAACTTCTGATCATCCAGAAAAACAAACCACAGAAGATCAACCAGAAAAAGACTCTGTCATACCACCATCAAACATTCCATCTTCTGAACCTGTAGCACCTGTTACTTCTGAACCCACTAAAGTAACTTCTGCTCCTGTTTCATCTGAACCACCTTCTCAACAATCTGATATTCCTTCAGAACCATCTCATATCCCTGAGACAGAAGTTCTTGATGTCACTCCATTAAAAACAGTGTTTCAAGTTTCTTCTACCTCTTGTACACCTACAACATCATCCAACTCATCAGAATCAGAAATTCATCCTGATCTTCTGATTAATCCATCTGACAAATATCCTGTACATGAACCTGAATCTGAACCTGAATCAATCTTACCTACTAAAACTTCCATTTCAGACCCTATGCCTCCACCTGCACCATCATCTGAGATGATTGTTCCCACTTCCAATCCATCATCATCTGGAATATCTTGTGCCCAAGTGTCTTCTCTTTATCATAATTTATCTTATGGTTTCAAACTGAAAGATTTTTATGATAGAGTTGAACCTTCTGAACCCTTGAAACCTCTGAAACATAAACTCAGACAGGCCCTTCCATCTGTAATCATTTCATATATTCAATCTATGAACAATGAAGGATCCTTAGCCACCATATCTGCTACATCTGGTAAAGCTGTTGTTTCAGCTCTGCATCCTGCACCTGATAACACAGTTGCATCTGATAAACCATCAAACTCTGCTTTTGTACCATACTCCAATGCATCCTTTGATGTTGTTTACCCATGCACAAGACCTCAACCAAATCTGCTTAATGCTTTAAACAGATCCTTACCTCAAAAACCAGAAATTCCATTCATTCCATATGTTCCCCCACCTCTGATTTCCATCTCAAAATCACTGATACCACAAACTCCCAAACCTAAACGAATGACTCTGGAAACCTTGCTTAAACCACCACCCAGACTTAATATTGATCATTTATTTCAAACGTTTTTGCAAGAAATACAGCTGTCTTTAGGTACTGTTCAGAAGAGATGCTCTGAAACTATGGATGCAAATGAGACTGACATCATCTGGAAAGGATTTATCAAGAGATTCAACACTGTAGCTTCTAATCTGAAGAACATCTGTTCTGATGATGCAAAGCTCAGAGCTAAAAGAACTCAATTCTGGATTGTAAACAAGACTGAACCTCTGCTTTGTTTGGATGCTCCTCCTCCACCAGAACCAACTGCCAATGCATTGACTATGACTCTGGTAGAACCCTCTTCAGGATCTCCAGACCCTATGGCAATTGACTCTGTTCAGAATGCAGAACCTCCATTTCCTTCATCAGAGATAAAGACAGAAAATCCAGATTTTGGAGACAAGATTGCTGCTCTGGAAGCTGGTCAATCTGAAATAAAATCTTGGATGGCGAAGCAAGACAAGAAATCTGAGGACATGTCAGAGTGGATGTCTAAACAAGATGAGAAGAATGGGACAATGACTAAGTGGATGTCAAAGCAAGAGCAATCACAATCTGAGATCACAGACCTATTGAAGATGCTTTTGTCAAAACACTCTTAGATTTTTTTCTCATGTTTGTGCATCTGTTGTTTTGCATCTGAATTTTATTGTTATATCTTCTGATATTTTCCAATGTACTTTTGCTCTGTTATGATTAAATGAATCAGCTTGTTATTCTCCATTGAATTATCTATTTACTGTTCCTTTTATTTGTCTTTATTAAAAGTTTTTACTTTTTGCTTATGACAAAAAAGGGGGAGAAAATAAAGATCTGAACTATTTAATATAATTTCACTAGAACGAATCTTCAGACATATCTACTCTTTCTAATATCTAAATTGACCATTTCAGAACATTTGATAAGAACACTCTAAAAGGATCTCTGAGTCTCTCAGATCATTTTTTTATCAAACTCTGAATCTCATATCTGCAAGATATTCTGACCCTTAATTATTACAAAGACAAACAAGATCTGACTCTGAAGATTACTCAAGATAAAAAGGGAAGTTTCTATTCCTTTTTCTTATTCAACTCAGGGGGAGATTCATCATCTCAGGGGGAGTTATAATTCTTTATGTTCAATTAAATAAAATTTCTGATACTTTTTGTCATCATCAAAAAGGGGGAGATTGTTAGAACACAGATTGGTTCTTAATAATTACTCTTTGTTTTGATGATAACTGTTAGGAAATTTATATTTAAGAATTATATACTCTAAAATTTGTTTGAGAGTTTTACTGCAGATTGAAATTATATTAACTCTCTAGAAGCAAATCTGCCTTGAATACAAGAAGTTATTCTGACTCTGAAGCGCCAGATGCACCTTACAGAAGAATCTATTTGCTCCTCACAAAAGATCCTGAGCGTAGTCTCCAGAAGGATCTGAAGTAAGAAGCTCCAGAACATTCTGAAACTGAAGAAGTATTTTCAAGAATATATCCGTTGGAACTATTCAACGTCTCTTTCCTTATTTGTGCTAGACACACTTACACAGACAAAAAGGATTTTTCTGTGCCATCTATTTCAAGGAAAGGTCAGTTGATGTGAAGACAAAAAGGCTCAGACCTTTTGGGACTCTCTTTTCAACGTTCAACTTGCATGATTCAGCTGCCTATAAAAGGAGATCTTCACTTCATTCTTCAGTGCTACACACTTGCTGAAAAGAAATCATAATATTCTAAAAGCTCTCATTCTTATTCTTCATAGAATCTCATTGTACTTAAACTTAAAGAGAAAAATCACTGTTGTGATAAAAGCTTTATAGAAGCATTAAAAACTCTTGTATTTAATTTACATTGATTGTAAAGGATATTCCTTAAGAGGATTCAGTTAGAATCAGTAGCTCTTGAGAAGACTAAGAACTGTTGTTCTTAGGTGATACTATTGTAATCAGTTTGATTTAATAGTGGATTAAGTCCTTGTTGAGAAAGGCAAATCACTCTGGAAGGGTGGACTGGAGTAGTTGTTAATCGAACCAGGATAAAATTAATTGTGTGATTATTTTCAAGTCTTAATTGTCCATACTTATCCAATCCCCCCCTTTCTAAGTATTATCTCACCTTCAAGGGGGTATAATGTCGGCAGCTAGGTAATTTACAAAATCTGCGTACCAAGGTACGTTGCTTACTGCTAGAGATCTCTCAGGGTTCTTAGAAGGTTCTAGGTTGCTTTCTTCTATGGTTTCTATCCTAGCGATTAACCTGTCATAGGTGAAATCATCGTTAATGGGGAGTGGGTCTGGTTTTAGATACTCGAGCCTAGAAAGGTGGTCGACAACTACATTTTCCGTGCCTTTCTTGTCTCTAATATCCAGATCAAACTCCTGTAACAGGAGGATCCATCGAAGTAACCTAGGTTTGGCATCCTTCTTACTCAATAAGTAACAGATGGAAACATGATATGTATAAACTATGATTTTGGCTCCTACCAGATAGGATCAAAACTTATCCATAGTGAAAACTACGGCAAGAAGTTCTTTCTCAGTGGTAGCGTAGTTAAACTGAGCACCATCTAGGGTTCTACTAGCATAGTATATAATATGTAATTTCTTATCCTTTCTTTGCCCTAAAACAGCTTCTGCAACATAGTCGCAAGCGTCACATATGATTTCGAATGGTTGGTCCCAATCTGGAGGTTGAATGATGGGTATCGAGATCAGGGCTTGTTTTAGAAAGTTAAATGCTTCCAGGCATTTTTTGTCAAAGTTAAACTCAACATCTTTCATTAGGAGGCCGGTTAAAGGTTTTGTTATTTTAGAGAAGTCTTTAATAAAACTTCGATAGAAACCAGCGTGTCCAAGAAAACTTCGGACTTCTCTAACAGTGTTAGGGGGTTTAAGGTTTTCAATCACTTCTATTTTGGCTTTATCTACTTTGATACCTCTCTCGGAAACTATATGTCCCAAAACTATACCTTCGGTGACCATAAAGTGACATTTCTCCAGTTCAACACTAGGTTGACGTCAACACATCTTTTCAGGATCTTCTTAAGGTTTGCGAGACAATTGTTGAAATCAAGACCGCATACCGAGAAAATCATCCATGAATACTTCCGTGCTTCCATCTAGGTAATCTGCGAAGATCACCATCATGCAACGTTGGAAAGTAGCAGGTGCGTTACAGAGACCGAAAGGCATTCGCCTGTAGGCGAAAGTTCCATAAGGGCATGTAAAGGTAGTTTTCTCTTGGTCTTCTAGATGTACGGGGATTTGGAAAAATCCTGAATATCCATCCAGGTAGCAAAAATAAGAGTGTCTGGCCAAACGTTCCAGCATTTGGTCTATAAATGGTAAGGGAAAATGGTATTTCCTAGTAGCTTTGTTCAATTTCCTATAATCTATACACATACGCCATCCTCCTTCTATCCATTGAGCTACATGTTCTCCTTTCTCATTCTGCACGACCGTGATGCCTCCCTTCTTAGGTACTACATGCACAGGGCTTACCCACTTACTATCTGAGATCTGATAAATTATACCTGCTTCTAGTAACTTGAGAACTTCCTTCTTTACAACATCGCTCATTATAGGGTTTATCCTTCTCTGATGTTCTCTAGACGGTTTTGAGTCTTCCTCGAGTGAGATCCGGTGCATGCACACAGACGAACTTATACCTTTTAGATCAGAGATGTTATATCCTAAGGCAGAGGGATATTTACGTAAGACAAATAAGAGTTGGTCCGTTTCTCCCTGGTTTAAAGTAGCACTAACTATAACTGGGTGGTTCATTTCTTCGTCCAAGAATTCGTATCTTAGATTCTTAGGAAATTCCTTAAGCTCTAAAGTTGGTTTTTTTAGGCAAGGTATAGGATCTGGGGTAAGGGATAAACATTCGTACATGCTATCATCAATGTAGGGTTCTATAAATCCATCATCCTCCATTATGAAGGTTGAAGGCAGTCTGATGGTTTCTTCTAATTCTAGCTCCCTAACGCATTCATCGATGATGTTTATGGCATAACATGCATCTCCTAATACTGGTTCCATAAGAAACTTCGACAGAATGAATTCAATCTTTTCGTCACCTACCTCAAAAGTCAACTTCCCTCTCTTGACATCTATTATGGCTCCAGCGGTTGATAAGAATGGTCAGCCTAGAAAGATTGGAATGTCATCATCTTCTTTAATGTCCATGACAAAAAAATCGTTCGGAATAAATAACTGACCGATCCTAATGGGGACGTCTTCCAATATGCCAACCAGATACTTAACGGATCTGTCGGCTAATTGAACTGACATCTTCGTAGGTTGTAATTATCCTAGTTTTAATCTTTCAAAAACTGCCAGGGGCATAAGGCTTACGCTAGCTTCTAAATCTAGAAAAGCTTTATTGATGACATGACTTCCCAAAATACAAGGTATGGAGAAATTTCCAGGATCTTTCTCCTTCTTGGCAAGTTTATTTTCGGAAATGGAATTGCATTCTACGGGTTTTGGATTGTCAAGTCTACGTTTATTGGTAAGGATGTCTTTGAGGAATTTTGCATATGACAATATTTGGGTGATGGCTTCTGTGAAAGGGATTTCCACATGATGTTTCTCTATGACTTTGATAAATTTCTGATAATGGTTATTGATCTTGGTTTGTTTTAGTCTTTGCGGATAGGCCTAAAATATATTGTTTATTTGACTCGATTTTGCACACGTTATTTAGTATTTTATATTCGTTTTCTTGTATTATGCCTTTGTTTTGTTTCTTTTTCAGGTTTTTGTATTTTCAAAGCTACTCGAGAAGAAGTGAAGAAAAACGAGCTAAAAACCCTACTTTCTGAGGAATTGTACACATGGCTTCCACCATGGCGGGCGCCATAGAGGATGCCACACGTTGGATAGAAGCCAATTGCTGACAACTGCCACGTCTCCCACTCCTTTCTACCCTAGTTCATGTGGCGGGCGCCACTTTCACACGGCCATTTCCCTCCCAAAAGGAGTTGAGGGGCATTCCCGTCTTTACCTGCACTTTCCTACCACTATAAATATAAGATTTATGTTTCATTTCAAATCATCCAAGCTTAGAGAGCAGAACTCAAGCCATAAATTTCACCTATTGTAAAGTGATAAACTTCTCACATCGAGGGGTTATCAAACTGTGTATTCGAGTCTGTAATCGAGTTTGGAGAACTTGGGTAGAAGTTAATCCTGCTGCCATTTTATTTCAGTCTTTTTACTTCCAGTTGTACAAGATTTTAAAGCCTCTCGTTTAGAGCAGGTTTCTGTCTATTTATTTCCTTTTATTTATTTACCCGCCTTTATTTATTCGCACTCTTTATTTCCCGCACCGTTTATTTCTCGCACCGCACTTTATTTATTTACTTACCCGCACTTTATTTACTCACATTTATTTACCATGTCCGACTAAATCTTAAGGGCTAGGATGCGAGGATTATAGTTATAATTAGTATTCCACACGATTGTCGGTAGAATTACTTAGGGGTTGTTTTAACTTTTAACACTTATTTTCTATACTTAAAATCTGTTTGGTAAGATCAAAAGTCGTCCAACTTTTAGATAAATTTGGTTAGTTTTGACTGTTCCAAGGAAGCGAAAGCGCTTGGCTCAGTCAATTAGGGATCTTTAATGTTTAAGAAAACCGATTTTAAAACTGTTTTTGGACGCGTTTATGGATTTAAAGTCTGGTTCGCAAGAACCTCTTATTGTTAGAAATTCCAGGTTAAAATACTTTTCGACTAAGTCAAGAAACTATATTTCTTAAAAATATGTTTATTAATCCTAACGCAATGCGCACCTTTTTATAAGTGACAATAAGAGGGGTCGATTAGGGATAAAATCGATTCTGAATACGCGAAAGCGACAGTTCCCGTTAAATTAGTTCTTTTCATGAGTAGAAAATATTACCCCATAAGGAATCCTATATGTACACATCTGGAATACTACGTAGCCATATGAATTGCATCTATGCCTGTTGCTTTATTATTGAATTTATTTTCGCACTTTACTTTTATTTCACACAACCCAATCCTTTATTTGATTTGCCTTAGATAAACACCATAACATTAGTAATCGATAGATTGATGTTTGGTCTCTGTGAGATCGATAATATTTTATATTACTTTGACGCTATTCGTGCACTTGCGAATCGGCCCATCAAGTTTTTGGCACCGTTGCCGGGGACCGATTACGTCAAAATTTCGTACCCTATTGTCACACCGTCTAGACTAAGGCTATACCCACCGGTCAATGCGAAGAACTCGCCGCACCGGTACCCTTATAGATCTTTTAGAGGAACCTGAACGTTACATTCGCGCTCGTATCTTGTTTCGTAGAATTAAGAGAGCTATGGGCGCAAACCTTAACCAAAGACCCCTTAAGGATTTTACCCAACCATCTAATAACGAACTTAGCTTTAGTATTGTGAACCCCAATATTCCTGCTCACAATTTCGAGCTAAAACCATCCCAATTACAATTAGTGCAACAAAACTAGTTCGCGGGACTCGCCACCCAGAACCCGAACCAACATTTAAAAACTTTTATCCAACTAGCTAACACTTTTAAAACCAATGGTGCTACCCCTGAGGCGATTAGGTTAAGATTATTCCCTTTTTCCCTTAGAGGCAAAGCCCTTACTTGGTTAGATTCCCTTCCAGCCAATTCTATAACAACTTGGGAAGACCTTAGGAGATTTTTCCTCGCTAGATATTTTCCCCCGAGCAAAACAGCTGTTCTTAGGAACCAGATAACCAGATTTACCAAAAACCAAGGTGAATCTCTCTTCGAGGCTTGGGAAAGATATAAAGACCTGTTGAGAATATGTCCACACCATGGCCTAGAATCATGGCTAATCATTCACACCTTCTATAATGGACTTCACTATAACACAAAGATGACCATCGATGCTGCCGCAGGTGACGCCCTGATGAATAAACCTTACCCTGAAGCTTGCGCTCTCATCGAGGATATGGCCCAAAACCATTGTCAATAGGGGATAAAGTGAGCGACGGTGGAAAAGAAAGAATCCCAAGGAGTAATACATGAGATAATTTCTATAGACATGATGCAAGCCAAAATGGACGCTTTAGCCCTTAAAGTAGAACATATGTACGCGAACCCAGTAGCTACAGCAGCAGTTTCAACTGAGTGCGAACTATGTGGTACTCAAGGACACCAATTGGCTGAATGCAATCTGCTGAACAAAACTCATTCAGGAGAAGTCAAGTATACCCAAGGAAACCCATTTTCAAACACCTATAACCCTGGATGAAAGAATCACCCAAACTTTTCCTACAAAAATAACAACCATATCCAAAACCCTGCACCCCCGAGACCGTCCGATTATCAAGCTCAAAGACAAAACCCGCCTATGCAAGCTGTGCAACTTAAGCCGAACCTTGAGAAAATCATGGAAAACTTTATTACGGCTCAGACCCAGAAAAACAAAGAATTCCTAAACTAGAACATTCATGTGAATGAATTGATTACCAAGTTAGGAACCAAAGTAGACCAAATAGTCACCCATAATAAGATGCTTGAAATCCAGATATCTCAAATAGCTTTAAAACAAGCTCCTGAGACTACACCCGGAGGACAGTTCCCTGGTCAACCTCAATAGAACCCTGTGGGAAAGCCAATGCAATCACCTTACATAGTGGGACCACTAACGATGAACCGGTTAACCCAAAATTGAGCGAACCCACGACTCCTAAAGAAAGCGTGGTACCCACGAGCGAAGTAGAAGAACCAGTAGGATCTGAAAAGTAGAAGGATAAGGACAAAACTAACGAACCACCACCACCATATAAACCTCCTATACCCTATCCGCAAAGACTAAAACAAACCAAGATCAATAACCATTATCAGAAATTTATCAAAGTCATAGAGAAACTTTATGTGGAAATCCCTTTCACAGAAGCCATCACCCAAATACTGTCATATGCAAAATTCCTCAAAGACATCCTTACCAATAAACGTAGACTTGACGATCCAAAACCCTAAGAATGCAATTCCATTTCCGAAAATAAACTTGCCAAGAAAGAGAAAGATCCTGGAAAATTCTCCATACCTTGTATTTTGGGAAGTCATGTCATCAATAAAGCTTTTCTAGATTTAGGAGCTTGCATAAGCCTTATGCCCCTGGAAGTTTTTGAAAGATTAAAACTAGGAGAATTAGAACCTACGAAGATGTCACTTCAATTAGCCGACAGATCCGTCAAGTATCCGGTTGGCATATTGGAAGAAGTCCCCATTAGGATCGGTCAGTTATTTATTCCACCGATTTTGTTGTCATAGACATTAAAGAAGACGATGACATTCCAATCCTTCTAGGTAGACCATTCTTATCAACCGCTAGAGCCATAATAGATTGTCAAGAGAGGGAAGTCGACTTTTGAGGTAGGTGACAAAAAGATAGAAATCATTCTATCGAAGTTTCTTATGGCACCAGTATTAGGAGATGCATGTTATGCCATAGACATCATCAATGAATGCATTAGGGAGCTAGAATTGGAAGAAACCATCAGACTACCTTCAACCTTCATAAAGGAGGGCGATGGATTTATAGAACCCTACATTGATGATAACCTGTACGAATGTTTATCCCTTACCCCAGATCTTATACCTTGCCTTAGAAAACCAACTTTAGAACTTAAGGAACTACCTAAGAATCTAAGATACGAGTTCTTGGACGAAGAAATGAACCACCCAGTTATAGTCAGTGCTACCTTAAACCAGGGAGAAATGGACCAACTCTTATTTGTCTTACGCAAATATCCCTCTACCTTAGGATATAACATCTCTGATCTAAAAGATATAAGTCCATCCGTGTGCATGTACCGGATCTTACTCGAGGAAGACTCAAAACCCTCTAGAGAACATCAGAGAAGGATAAACCCTATAATGAGCGATGTTGTAAAGAAGGAAGTTCTCAAGTTACTAGAAGCAGGTATAATTTATCAAATCTCAGATAGTAAGTGGGTAAGCCCTGTGCATGTAGTACCTAAGAAGGGAGGCATCACGGTCGTGCATAACGAGAAAGGAGAACATGTAGCTAAACGTATAGAAGGAGGATGACGTATGTGTATAGATTATAGGAAATTAAATAAAGCTAATAGGAAAGACCATTTTCCCTTACCATTTATAGACCAAATGCTGGAACGTTTGGCCAGACCCTCCTATTTTTGCTACCTGGATGGATATTCAAGATTTTTCCAAATCCCCATACATCTAGAAGACCAAGAGAAAACTACCTTTGCATGCCCTTATGGAACTTTCGCCTACATGCGAATGCCTTTCGGTCTCTGTAACGCACCTACTACTTTCTAACATTGCATGATGGCGATCTTCGCAGATTACCTAGATGGAATCATGGAAGTATTCATGGATGATTTCTCGGTATGCAGTCTTGATTTCAACAATTGTCTCGCAAACCTTGAGAAGATCCTGAAAAGATGTGTTGACGTCAACCTAGTGTTGAACTGGGAGAAATGTCACTTTATGGTCACCGAAGGTATAGTTTTGGGACATATAGTTTCTGAGAGAGGTACCGAAGTAGATAAAGCCAAAATAGAAGTGATTGAAAACCTTAAACCCCCTAAAATTGTCAGAGAAGTCCAAAGTTTTCTTCGACACGTTGGTTTCTATCGGCGTTTTATTAAAGACTTCTCTAAAATAACCAAACCTTTAACCAGCCTCCTAATGAAAGATGTCGAGTTTAACTTTGACAAAAAATGTCTGGAAGCATTTAAATTTTTAAAACAAGCCCTGATCTTGGCACCCATCATTCAACCTCCAGAATTGGACCAACCATTCAAAATCATGTGTGACGCTAGAGACTATGCTGTAGGAGCTGTTCTAGGGCAAAGAAAGGATAATATATTACCTGTTATATACTATGCCAGTAGAACCCTAGATGCTGCTCAGCTTAACTACGCTACCACCGAGAAATAACTTCTTGCCATAGTTTTCGCTATGGATAAGTTTCGATCCTATCTAGTAGGAGCTAAAATCATAGTTTATACAGATCATGCTGCCATCCATTACTTATTGAGCAAGAAGGATGCCAAACCTAGGTTACTTCGATGGATCCTCTTGTTACAGGAGTTTGATCTTGATATTAGAGACAAGAAAGGCACAAAAAATGTAGTTGCCAACCACCTTTCTAGGCTCGAGTATCTAAAACCAGACCCACTCCCCATTAATGACAATTTCACCTATGACAGGTTAATTGCTAGGATAGAAACCATAGAAGAAAGCAACCTAGAACCTTCTAAGAAGCCTGAGAGATCTCTGGCAGTAAGCAATGTACCTTGGTACGTATATTTTGTAAATTACCTAGTTGTCGACATTATACCCCCTGATCTTAATTACCAGCAGAGAAAGAAGTTCTTTAGCGATGTAAGACACTTCTATTGGGATGAGCCACTCCTTTTTAAGAGAGGCACGAACAGTATTTTTCGCTCTGCGTCCCAGAAGAAGAAGTAAGAAAGATAATAGAACACTGCCACTTTGCACCTTGTGGAAGACACTCTAGCACATCCAAAACTCACACCAAAATTCTTAGAGCAGGCCTATTTTGGCCAACAGTGTGGCGTGATATTCACACCTATGTAGCCAAATGTGACCGGTGCCTATTGAGCAAGAAGGATGCCAAACCTAGGTTACTTCGATGGATCCTTCTATTACAGGAGTTTGATCTGGATATTAGAGACAAGAAAGGCATAGAAAATGTAGTTGCCGACCACCTTTCTAGGCTCGAGTATCTAAAACCAGACCCACTCCCCATTAACGATGATTTCACCTATGACAGGTTAATCGCTAGGATAGAAACCGTAGAAGAAAGCAACCTAGAACCTTCTAAGAACCCTGAGAGATCTCTGACAGTAAGCAACGTACCTTCGTACGCAGATTTTGTAAATTACCTAGTTGCTGACATTATACCCCCTGATCTTAATTACCAGCAGAGAAAGAAGTTCTTTAGCGATGTAAGACCCTTCTATTGGGATGAGCCGCTCCTTTTTAAGAGAGGCATGAACGGTATTTTCCACCGCTGCGTCCCAGAATAAGAAGTAAGAAAGATAATACAACACTGCCACTCTGCACCTTATAGAGGAAATTCTAGCACATCCAAAACTCACGCCTAGATTCTTAGAGCAGGCCTGTTTTGGCCAACAATGTGGCGTGATATACACACATATATAGCCAAATGCACCATCTTCCTCTTACCATTCTGTAGGTACCGCTCCTGGCTTTTATATATCTAAGCAGATGTGGCGAGAACAATTAGCCAAAGAGGAGAGACACGACACCTTGCTCACCACCATTCAGCAACAATTATATGAGAATATAAGATTCATGCAAGAGTCTCAGCAGCAGCTGAGCCAGTCCATGCAAAGCATTATGCAATCTCAAGCTGCTTTGACCACCCGATTCTCTGTATTCGAAGCTTCTCAGATCGATCGTCGTCGCAGCAGATCCCGCCGCCCTATGTACTTGCCGCATGCTGGCGACAACACTGGCAGCATGCCTTAGGCACCTCAGGTGCTGTCGCTACTGCGAAAATAAGGTGCCGGCAAAATCGAAGAGTCGCCACCTTTCGTTATTTATCCCACAGAAAGGGAAAGGAAACAATCGGAAAAACCTGACGAAAAGGTATAAGACAAGGTCATCGCAACCATGTCTGGGTTCGGGAGTCGGTTACACAAGGGAAATGTATTAGCACCCCTCACGTCCGTTGTACTCAACGGGATCCACGCTTGTTGTGTTTATCTGACGGGTTGGTTTAACTATCTACCTATCAAGGCCGGTCTGAAAAGAAAAGAAAAATGACTCGGCAAAGCATCGCGCTTCGTGCCTACGTATTTTTTTCAGAGAACGAGAAATCAGAGTCAATGTAGTTCGGCTAACTACGGGTAACGGATGGGGGAAGCTGGCTCGCCAATACGTCAGTATTGTGCCTACGTACTCTCAACAGATATGAGAGATCAGAGCTTACGTAGTTTGGGATAACGCGGATTACGGGTTCAGATTCATCTGTTTTTCCGAGTAGGGTTAACAAACAGTTCCAGCAGCTTGGTGTATGCAGCTCGCTCGTCGGAGACTCGTGCGTTACCGTTTGCGGTAGAACTGAGAGTTATCGACACTCTTTTTTGAAAACGTTTCCTCGAGTTAGGGGCCCACGGGGCAAAAGAGGTTTGAGATTTGTTTTCTGTCTTTTACGGAAGAAGTGTTTTTTATAGATGTTTGCAATTCATATTGCACTAGAGAAATATGACCTAGGAGTGAATGCGTCACATGTCACCCAAAGGGTACCATACTAAACATCTTGATTATTGGAAGGAAACCCTCCAACAACCATTTCCTAAGTAGCTTAAGGCTCGTAACGTACGATATCAATTAACCTTTATTACTGTATTTTGATTTGTTTGAAGATGAGAAGAGAGAGGACACAACTAAGGTGAAACTATCAAGTGCTAACAGTTGTCATGCAAATTCGTCTTATGGTTGAGGTTTGAAACAGGGAACTCCTAGATGTTATCATGCATAGGTTTCAACCTAAATTTCTATCATCACTTCCTTAAACAAGGAAGTGAGAATCCTAGGGGAACATGTCAATGGGAAACAGACAACAGACAAAGCATAGCTAAACATCAGCAAACCAGATAAACAGAAAAGAAAATAGTAAAGATGCAAACGCAATGCAGCAATACAAGCAGAGGGAGACTAAATCAACCTCTTAGCAATCAAGCAAGGAGAACAATCAAAAACAGACAAGCAAAGGGAGGATCACCTCAACCCTTAAGGCAAGCAAGCAGAGGGAGACCCACTCAACCTCTTAATGCAGTCATGCACCTACACTTAGACTATCCTAAACATGAGCTACCCTAATGCAACACACCACTCAATCATGAATGAAGGACAAGAATTATGACAAATAAGGAATTCATTCCACAAGTAATCAACCAAGGCATCTATCCTAAGGAAAGGAATTGATGATGGGATGCATGGTGTATACCAAAGGTATCCACCATGATGTTCAACCAATCATGGATAATCAAGAAATGAGGTGATACATGGTGTATACCAAAGGTATCCACCATGATATTCAACCATTCATGGGAGATTAGAAATGAAGGGAAGCATGGTGTATGCCAAAGGCATCCACCATGACACTCTACCATTCATGGGAGATTGAAATGAAGGGAAGCATGGTGTACGCCAAAGGCAACCACCATGACAATCTACCATTCATTAGGAGAATCATCTTCCTAAGAGGCTTAAGGAGGAACCCTAAGGATTAGTTAAGGATCACCTAAACTAAAAGGGGTTAAAGGCTCTATCAAGGCCTAATCTAAGTTCTTAGTAGGTATCAACCTAAGCTTGATCCTATCAAGGAGCAACTAAAAGCTTAAAGTTAACTAAAGGTTCACCTTTAAGTCTAAACTAAGAGGAAAGCTAGATTAGTATCACCTAAACATCATCAACTTGCAAAATGGGGGAATAATAGAAAATCAATTCTAAAAATCCTAAGAAAAATCCTAGATGATCCTAAATGTGTTAAGAATCTATGGTAGAAAATTTAGGGTCAAAACCTAAATCAAAAGGTCCTAAACAATTTCTACACCTCAATGTATGCTAAAAGGAAATCATAAGGGGGAAGTCCTAAAAACCTATCTCCAAACCATACTTAGAATCATCTAAAAAATGTAATAAAAATCATACAATATACTAAAATGTGTCAAAATTCACCATATAAAAAATCAGAGATTAAATCTAAGCATTGATATGGAAACAAAAATCTAGAAGCTAACATGGCATTATTCCTGTTCCTGGAAAAGCACATAAAAGAAAAATACAAAATTAATTGAAAAAAGAATTAAAATTGCAATTAAAAATTATGGAAAAATTCTAGACATGTCAAACTATCTATAATATTTTTCTCATGATTTATGGACATCATTTATTATTTTTCTATGAATTAAAACAAACAAGTAATAATAAGAAAAATAAAAGAAAAATGAATATAAAGTGGAAATAGCAAGGGGTGCATCTAGCAAATCTCGCGCGTGTGCATTCATTATTGAGTTGCGAAGGGGGTGCTGGTAGCAGACTGTACGCTGGCCCAGCTGAGTCTAAACTCAGCGTTTCACTTATGCAAAAACGCAGCGCTTTGACTGAAAGGGAAGGCCATGCGAAACGAAATTCGGGCCGTGCGATTAGAATACGAGGTCAAGCCTTTCGCGCGATCGGACGCTCATCGTTGCGTCTGGGAATTTAAATGAAAAACAGAGAGAAATTGCCGACACAGTGGGGGACGATGGTGACGGTGGCCGGACTTCGTTCCGGACATCTTCAACCTCTAGCCAAAAATCCAACTCTCTCATTTCTTGCCCAAAATAAGTTTTTCTTTAACCAAAACTGTGTCATTTTTCGTGTAGAATCCAAGTATCAAATTTGTTTTCACTTTCCTCCATTAAAAATCAGAAATCATAAACCTCCAAGAATCTCTCAAGAAAATTCAACTTTCTCAAAATCCAAAATTGAAGGCACTAATCTCTTCCTATCACTTCCTACATCAACAATCTATGTTTCTTTTCCATTTTCATCCAATAATTAGAGAGATATTTAAACTACAACCTAAGGTGCTCTGTCAAGAATTGTCATGAAACTTAACCGTTCTAATCCTAAAACTTTCTACGCACTCTAAGGATCACAATCATGTGAAAATATCAAGGCAATTCATCAAGAACAGAGCTTACAGATGAAAGATAAGAACCTGGTTTTCAGCTTCAATGGAGGCTTGAATTGTTGATGAAGCTTCAAGCAAATCGTCCAGAATCCATCAATGAACCTCACTGAAGCTTTTTGCAATGGTGATTTGGACTGAAAATGGCTCTATCTTCAAAATCAATTTTCCAAGTTTCTCCACTTTTTCTCAACTCAATTTTCTGTTATCTCCACCAAAATTCTATTATTGCAGTTAGGAATCATCCAAAATGTTATATACAATGGACCTAGAGTGATTACAAGCCCAATTGAGGCCTAGGGCAGCCCAACTCAAAATCTGAATTTCCAAGTTTGAAGCTTTTATGTTATGGTGAGAACAAGGCCAAACCACTTGCAAACTGATCCAATTTCCTTTCTTGTGATGTAAGGAAGATGTGTGGATAGGATTGAGGCCTTGGAATGGAATGGATGGTTGATTTCCATTATGTTGCTTAAAGATGAAGAAACCATGAAATTGGCATAGCAAATGAATTCAAACTTGGTTTCTGATTTTTCCAATGTTCTTAAAATATCACTTGGACTCAAAATAAGCACAAATATGGCCTAATTTGGTTCCAAAATGAGTTGGTTTGAACTAGCCCTTTTCAAGCTTCCTTTAATGATTCATTCATGAATTTTCTTCAAGCATTTCTCATTTTAACCCATATCAATGGATTCTTGGGGCATGGTTAGACAAATAACATCATTTTGAACAACTTTCAAGTTGGACAAAATTCCATTTGAGATGTGTAAGATGGTGAACTTGACCCATAATAAAAAATGGCCTATAATCATAAATTCTCAAAATACCCTTGTCTTGCAAAGCTCATAACTTGAGTTCTACAAAACCAATCATGGACTTCTAGTACTTTTTGGAAAGCTAAGAAGATAAGGAACAACATTCATGAGAATCATCTTTCTAGGGCCAAAGTGTCATGCAAGTTGGTTGACTTTCAAGCTCCAAATTCATATTCATTTGATGACCTATAACTTGTCTGATTCATAACTTGAGTTCTATAAACCCTATCAAGGACTTCTAGTACTCAAATTAAAGCTATGATCATCCTCTACAACAATCATGTTGGGGTCAAGGTGAGATGAAAATCACATCTTGAGTTATGTGGTCTTGAAGTTAGGCACTAAACCAGGGGACTTTACACTGTCAAGCATAACAGCCCTAGCTTAGGAACTCCTCACACTCTTGATCCATGATAAGTTAACCTTGAAATCATCCCTTGGGAATCTTAATACATCAATCCATGATCATATGGCCTTGCACTTAGGTCTCAACCTTCTTCAAATCTTCTGTTGACTCAGGGTTGACCAGATGAAACCCTTCTTGCACCAATCTTGGTTGTAGCTTCATATCCTTTGCATATTGACCTGTCTAGGCTTCAAAATGATCTTCAATACTTCTGATGAGCTCTCTCAAGGCTCTAGGTCCAACTCTGTGGGTTTAGAATCATCTGAATAGCTTCCCACAACCCTTAAGTTAGGAGATATGCATTCTTATGCCCAATCCTCTCTCTGAGGAACTTTGGCTTCTTTGATGAGGATATCAACCCTTGAATACTTGAATAAACCTCTTAGATAGCTTCATAACCTTGTGTATCCATTTGCTAGTAGTCATACCTCTTGATCTCCTGCACACATGTCAATGCAATGCAGATGATAATGCTAAAATGAATGCAATGAAACACAAGCTATGTGAAGCAAAAAGGTTGGGCAAATTTTGGGGTGCAACAGTTGTTCCTATTCAAACGGATTGGACATGACTGGGTGAGAAGCGAATGGCTCTCAAACAATCAAGGTAAAAGACGGTTGAATACCAATAAACCCGGAAATTTGCCAACCGCGCAAGTGAACGATACTCTGATGGGGACAAATTCTAAAACTGCAATAACAGTTGCACGACAACTTGCTGGAGAATGATTGACTTCAAATCTCCGTCGAGATGATCGTCTGATTTCACTGTAGACCTTCGTCCTCAAGTCATCAAGGGATCACCGGTTACACGGTAACTGGTGAAGGATAGCTGATATTGATAGTTGCACAGCAATTTGCTGGTGAATGCTTAATCTCAAATCTTCTTCGGGATGATCATCGGATTTCGCTGTAGATCTTCATCCTTAAGTCATCAAGGGACCACCGATTACACGGTAACTAGTGAAGGATGGTCGATTATGCCGTCGGGCCTTCTGCGCCACAGCAGGAGAATTCCTTATCATCACCTATGGACTCGTCAGGTCGCTAGGAACGTCGACAACATCTTCGTCGGACTCCGTCAGTAAGTCAATAAGGGATCACTGGTTACACGGTAACTGGTGATGGATGGCTGATTTTACCATTGGGAATTCCGCGCCACAGCAGAAGAATTCCTTATCACCGCCTATGGACTCATCAGGTCGCTAGGAACGTTTGACAATATCTTCGTCGGACTCCGTCAGTAAGTCAATAAGGGATCACTGGTTACACGGTACTGGTGAAGGATGGCTGATTAGGCCGTCGGGCATTCTGCGCCACAGCAGAAGAATTCCTTATCGTCGCCTATGGACTCGTCAGGTCGCTAGGAACGTCGACAATATCTTCGTTGGACTCCGTCAGTAAATCAATAAGGGATCACTGGTTACACGGTAACTGGTGAGGGATGGCTGATTATGCCGTCGGGCATTCTGCGCCACAGCAGAAGAATTCCTTATCATCCCCTATGGACTCGTCAGGTCGCTAGGAACGTCGACAATATCTTCGTGGGACTTCACCAGTAAGTCAAAAAGGGATCACTAGTTACACGGTAACTGGTGAAGGATGGCTGGTTTTGCTGTCGGGCATTCTGCGCCACCGCAGAAGAATTCCTTATCACCGCCTATGGACTCGTCAGGTCTCTAGAAACATTCAACAATATCTTCGTCGGACTTCATCAGTAAGTCAATAAGGGATCACTGGTTACACGGTAACTGGTGAAGGATGGCTGATTTTTCCGTCGGGCATTCTGCGCCACAGCAGAAGAATTCATTATCACCGCCTATGGACTCGTCAGGTCGCTATGAACGTTCGACAATATCTTCGTCGGACTTCATCAGTAAGTCAATAAGGGATCACTGGTTACACGGTAACTGGTGAAGGATGGCTGATTATGACGTTGGGCATTCTGCGCCATAGCAGAAGAATTCCTTATCGTCGCTTATGGACTCGTCAGGTCGCTAGGAACACCGACAATATCTTTGTCGGACTTCGTTAGTAAGTCAATAAGGGATCACTGGTTGCACGACAACTGGTGACTTGCCAACCGTACAAGTAAACGATACTCTGATTGGTAGGACAATCTTTGAAATCTGAAATGATAGTTGCGCGGCAACTGGCTGGTGAGCGACTAATCTCAAATCTCCGTCAGGATGATCATCAGATTTTGTTGCCGCTTCTTCCTCAAGTCATCAAGGGGTCATTGGTTATACGGTAACTGGTGACACATAGCTGATATTGCTGTCAGGCATTCTACGGCACGACAGCAGAAGAACTCCTCGGGACTCATCGGGTCATTATGAACTTTTGACAATCAAGTTAATTATGCCGTCGGGCATTCAAAGGAACTCTCGGGCGTCAGCCGGACTTCGTCAGTAAGTCGATAACAGAATCCGCGATCAGTCATGAACCAATAGGGATATCTTATCTTTTGCCGTCAGGCACTCCTCGTCAGCTAGGAGAACTGCTTCGACATTGCAGTTGGACTTCATCAGTAAGTCTTGAAATAGAATCCTTAATCAAATACGAACCAAATAAGGATATACAATCTTTTATCGTCAGGAACTCTGCGTCAGCTTAGAGGAACTTCTTCGACATCACGGTTAGACTTCATTAGTAAGTTAGGAAATAGAATCCTTAATCAATCACGGACCAAATAAGGATATACAATCTTTTGCTTTGTGGCACTCCGCATCAGCCAGGAGAACTTTCTCGATGTTATAGTCGGACTTCATCAGTAAATCAGGAGGAGTTTGGCACTGCTGCCGGACTTCAATCATCAAGTCTTCAAGGAAATTTCAACTTCTCTGTTTGAAACCTGCTGGGGATGACACATCTCCGCTGGGGATTCTAGAGAACTATCAAGTAACTCTGCTCTGGGGATTTCGGAATCATTTTGAACGAATAAACTCTGCTGAGGAATTTAAGAATCATCCTGAACAAACAACTCCGCCGGGGACTTCCTGAACAAACAACTCTGCTGAGGAACTCAAGAATCATCCTAAACAAACAACTTCACTAGGGAACTCAAGAGTCACCCTGAACAAATAACTTCGCTGGGGAACTCAAGAATCATCCTGAACAAACAACTCTGCTGAGGAACATCTGCACACCAGAATGGTAACGACCTAGCTCGTGTTTCACATGCATATGTTTGACAATGGCGTAATGCTCCACACGGTGGAAATGCTACGCGTTTTAGGGCAAATGCTATGCAATCATGCAAAATGCTACGGCCAAAGCAGCAAGATAAATGCTGAAGAGACAATCCTCCTGTCAAGGAGAAAGAACCATTCTGATGGTGGAGAAGGAATCATCCTGCCAAGGAGAAGAAGTCACACCAATCTCAATTGGACTTAACCTGGGGAAACGAACTTCAGTCGACTTTCTGCAAGGGAACAAAGCTCTACGAGAACATGTACTCGCTCAACTGGGTACACAAACCACAAACTGCTGAGGAAACGATGTCAATCATAGAAATACACTGCACAGCCTTCGCAGATAGAATCTTCCTGGAGATACGAACTCCGATGGGGAGGTATAGCAACAACTATTCAACACTCTACTGGGGAACACCAATAATAGCTTGAACGGCTTCCAAGGATTCGGCTCTCTGGGGGGAACTGCAAACTCGGTTGGGGATATGAAATCAGATACTGAAATAAATCATACTTGCCGGGGAGAATACAACTCTGTGGGGGAATTTCAATTCTGCCGGAGACTTCAGTCTGAACTATCAAGAGCTAAACACTTGCAGATAGTCTTCTACGAGAAAACTGCACTTTGACTCACTGTTGGGAACGAGTATACACCTCTGCGCACGACTCAGTTGGGGAAATGATGATCCTGCCTAGGATACATCTGATTGGGGAGAATCTATCTCCATTTGGGGAGACAAATCAATGCTCACAGTCACATGTTCAGACTCTATGGGGAAACACAAATGAACCTGCTGGGGAAGAAGGAATCATCCTACTTGGAAAAACATGCCATGAAATGAACTCGAAATGGCTTGCCCCAGAATCTTAACAACTTCTGACAATCTCTGCCAATACGGAGAGGAACAGCTCCTTCGCTTTCAGTTTTTGCCCCAGCCTGTGGGATCTTCGTCACATCCTTTCGAAAGGAAACTTGAGATCTCTGGCCTCTGGTGGTTTGATACGGATGGCTTCAGCATTTCGAACCTCTACAAAGGTGCTTCAAGTTAATCACCTTCAGGATAAGGATGGCTTTGGCGCTCTCGGGGTGGCATGCCCCAGTCTTGTCATGACTTTGCCCCTCATGGGCAGATCTGTGAGGAGATGATCCTCGGCTGTGAGAGATTCTTTAAATCTCGACCTGATTGCCCCAGATTAACGATTTTTGGATGGCTGACTCCCATGATGTGATCATTTGACGTAGCTTGCCCCGGTTCACCGGAAAATTCTGGCGTTCTGCATTCTGTTCTGATCAAATCTTTCCATCGTGGAAACCTTCCTGCTGTCAAGCGCTTACTCGCTAAGTAAAACAAACTGTTCTGCATAAAAGACATATCAAATGCAATGCATATGGCAGTTTTCAAAATCCATTCCCGTTCACTGGAAAAAATTTTGTGACATAAAATGTATGAAATCATTCATTAACATGTCAACATTAATACAACACTGTAATGGGAATCCTTTCTAGGAGTCAGTTCCGATGCAATCTTTACCGAAGTATGCCTTCGAAACAAACCTATTTCAATTAGGTCTTTTAAAGGTTGTAACGTGGTCAGGTTCATGGTTTTAAGAAGGAAAGGATATATGCTTAAAATTCATTTTAACCCACCCATTCTCCTTGATGTTCTCCGATCCTACGTTCAAGCTAATTCAACCTTAGCGCTATCCTTTCAAAGGTTGAGTGATAGTTCAAGAAATCATTCTTTTTCGAAGTGACAGTTACTCTCTTTTCATCTTTGGCGTCCGGAGCCACACGATTTCGTTCTCGTTTGAGGATTTTTCTTTCGTAATCTTTTTTCGCTTTTCATTTTTCGTTTTTTCGTTTTTTGTTTTCCCCTAACTTTTGCCTGGACTAACTCTTTAGAGTTTCTTCAATTTTGAAGTCCAGCGGGGTACCCTAACTTTTGCCTAAGTCGCTACTTTCAAGATTCGACTTAGCAGGCTTTTTCTTTTGATTTTTTTTTCTCTTTTTTTTTTTGTTGAACAAATCGTATGACATCAGCTCGTATGACCTGTTAAAGAGATTGTGACGGTTTCACTCCTGATCGGCCAGGTTTAACCATCATGGTTTTTTAGGTACGACCTGTAGCGGTGTGATTGATCCTCGAATGGACACTCCTTTTGTAATTTGAATGCTTGGTCAAATTAGCTGACACCTACCCTGCCCTGGGTTAAGATTGAGGGTTTTCTGTCTTCAGAAAGAAACTCCTACTACTAGGCTCAAAGGGGTTAACAAGGGATTATCTTCCTTATATCTCCGGTGTTTGGGATTTGAAACAATGCCTGTACATCATCAACAGGTTTTTATTCAAAAGCATAGCATCAGAAGCTTACACATCGTTGGATTTCGTCATCCTTCCCGGATTCCACATAAACAAGCGTTCGAAATAAAAGAAAGCAATAGAGTGAACACGAATGGATTAGTTCAAAACATGCATATTTATTTCATTATCAATATCAATTGAAAAACAACATGCTTTACAAACAAAATTTGCAATTCTAACAGGAAAGAAACTACAAATGTAAAGAAATGTCATGATAAAATGCAGATTGCCAGCTTTTAGGGAACTGGGCTTTCACACTTATTTGCTGCTGAGGGGAGAAACCCTTTGAAGTCTTCAGACTCAATCAGATGAACGGCCGTTTTGAGGTCGACTCTGATCCGGGCTCCGATAGTTTTGCTGCAATGGAGCGAGAGGTTGCTGATTTTGAATGGCAGAAACAATCTGGAGACGAGGTCTGAAATAGTGAGGATTCTCTTTGTTCAAGGGCTTTCATCCTTAAGCTCGACCCAGGAACATGAAAAAATTTCGGGCAAGGCGATTCAGACTTCAAAGACCGTAAGATATACTCCTGATCTTTCTCAACTTCAGGTGAGGTAATGGGGACATCCATCGGGATGAATTTTCCTGATGCTTTCATGCCGCCCGACATGAATTCAATCGCTCTCGAATCAATCAAATCTTGAACCTTATGCTTAAAAGCTTTACAGTTCGTTACATCGTGCCCCGGTGCTCCAGAGTGGAATTCGCAACGGGCGTTTACATCCCAGTCGGGTGGTGGTTGTCCAGTCAATGGAGTCAAAGTTCGAGGTTTAACCAACTGAAGTTGGAGCAAGAGTTGCACCAACTGGTCATAATCCAAAGGGATTGGATCAAGGACTCAGTCAGATAGTTTCATCTTTTGACCATGTCTTCTGGGGTTGTCTTGAGGAACCGGGCGTGGCCGCTGACGGGAAACGTTTTGAGCTTCAAGCTGTGCAGAGGGTCTTTTAGGCCTATCATGCCTTTGTGCAGGTTCTTCAGATACCTGTGGAGCGAGTATGTCGGCTGCAGCTTCGGGCATTTGCTCACATTCTCTTCTGAGTATGTTCTTTAACACTTCTGCCATTAGGCCCACCTGACTCTTCAGCTGGTTGTTCTCCTCTTTGAGCGCCTCTTGATTCCAACGCAACGCTTGCATGTTCCCCATAGCCTGCCTCAGTTGGCTCTGAACATCCTTCAGTTCCGCTTGTACCTGTTCCATTGCTCGGGTCCACCTGAGACAATCCTGAAACAACTTGTATCAATAGAGGGTTAGAAAAACAGCTCGAGGTACCTGTTATGCAAATGATTCATGCAAATGCAAACGTGTGTCTGTTCCTAGGGAGATTTCTCCCCCGATTCTAGTGCCAGAGTGCCAGTGCTGGTAATAAGAAGTCTGGATCCAGTCATGGAGATAACGTCTTATATATATATATATATATATATATATATATATATATATATATATATATATATATATATATATATATATATATATATATATATATATATATATATATATATATATATATATATATATATATATATAAAGCCCAATAAGGCAGCATAAAATGTCACTGAATACATGGAGAATCAACAGCATGACCTCGACCAACAAGTCTGGTGATGGTCAGCATACAACAATGATCAGAAAATACAAAGGATTACAAGGTAGTCAAGTGCGGCAATAGGCGCGAAACTCTTCTAACAACTCCTTCGTTTTGGGATGATCAGGCTGAGTGAGTAACCCTTTGACAAGTAACTCCCTCTGTGTAACGGTGTACTGAAGACCTTCAACGGAGTCCTCCCACTCTTCTTTGCCAAAACAGTCTTCTAACCTTCGCTTCTTAGACTCAAAAATTTGCCTGCGATCCTTCAGGTTTGCAATAGCCTTGTTCAACATGTCTTGAGTGGCGTACCTACGAGCAGTTTCATCATCAAACTTCTTCTCACTGGCCTTCAACTGAGCCTTCAACTTGGAGATATGTTGCTTCAGCTTGTCCTCCCGCTCTTTGTTGTTAGCCAGAGTGGCATTCCACTGCTGGTTGAATTTGGAGATTCTCAGGTAAGCATTGTCCAGGTCCTATTTTTTGGTGGCAAGCACATCGTTGACAGCCTTGAAATCCAAACCTAAACGTTCATGTTCAGCCCTCTGTTTGGTCAAGTCTGTGCCTAGCCAGTTCACCAGCTCTGTCTGTTTTTTGAAGGAATAGACGGCTTCGTTCTTCTCGCTTCTGAGTTGTACCAATTCTTTTTCCAACTCCTCGTTAGCCTTCTTCAACTCTTCCTTCTCAGCCAATACCTGGTTGTATTTCTGAATGGACACTGTAATGGGTTCTTCAACCACTGGAGGGCAATCTTGCTTAGCAGGTGGAAAAGGCATCCCTACTATTTCTGCCCTGCTTCGAATCCAAGTCACATAAGGAGCATAATCCTGGCTGTTGCTCTTACCCAACAGTGCTTTCCCTCACCTGCTGATGTCGTTCCAAGCATGCTTGAGCTTAGCTAACATATCTCCATCTAGGAGCCCCGTGAGGTACATAGGTTCCTGCACCTTCTTGTCCTTTGGCGGGCCTCTCAAGGCGTACGCAAACTGTCTGACAAGTAATGAGGGATTGTAGTTAATACAACCTTTTCTTCCAATCAAGGGCACATTAGGAAAACCATTGCAGCTGTAGATAACCTTAGTACCCAGCATATCCCAATCAAACCAAATGATGCTCTCTGCTGATAAACCCATCAGGAGTTCAGACCACTCAGCTGTGGTCGCAGAGGAAACAAAGAGACCCTTCTTGGGCATGTGGCTATCAAACCATCTGTAGAGTAAGGGCGCACAACACGACACATTTTTACCCCTTCTATTTTCATTCTTGTAATGGACAGAATGATATACGCCACCAATCAAGGTGGGCATTGGATTTCCCGATGCGAAGATATGGAAGGCGTCCAAATCTATAAAGTCAGGCATGTTGGGAAACAGGATGATGCCATAGATGCAGAGGGCGAGAATAACGTTGAATATGATCCAACAATCGTCTTTAGCGCATTGTTAGGCTTTCCCAACCAGAAATTATAGAGAAAAACCAGGAACTCAATTCCATGAGGTCAGAAGCAGCTCTGAAGCATCCAGTTGAAGGGCAACAGCTAGGTTAGCCATATTAGGCTTAGCATCCATGTGAACAAACGGCTTCTGATTCTTAATAGGTACACCCAACAACTCAACATACTCTTCTAAGGTAGGCGCAAGAATGAAATCTGGAAATGTGGAGCACCTCAATGGAGGGTCATAGAACTGTAGCAACGCATATAACCCGTTCAACTCATAGAATGAAGGTTTACGAACCAGACTGAGCAACTTCCCATAAGATTTCTTGAATCCTCCTTTCACTGTATCATCTGCCAAGGCAATCAAACTAAGCAGCAAAGTAACATCTGGGGTAGGGAGCTTGTAAGCCACATTCTTCTTCAATGATCCCATGCTAACAAACAGAGGGCAAGATTACTAGAACCGGGGGATAGTATATGCACCTGCAACACAGACACACGTTAATGACATGCACATGGGTAGGCAAAAATGCAAGATGCAATCATGCAACAGGAGATCAAGAGTGTGCTGTTGAGGAGACCAAGGCTCTGTTTCAACATAACCACAACACTATTCTGATAATAATACCCTGAAGAGGACCATAATTATGCTCTGTCAAGAACAACCACATCTCTGATGATAAGAACCCTCTGATACCAACAATACTGATTCACTGTCAAGAAAACCAGGTTATCTGAAAGTTAAGGTTTCCTGCAATAACCCGACCCCGCTCACAGGTATGAATCCTATCCACTGACAAGGTATGTCATCCTATGCGTTTCCCAGTGTCACAAACTTTCACGAAATGATGATACGTTCACCATTACTGGTTTGGCATCATCACTCCCTGAAGAGGCCTCACTTAGCTGGGTCACAAATGATCGGTCCCCAGAGTCGACAACCCTCCAAACCAACAACCCCTCAAGCCCAAAGGGTTGGAAAAGAAGTCAACCGGGAGAATCTCGTCTGAGCGTGGATTTTGCGGGACACTAGTACATGCAAAACATGCACGTGCCCACTACTTTCCACAACTAATGCTAGGTATACACTCAAGCCTGGGTCTGGCTTATCACTCATAAGAGCCCCCTCCCACAACAGCACAAATAATCATATTATACTGAAAATAAAATGCGGAAGGTAAAATGCGATAAATAAATGCAAACCCAACAGATAAACACACAAGCGCTAGGATTGACTCATATAGGGGATGGGAAACGGTCCCAACATAGAGGATGGGAAAATTCCCCAGCAGCTATTATCCCCAGCAGAGTCGCCAGCTGTCGCTACTGCGAAAATAAGGTGCCGGAAAAACCAAAGAGTCGTTACCTTTCGTTATTTATCCCACAGAAAGGGAAAGGAAACGATCGGAAAAACTTGACGAAAAGGTATAAGACAAGGTCATCGCAACCATGTCTGGGTTCGGGAGTCGGTTACGCAAGGGGAAGGTATTAGCACCCCTCACGTCTGTTGTACTCAATGGGATCCACGCTTGTTGTGTTTATCTAACGGGTTGGTTTAACTATCTACCTATCAAGGCCGGTCTGAAAAGAAAATAAAAATGACTCGGCAAAGCATCGCGCTTCGTGCCTATGTATTCTCGTCAGAGAACGAGAAATCAGAGTCAACGTAGTTCGGCTAACTACGGGTAACGGATGGGGGAAGGTGGCTCGCTAATATGTCAGTATTGTGCCTACGTACTCTCAACAGATATGAGAGATCAGAGCTTACGTAGTTCGGGATAACGCGGATTACGGGTTCAGATTCATCTGTTTTTCCAAGTAGGGTTAACAAACAGTTCCAGCAGTTTGGTGTATGTAGCTCGCTCGTCGGAGACTCGTGCGTTACCGTTTGCGGTAGAACTGAGAGTTATCAACACTCTTTTTTGAAAACGTTTCCTCGAGTTTAGGGCCCACGGGGCAAAAGAGGTTTGAGATTTGTTTTCTGTCTTTTACGGAAGAAGTGTTTTTTATGGATGTCTGCAATTCATATCGCATTAGAGACTATGACCTAGGAGTGAATGTGTCGCATGTCACCCAAAGGGTACCATACTAAACATCCTGATTATTGGAAGGAAACCCTCTAACAACCATTTCCTAAGTAGCTTAAGGCTTGTAACGTGCGATATCCATTAACCTTTATTACTGTATTTTGATTTGTTTGAAGATGAGAAGAGAGAGGACACAACTAAGGGGAAACTATCAAGTCCTAACAGTTGTCATGCAAATTCGTCTTATGATTGAGGTTTGAAACAGGGAACTCCTAGATGTTATCATGCATAGGTTTCAACCTAAAGTTCTATCATCACTTCCTTAAACAAGGAAGTGAGAATCCTAGGTGAACATGTCAATGGGAAACAGACAACAGACAAAGCATCAGCTAAACATCAACAAAGCAGATAAATAGAAAAGAAAACAGTAAAGATGCAAATGCAATGCAGCAATACAAGCAGAGGGAGACTCACTCAACCTCTTAGCAATCTAGCAAGGAGAACAATAAAAAACAGACAAGCAAAGGGAGGGTCACCTTAACCTTTATATGCAAATACATCAGATAGAAAGAGAAAAAAACAACACACAAGCAAGGGGAGGATCACCTCAACCCTTAAGGCAAGAAAGCAGAAGGAGACCCACTCAACCTCTTAATGCAGTCATGCACCTACACTTAGACTATCCTAAACATGAGCTACCCTAATGCAACACACCACTCAATCATGAATGAAGGACAAGAATTATGACAAATAAGGAATTCATTCCATAAGTAATCAACCAAGGCATCTATCCTAAGGAAAGGAATTGATGATGGGATGCATGGTGTATACCAAAGGTATCCACCATGATGTTCAACGAATCATGGATAATCAAGAAATGAGGTGATACATGGTGTATACCAAAGGTATCCACCATGATATTCAACCATTCATGGGAGATTAGAAATGAAGGGAAGCATGGTGTATGCCAAAGGCATCCACCATGACACTCTACCATTCATGGGAGATTGAAATGAAGGGAAGCATGGTGTACGCCAAAGGCATCCACCATGAAACACTACCATTCATTAGGAGAATCATCTTCCTAAGAGGCTTAAGGAGGAACCCTAAGGATTAGTTAAGGATCACCTAAACTAAAAGGGATTAAAGGCTCTATCAAGGCCTAATCTAAGTTCTTAGTAGGTATCAACCTAAGCTTGATCCTATCAAGGAGCAACTAAAAGCTTAAAGTTAACTAAAGGTTCACCTTTAAGTCTAAACTAAGAGGAAAGCTAGATTAGGATCACCTAAACATCATCAACTTGCAAAATGGGGGAATAATAGAAAATCAATTCTAAAAATCCTAGATGATCCTAAATGTGTTAAGAATCTATGGTAGAAAATTTAGGGTCAAAACCTAAATCAAAAGGTCCTAAACAATTTCTACACCTCAATGTATGCTAACAGGAAATCATAAGGGGGAAGTCCTAAAAACCTATCTCAAAACCATATTTAGAATCATCTAAAAAATGTAAGAAAAATCATACAATATACTACAATGTGTTAAAATTCACCATATAAAAAATTAGAGATTAAATCCAAGCATTGATATGGAAACAAAAATCTAGAAGCTAACATGGCATTATTCCTATTCTCGAAAAGCACATAAAAGAAAAATACAAAATTAATTGAAAAAAGAATTAAAATTGCAATTAAAAATTATGGCAAAATTCTAGACATGTCAAACTATCTACAATAGTTTTCTCATGATTTATGGACATCATTTATTATTTTTCTATGAATTAAAACAAACAAGTAATAATAAGAAAAATAAAAGAAAAATGAATATAAAGTGGAAATAGCAAGGGGTGCATCTAGCAAATCTCGCGCGCGTGCATTCGTTATTGGGCTGTGAAGGGGGTGCTGGTAGCGGACTGTACGCTGGCCCAGCTGAGTCTAAACTCAACATTTTACTTATGCCAAAATGCAGCGCTTTGACTGAAAGGGAAGGCCATGCGAAATGAAATATGGGCCGTGCGATTAGAATACGAGGTCAATCCTTTCGCGCGATCGAACGCTCATCGTTGCGTCTAGGAAATATAAATGAAAAACAGAGAGAAATTGCAGACGCGGTGGGGGACGGTGGTGACGGTGGCCGAACTTCGTTCCGGTCATCTTCAACCTCTAGCCAAAAATCCAACTCTCTCATTTCTTGCCCAAAATAAGTTTTTCTTTAACCAAAACTGTGTCATTTATCGTATAGAATCCAAGTATCAAATTTGTTTCCACTTTCCTCCATTAAAACTCAGAAATCATAAACCTCCAAGAATCTCTCAAGAAAATTCAACTTTCTCAAAATCAAAAATTGAAGGCACTAATCTCTTCCTCTCACTTCCTACATGAACAATCTTTGTTTCTTTTCCATTTTGATCCAATAATTAGAGAGATATTCGAACTACAACCTAAGGTGCTCTGTCAAGAATTGTCATGAAACTTAATCGTTCTAATCCTAAAATGTTCTACACACTCTAAGGATCACAATCATGTGAAAATATCATGGCAATTCATCAAGAACAGAGCTTACGGATGAAAGATAAGAACCTGGTTTTGAGCTTCAATGGAGTCTTGAATTGTTGATGAAGCTTCAAGCAAACCGTCCAGAATCCATCAATGAACCTCACTGAAGCTTTTTGCAATGGTGATTTGGACTGAAAATGGCTCTATCTTCAAAATCAATTTTCCAAGTTTCTCCACTTTTTATCAACTCAATTTTCTGTTATCTCCACCAAAATTCTGTTATGGCAGTTAGGAATCATCCAAAATGTTATATACAATGGACCTAGAGTGATTACAAGCCCAATTGAGGCCTAGGACAACCCAACTCAAAATCTGAATTTCCAAGTTTGAAGCTTTTATGTTATGGTGAGAACAAGGCCAAACCACTTGCAAACTGATCCAATTTCCTTTCTTGTGATGTAAGGAAGATGTGTGGATAGGATTGAGGCCTTGGAATGGAATGGATGGTTGATTTCATTATGTTGCTTAAAGATGAAGAAACCATGAAATTGGCATAGCAAATGAATTCAAACTTGGTTTCTGATTTTTCCAATGTTCTTAAAATATCACTTGGACTCAAAATAAGCACAAATATGGCCTAATTTGGTTCCAAAATGAATTGGTTTGAACTAGCCCTTTTCAAGCTTCCTTTAATAATTCACTCATGAATTTTCTTCAAGCATTTCTCATTCTAACCCATATCAATGGATTCTTGGGGCATGGTTAGAAAAATAACATCATTTTGAACAACTTTCAAGTTGGACAAAATTCCATTTGAGATGTGTAAGATGGTGAACTTGACCCATAACCAAAAATGGCCTATAATCACAAATTCCCAAAATACCCTTGTCTTGCAAAGCTCATAACTTGAGTTCTACAAATCCAATCATGGACTTCTAGTACTTTTTGGAAATGTAAGAAGATAAGGAACAACATTCCTGTTTGCCAAAAGTTCATGAGAATCATCTTTCTAGGGCAAAAGTGTCATGCAAGTTGGTTGACTTTCAAGCTCCAAATTCACATTCATCTGATGACCTGTAACTTTTCTGATTCATAACTTGAGTTTTATAAACCCTATCAAGGACTTCTAGTACTCAAATTAAAGCTATGATCATTCTCTACAACAATCATGTTAGGGTCAAGGTGAGATGAAAATCACATCTTGAGTTATGTGGTCTTGAAGTTAGGCACTAAACTAGGGGATTTTACACTGTCAAGCATAACAACCCTAGCTTTGGAACTCCTCACACTCTTGATCCATGATAAGTTGACCTTGAAATCATCCCTTGGTAATATTTATACATCAACCCATGATCACATGGCCTTGCACTTAGGTCTCAACCTTCTTCAAATCTTCTGTTGGCTCAGGGTTGACCAGATGAAACCCTACTTGCACCAATCTTGGTTGTAGCTTCATATCCTTTGCATATTGACTTGTCTAGGCTTCAAAATGATCTTCAATACTTATCATGAGATCTCTCAAGGATCTAGGTCCAACTCCGTGGGTTCAGAATCATCTGAATAGCTTCCCACAACCCTTAAGTTAGGAGATATGCATTCTTATGCCCAATCCTCTCTCTGAGGAAATTTGGCTTCTATGGTGAGGATATCAACCCTTGAATACTTGAATAAACCTCTTAGATAGCTTCATAACCTTATGTAGCCATTTGCTGGTAGTCATACCTCTTGATCTCCTGCACACATGTCAATGCAATGCAGATGATAATGCTAAAATGAATGCAATGAAACACAAGCTATGTGAAGCAAAAAGGTTGGGCAAATTTTGGGGTGCAACAGGTACCTCGTCCCTTGCTTATTTTGAAACATTGGTGACAATGTTCAATTTAAGTGTAGGAGGAGACTTTATTTATTTTCCCGCTTTATCTCACATTTTTTCTTTTATCGCTTTCTAGTTTATTTCCCGTCTTATTTTTCGTTTTTCGTTTTTTTTAGAACATACTTGTGCTTAATTAGTCATTCTACAATATACCTTGACTCCCTTATTTTACTCCCTCATTACTTTGCCCCACCAAAAACATTTTTGACAAATAGTGTACTATCCTGAATTTTTTTTGTTTTGTTAAGGCAAGTTCATGTTAGGATGCGGATGATTTGGAAAATTTCTCTTTGAAACATCGATATTACTATAACACCTTAGGCTTAGAAAATGCAGAAATCAACCCTGATACCCTGCCTACCCTGGCCTTAATAGCATATCAATAGTAAGTCCTTAGTAGTTTATCCTAGCAGTCAGCTCTGGCCAAAGCGTTATCTATGTGAAGGCTCGATGAAAATAAGTGAATGATCGGTATGCTAAAAATAAAATAATTGCAACTCGGGTATAGGTAACCCTCACAAGGTCATTTAACACAAAAATTTGTAAATCCGAAAAAAGAAAAAAGAAATGATAAAGACAAAACAAAACAAAAATACCTTCCCATTGTCAGTTGGTTCAGAGGTATCTGGTATTGAACTCGGTAGGGCGGATTACGATCCGATCCCCTGCAGCTGCAAGTGGGCCAATAAAAGGGGTTACACCACTTTGTACATTTGAACCCCATGCTTAGATCAGAATCACTAACCAGTCACTTCACCATGATTTTGTACGGATAACGGGCTTAATGTGATTGCACCAGAATGAAAAGGACTCAAAAGGAGATTCGAAAGTAGGCCTAGGTACAATAGGGTAATATAGATTGACTTATGTAAGAACGAAGCTTATGTCCATTTTTACGGAGAAGTGTCATTCTGATACCCATGGTTCATTGATTCATCACCTATCGCTTCATCCCAGCTTGAACTTATAAGATCTTTTTGCCCAGATCATTCATGGATATTGCCATGTTCTGTCATGATGTTTTGCTTGAGGACAAGCAAAGGTTTTAGTGTGGGAGAATTTGATAGGCCTAAAATATACTGTTTATTTGACTCAATTTCGCACACGTTATTTAGTATTTTACTTCCATTTTCTTGTATTATGCCTTTATTTTGTTTCTTTTTCAGGTTTTTGTATTTTCAAAGCTACTCGAGAAGAAATGAAGAAAAACGAGCTAAAAACCCTACTTTCTGAGGAATTGTACACATGGCTTCCACCATGGCGGGCGCCATAGGGGATGCCACACATTGGATAGAAGCCAACGGCTGACAACTGTCACGTCTCCCACTCCTTTCCACCCTAGTTCATGTAGCGGGCGCCACCTTCACACGGCCATTTCCCTCCCAAAAGGAGTTGGGGGGCATTCCTGTCTTTACCTGTACTTTCCTACCACTATAAATAGAAGAGTTTTGTTTCATTTCAAATCATCCAAGATTAGAGACCAGAACTCAAGCCATAAATTTCACCTATTGTAAAGTGATAAACTTCTCACATCGAGGGGTTATCACACTGTGTAATCGAGTCTGTAATCGAGTTTGGAGCACTTGGGTAGAAGTTAATCCTGCCGCCATTTTATTTCAGTCTTTTTACTTCCAGTTGTACAAGATTTTAAAGCCTCTCGTTTAGAGCAGGCTTTTGTCTATTTATTGCCTTTTATTTATTTACCCACCTTTATTTCCCGCACCGTTTATTTCTCGCACCGCACTTTATTTATTTACTTACCATCACTTTATTTACTCGCATTTATTTACCATGTCCGGCTAAATCTTAAGGGCAAGGATGCGAGAATTATAGTTATAATTAGTATTCCACACGGTTGTCGGTATAATTACTTAGGGGTTGTTTTAACTTTTAACACTTATTTTTTGTACTTAAAATCTGTTGGGTAAGATCGAAAGCCGTCTAACTTTAAGATAAATTTGGTTAGTTTTGATTGTTCCAAGGAAGCGAAAGCGCTTGACTCTGTCAATTAGGGATCTTTAATGTTTATGAAAACCGATTTTAAAACTGTTTTCGGACGCGTTTACGGATTTAAAGTCTAGTTCGTAAGAACCTCTTTTTGTTAGAAATTCCAGGTTAAAATACTTTTCGACTGAGTCAAGAAACTATATTTCGTAAAAATAGGTTTACTAATCCTAACACAATGCGCACCTTTTTATAAGTGACAATAAGAGGGGTCGATTAGGGATAAACTCGGTTCGGAATACGCAAAAGCGACAGTTCCCATTAAATTAGTTCTTTTCATGAGTAGAAAATATTACCCCGTAAGGAATCCTATATATACACATCTGGAATACTACGTAGTTATATGAATTGCATCTATGCCTGTTGCTTTATTATTGAATTTATTTCCGCACTTTACTTTTATTTCGCACAACCCAATCCTTTATTTGATTTTCCTTAGATAAACACCATAACAATAGTAATCGATAGATTGATGTCTGGTCTATGTGGGATCGATAATCTTTTATATTACTTTGACGCAATTCGTGCACTTGGGAATCGCCCCATCAAAGGTCTTCGAAACAGCGAGGAGGTGCAAGATGTGATTTAACTCGGAGAAGTGTACCTTCGGTGTACGCGCAGGGATGTTCCTAGGGTTTTACCTGATCGAGCGAGGGATCGAGGCAAACCTGGAAAAATGTCGGGCCTTCTACAAGATCACAACACCGAGCACGAAGAAGTTGATGCAGTCCTTAAACGGGATGCTCACCTCATTATCCCGCTTCGTCGCAAATCTACGTAGCATGCCCTCTCATTTTTCAAACTACTAAGGAAGGAGGCCGCGTTTAAATGGACGGAGGAATGCGAACATGCCCTCCTCCACCTCAAACGCGTCCTATTGGAGCCATCGGCCCTGACGAGATCAGAGGTCGGGCAAATCCTCTATCTGTACCTGATCGTTTCCACCGAAGCCGTCAGTTCCTTAGTGATCCGAGAAACTCCTAACATTCAGAAGTCGATCTACTTCACAAGCAAGGCCCTCCACGACCCTGAAGTGAGGTATCAGCAGATCGAGAAAGTCGTCCTGGTCATCCTCGACAACAGCGAGATCCCCCCGTAATCTGGCTAGATCGATCGAAGAGCAGCCCTCATCACTCAGAACCAAAGCCTTCGAGAAAACCCGCATCATAGCGGCAAAGTCCTTAGTAAGCCTTTGCCTTTTGATGTCTCGACTGGCCCCGAGGACCGCCTTTGCCTCTAAGGCCGACATTGTAGGTGACCTAGTCCTGTGGAAGAAGCTAGGATGCTGATGACAAGAGGGGATAAGGAACCCCTTATTGGTACCACCCTGTGTGAGGTCGACGACAGTTTCAGGACCGTGGACCCTCACCCTCTTCGGAGTCCCTTGTGACATATGGGAATTACTCCCTTGGGGCGAAGATAATGAGCCTTTTCCACCCTGGTCGACCGGAGGTTGTTGCATCATCTGGGCGACCCTCCCTTTTTCGCTCTTTGTAGCGCCCCTGGAGGCTGCCAATTTCTTCACGCACTCTTGTATAGTCGACATGCTTCCTGCAAAATAGAAGAAAGGATTAGCAAACACGAGGATAACAGAGGACATAAGAGACGGGCAGAATACCGCTCGCTACCTAAAAAACACAGAGCCTCCTCGTTGGACGAACACTCGAGTAGAGCCTTCGTATTTTTGAGCCTTGACTGCTGGAGGATGTTCCCTTGGTCGTAGAGGATAAAGTTTCCATCAGGTGTCACAAGCTTGGCCGAGGTAAAACTGGCCATGAAGGACACCAACCTCTAATAACCCACTTGGTCCTCCTCGTCCAAAGTCCTTGCCCACACGATATAATGATCCGTGCCCCTCTTTATTGTTCCTCCGACCAATCCAGGGGTACCTTTGGCAGTATGACTTCCTCCCTCTTCCCGTTCACCTCCCAGGCTTCACGTCAAAGCAACGAGGCACACGTCTCGTGAGAAACAGGTTGAACTGTTGCGGTGAGAATCGTGATGTCAAGCTATTGATTAACTTGAATCTTAATTCATTAAATTCACAACCGAACTTTGATTTATCCAAAGGAAAGGTTAAAGAGAGAAAGACCTTTTGCGCGATGTAACAACAATGCTAAGAGATCGGGGATCGGGGGTTGGTTATGCTTAGGGTAGGTATTTCACATACTAAGCATATGTACTACTCTACAGGAACCTTTTGTATGTTTGTATGCTAAGCTTGCTAAAAGTTTGCTATGGATTTGGATTTGGGTTAGGGTAAATTTGTAGGTAAATACCTAAGGATAGTTTGTAAGTTTGCTCGCAAAGATATCGCATCCTCTACCTACGTATCCTAATTAGAATAGAATTAGAGCAACCGTAGTTCACCTTATTGAGGATCAAAAAGTACTTGACTATGGTCAAGACTTTAGGGAACAAACATAACAATGCTTGTGTAGAGTTTAACAAAACTCTCTAATCTAAGTTGTACACTCAATATTGACTTTGACAAATGCCAGGAGGGGATGGTAAGTAATCATGACCATGATTCTTAAATAGAGTTGATAAAATCTATCTTAAATTTCTAATTGAAAAGATACTCCTAACAAGGGGTATGTCTTTTAGACTTAAAGCAGATTCTAGTGGATATGGGTCTTAACTTAACTAAGCTATGATTCAAAATGACTTAACAAAGTCAAAGGGAGGGTGATGAGCTATCTATGACCCAAGGGTCAACAGAGAGACTTTCCTTTGGAATGGGAAAAGATGAGGCAACTGGATGAGAACTAACAAGTTCCATCACTTGGGGAATAACTTAAAAAAGTTAAAAGCATACCAAAGCATTCATTCAAACATGATGAACATATAAAAGAGTATGGTAACAACCAAGAAAGATATGCAAGCATGTGACAACATCAAGAAAAGATTACAATCAAATAAAATGGTTAAAACCATATAATACACAAAGATATTACAATATCTAGAGAGGGAACATGATAGAGGTTCTTACAAGGGCAATCATATAAGGTAAAGTCAATTTAAGCATATTAACAAAGATGAAGAGAAATGAAGTAACAACCATTAAGACAAACCAAAGAATCATTTAATTCAAACAAGTTTAAATGCAAGCAAGTCACAACTTGAGGCAAGCATATATAAGGATAAAGGGATGTTAAATGTAACAACATGAGACCAACAATCATGTATTGATAACAATCAAGTACATAAGCATACAAGAGATGTTACAACAAATCATGTGAGAGTCAAGTTTTCATGGGGAAATACATGCAAGTTTATGGTAACAACAAAAAAAAAACAAGTCCTAACATATTAGGGTTCTAACAAGACACCTAAACAAGTAGAGAAGACATAAAGAACACACTCAAGAAGTTACAACATCAAGAGATATAGCATGATTCACAACATAGTTCACAATGTTATTCAACTAGATGCACTTACAAAAGCAAGGATTGATCAAGATAAGACCTTGAGCCAAACAAAAATTAATCATTCAAGCATGTTAAAAACATGTGTTGATAAAACACAATCAATCTTACAAGATAGTTCAAGAAATAGTTGAGAAAAATTTCAAAAGAAACAAGGTGACTACCCTAAAAAGCAACATGATTTCCAAGTGAGTTAATGTGTTTCTAGGATAGGTATCCTTGAATTTTTTCTCAACATGTGAAAGTAGACATGATAAAGAACATTTTGAAAAAAGAATGGGGCAAAAATGTTGAAAAAAAAGTGAGTTATGAAAATTTGAAATTTGTGAATAAAACATGAAAATTTAAGTCATAAAAAAATAAGAAGTGTTCATTTCAAGTGTTGAACCTACGCCCTAAGGTTCATGGGCCTAAAACCTCACCAAGTCAATCAAGGCACGTGTGTGGTTATCCAATGTAAAAGAAATAATGAATGGTAAAAACATGATGAAAATCACAAAAACCAAAAGAGTTGACCTCCACACGGATCTAACTCAGGCAAGTTAAGCAAGACAATGCATGAGCGCGCAGGTCATGACCACTGGGGTGGTGATACATCCAATTTATCAAGCCACCCCAAAAATAGATAAACCTTAAATGCAAATATTTCTGGGCAAAACAAGGGCAAACCAAACAAGCAAAATGTGCCAAAATGTGATCAATCCAATCTTAGTAAAAACAACATGGATTTTAGCAAACTTTAGGTCTAAATTAATCAGAATTGAATGAGGAATCCAATTATGCTTTCAGTTTTCTCAAAAAGTGCACATAACTCAAAATTCAAAGCCAATTGCACATTATGTATTTGGAAATGAATTTTCAATGCTAGAACTTAAATCAATCAAGTTTGTATCAATTTGAAGGCATGCACACACTCCAAATATGGTATACAAGAAGTTCAAAAACAAGTAGAACTTAAATTCAAGCTAAAATAGAATATGACTTGTGAGTTGAAATTGTGACATGAGGCTTGCAATGAAAAGTTCAACAACAGTTGGTAGTAGAATCAACTAAACAAACATCATGATTCAATCAAACATCAGGCATGTAAGTGAGTTTCAAACACAACACGAGCTTAAACATACATGGACCTCAAACTCAAACTATAGTGCAAAATGACTTGCGGTTTATAAAGCTGTAATGACAACTTTCAAGACAACTTGTAGCTTAGCCAAATCAAACAATCATTATGACTTAAACAACATAAATAACATATAAATGAATTCTTAGATCAATCCAACAATGGTCTACTCAGAAGCCAATAACTTGCATATTTGAAAAAAATCAAAAAACCCAAATGTCTCAACACAACCTCAAACATCTTACATTGCATAGAGGTCCTTCAGATGTAATATGACCTATAACTGAATCTAAACATAAGTAACAACTCACATCTAGACAGAAATAGCATATGGTTAAAAATGGAAGTATTATAACACAAATCCAACAATCAAACTTTAAGACAGTTGCAAATTTGTGTGAACAAACACAAGCCAAGTTCATACATGACTTAAGGATTCTAGGCAAGCTCTAAACTTATGCACATTAAACATGATCAAGATGCCAAAACAATGAGTATATTGAGTAGAGCTCACTTACCTCTTGAAGACTTCCAATATAATCTTTAATGATAAGCTGCCTAGTTGAGAATATATGTCTTAAATAGCTGCCCCACACCACAAATGCACAGTCCAAGCAGCTTCAACCTCTTACAAGCAAGTCTTGGTGCAAAAGCAAGTTTCTTACACTTGAAGCAACAAATGGATCTTTGTGACAGATCCACCAAAGGATGATGCAGTCGTTTTTAAATGTTTTGGGCAGAGGGTTGAAACAAGCCTGAATAGAGAACTCCCTTGTTTTATGCAAAAAGTCAAAGTTCTCTAAGGTTGAGGCTTGACTTTTGGAAATACGAGGTTTTTAGTTGATTCAATGGTTGAAACACCTTTAGAACATCATTTGTAGGTTGTGTGGAGTGTTTATGAAGTGTTTCAATGTTTTGAAATGGATCTGGTATGAAATATGTCCAAGACAAATTTTGGGGTTTTTTGATGATTTTGCTTCAATTGCAAGAAAGAGCAAGGCAGAGGTAAATAACTTGTTTCTTTTGGATTGAAATATTGTTCTTGTGTGTTTGATGCATAAGGGATGGCTCTATTTATAGAGGAGGCAAAGGCTTGGATAGATTTCAAGTTATGGCTTGCATTTTGTCTTTTGGAGGGAGAATCTCAACAACTCAGACTTGTGATTTTCTTCTGCAGATCTTGACCTGATTTCCAATGCAACTTAGCCTCAAAACTAACTGTTTTTGAGTTGTAGGAAGTAAATATAGGGGTATCAAGAGAGGAATCCTTGTGCTGCAGCATATTTCACTCTTAAAGTTTCTCTTTCCTTTTGTACTTTTTGTACTTTCTTGAACTTAAATATTGATCTTAGCCAAAACCTATGCTTTCCTCATAGATTCTTCTGGAATATCACTCATCACACTCCTAGACATCAGATCAATGTTTAAACAAATGGTTAAGAACCAATTGGATAGTTGGTGTGTTGGTTCATGTCAAGTTAAAATTGTTCATTTCAAGTTTTTGGACCCCAACTTCCCTCCTTTGAAACTCCTAGATCACAAAGGATATGGAGGAGTTCATGTACTTTTTAGAAATCCCTCATCATTCTCTACAACTTTCATTTTTAAGTTGTTTCATATTCCAAAGTGGAACTAGGTCAAAAATCCTCTTGAAGTTGGCTGAAAACATGACTTACAAGTGTCAAAGTCATGAAATTTCACCAAGTGTTTTTTCCTCTTGACTTGTTTTTTTATCATAACTCCAAATCTATTCATTTTTTTGCACATAGGTCACTTTTGCACTTTTGTAGGACTTCTCAAGATTTTGCACTTTTTGCACATAACTCCAAATCTATTCATTTTCTTGATCCAATGTTCACCAAAATTGCTGATTAGATATGATATAACATTGGGAACATAATTTTCTTCAATTTTGGGTCAAAACCCTGTTGGTCAATGGGTTGACCTTTCAGTCAGACGAACCGAATGACCGAAAACCTCTGAATCGACTGTCAATCTTCTGGGTTTCCTGAGGTATTGAAACTTCTTGGTGGGACTTCAATAAGTCATATAAGCTTCATGGACCATGATTCCATCATTGAAATGATATTTAAATCAAAAGTCAAACAACAGTTGACTTTCCCTGATCAAAAATCCTAATCGGGGGTCCTGGCATGCACTGCTCTTTTCCTCGGGTGACAACCTCAAATTGGATTCATACTTAATCCAATATAGTATTCTTGATGACATAGGGAGTTTCTTCATGGAGAATCAATCCAATACCATGACTGATCAAACCATAGGAAGCCTCGATTCCTGACTGTATGGAACCCTAATTCATCTGCATCTTGACAAGGACAAACTTGAAATAGGTTAAGGTTAGATAAACAATGATGATGCTCCTAGAATGATGATGGAATCTAGGGGTTAACATTTGGGGTACAACAATTGGCCCTATTTAAATATTTTCACCAGATGGCAAATGAGACATGACAATCTCCATGTATTTATCGATAAATGTAATAAAAACATACCATCAAATCACAATTACAAATATTTTGATTGAATGGTTTTTAAATGTTCTTTCTAAATGTATGTGGTTTCGTGGTGTAGTTGGTTATCACATCGGTCTAACACAGTGAAGATCCTCAGTTCGAGCCTGGGCGAAACCAATATGTTTAATTTTTTATCCAAATTCTATAAATTATGCCTAAACATTAACTTCAAATATTACCTTTTGGTAACATAAAAATATGTAAATTAAAGTATGATTTTATATTAGGCTCTATATCATTAAACCTCATTAAAATACGTCATCTAATTTATTTTTTATCAAATCTGCGATGCTAATTTGACAATTTACACCATATGTATTCAAGAATTAAATAAATCTTAAAAATGAGCAATTAAAGCGTAAATATGAGCAATACTGAAACCAAGATTTATAGTATAGGATAATGTCGTACATAAATCCAATGTAAATATTCAAACACGTGAAATAAGATATGACATGCCCAGGACAATTTTGTGAATCAACAAAATAATTTATTTTCTTCAATAGAACTAATAATAAAGAATAATCATTTTCCAAACTTTCAGGAGCTCAATAGAGAAAAACACATATAGTTCAAAAAGGGTCATCTTAAATTCTAAATATCATGCTCAAAAGAGAGATAAGAAAGTAAGAAAGAAAAAAATGTTTAAGGTTTTTATAATATGAACAACAAAACTTATGAAAATAATAGTTATAAACATAATATGTATATTAAAACATATATAGCCTAAACTACCCTAATCCATATTATAACAAAAGCTCCATTGCATATTATTTAAAAATAAATATGATGGAGACCAAACTTAACCAAACACTTTGAAGACTCAATTCTCTCTAATTTTCCTGTTTGTTTTAACATATAAGATTCTAGAACTTTTAAAAAGAAGTTAAACATTTAATTTATTTTCTCAAACAAGCGTCTATAGATACGCTGTAATAAAAACCGTATCGGACTGACCGCTTTGACCTGTTGAGCAGGAAACCATAACATCGACCTGTCTAATTAAGTTAAATAACCTATGAAACAAAAAACTATGGAAACTGACTGAGAACCACTGAAATCAGAAAAAACTAGAGCGTCATGAGGTTTAAATAAAAAATATAATTTAAATCTTAGAAAGAGAATGACTCATGATCTTCAAAAGAAATTTTTTAAATTCCATCTTAATAAGTGTAGAAGTAAAAGAAAAAATATTTATTATGTGTGATTGGCAATTGTGTTGGACTAGAAAAATAATAGAAGTTGTTAAAAGGAGAATAAGTTACAGAACAATACATTTCCATTTTATATGGGGTAGAGGCCGAATAAACTAAAATTTAGAATTTTTTTTCTTTTTACATAAATTTCAATGGGTTTTTAATGGATAGTCTCACACTACCTTTCATATTTTGATTTTTAGGACCACAGTTAAAAATTTTGCTTTCATGGTTTGTGTTCTGGAGTTGGCCTAGACCTGCCCATCCGTCGAGCAGGCCCAACCCAACATTACTTGGGGAAAGCCCAACAAGGCCCAAATCCCCCATTTCGGGCACAAATCTAGAGACATCGTGCAGACACCTTCCTTGTCGGGCAGAACCACACGTCTTTCACACGATCTCCACGTGCCCACCCCGTAGGGACACATCATCAGACAACTACCCACCTTTGAAAGAGCAGGTCAGCCCACCTTCCGGAGATCACGAGACGGTTGATCTAGGGCGAAGACCACGTGCTGGTCTGCACTATGCCACATAAGCCGTAGCAGTCACTTGGGTTGGGACTGACAATCTGGGCCAATGAAAGTGAGCGTTGGCCCTACGCTGGGGTTTCACTATAAATACCCTCTCTCGTTAGAGTGTCAGGTATTCCATTCTCTACACCATTTTTGTATTTCCTCCTAATCTGATCCTTTACTAACTTAAGAATCAGAGTATCTTGCAGGTACATCCCTTCTTCTCTCTATCTCCGGTGAACAGCTACCTGTCATCGACGCGTGGCCAATCAACAATCTCTTTTGATCAGGTACGATTAATTTGTTTTTGATATAATTTTTGTAGTAGTTTAGAGTATTATAATGTTTGTTTTACAAACTAAGTTTTCAATTTCGAATTAAGAAATCATGTTAAAGGCCTATAAATTAGAAATGTTCTTTTAAAAATTTTCAAGATCAAATTCTAAATTTATTCCTTATTTTTATTTATTAATTCTATATTCACTCTAATATAACTATATTAATAGAAAATGTCAAAAATATATTTGTTTTGTAATAAAAAGTAAAAAAATACTTTATATTATTTTAAAAAAATTTATGAATTATTTTCGATTCGACCTAGGCCCGACTCTAGTATGAAATTTAAACCTACACCGATTTATTTTTTGTTGGTTTTAACTATTGTATTAGATACTATTAATTAAATATTAAATCTAAAAATTTACAAACAATTTGTAGTTCTCATATCGTAATTGAGTCCCACAAATTTTAGAATAGGAATATTTTCATTTTTATCTTTTTCAATTAACTTGACTCTTTTAAATTCAAAACATCAGCAATTACTTAAATTTTGAAAACACCCTTAATTATTGTTTCCTGTCTTTTATGCACCCCAAAATTTGACCAACCGGTTCCCACACCTGATTTACGTTTTGGCTCATTTTGCATTCGCATTCGCATACCGCATGCATTGCATTTTCTTAATCATACTGACGTAATCGAGATTACAGCCCTATTTTCACATTTTCGGGCGTTTCAGACCGTTTCGGATAATCGGAGGTTATTTTTGAGAAGTCGTGCGCTCCCCGGGTATTTTTAGCTTATGGTGTTTTTGAGAACGTTTCGGTGTCCTGGTTTTGCCGCTTACTCCACTCTGAACTCGCGTTCCCTTTTAATTGAATTAATTGCTTTTTTAGGTTTTTTAGGTTTAAATGGCATTGTTAGATATTAAATAGATTTTTAAATAGGATATTATAATATAGTGGTAGAAATTAATTAGTTTTAATAGAATTTCTTTTTAGAATAAATAGATATTAAGTTTCTTTTAATAAATAGATTTTAATAGGTTCTTTTAATAATAGACTTTTAATATAGATTTAATATTTTCTAGGATATTAGTTCTTTTTGTTAAATAGAATAATAGTTTTTATTAAATATTATAGAATTTAAATAATTCTTAGGTGCAGTTTATTAATTAGGATTAATCATTTTTAGTTTACTAATCATTTTCATTAGTCCATTTAATTAGCCATGTATTAGTTAATTAGTGTCCTTTAATTTTCAGTCCCTTAATCACATTTCATCACGTTAATCACATTCCAAGTCTTTAATCAGAGTCATTAATAATGGACCATTATCCAGTCAAAAGCCCAGTCAAAGGTCCAAAAATGCCACTTGTCATATAAATATTCATGCCACAGGTTCGTCTCTCTCTTCAGCCACTTCATCACTCGTGCCAGCACATAACTCCACTATCCCTCTCTCCCACGTGTCTTCCTTAGCCCCCACCACTCAGCCACGCGTCTCCACCCACGCCCCTCTCTGCATGCAACCGCCACGTGTAATCCACTACCCCTCCCTCACCGGACCGGCATGCAACACCAGTAACCGTCACCGCCCGCAACCGTAACAGTCGCCGGAGCCACCGCAACGATCGCCTGAATCTGCCAATCTCCATCCAATTCATCCCATCTTCATCTTTCTTTCCAGATCATCATTCCAACCTTCATCAAGTTCATCATCTCTCGCCCAGATTCGCATGCGACCTCAAGAACCTTCATCAGCAAATCTGCGTCATTTCCAGATTCATCCATTTCCGATCAGCCTTCATCAATAATCACCAAAACTCCCCGAAAAGTTCAACTGATGTTCATCACCTTTATATCATTTTTCCAGAAAATCACTTCAAGATCAAGAACTTCATCAACTTTCATCAGTTTCTTTTCCAGGAATCCATACGCGCTCAAGAATCTTCATATCGTTAATCTCCGGATTTCACAAATTTCTTTAGAAATATCAAGAGCGTTCATCAATAAAAGCTTCGATATTCAGCGTTTCTTCCAGATTCGTCGATCTTCAACGAAGATCTTCAGTAACGTCCATCAAGTCGCAGATCTTCCTCGTCCAGCTCCAAGATTCGCAGATCTTCACGCATCGGGAACCTCGCCATCCTCATCGTTTTCTAGAACTCGTCCTCCTCATCACTTCTCCAGGTTCTCGCTATGAACTGTTTTAACTTGTTTCTTTTGTTGTTGTTAGCTGGAAAACTAGGTTATGTGTTTGAGCATGATTAGGTTAGAATCCGAGTTGATCGGTTGATATTGTAGTTTGTGTGGAATCTGGGTTGGCGAAGGGTTTGAGAGAATCAGAGAGGGAGGATGGAGAGGGTGAAGCGTCGTTAGGGTTTCAGTAGGTTGAAGTGAACAGTGGAGAAGAGTGGGATAGCATTAGGGTTTTCGTGTGCTGATAGAGGTTAGGTTGGATTCGGGCTTAGGCCCATTGTGTATGTTGGTTGATCATCCCTCCGTTTCCCCATTGAACCCCCCTCTTTGTTGAATGGTGTCCTGGGCCTAGGCAGACTTGCTAATCGCACCCCCAAGTGGGAGGCCCATTGAGAAAACAAGGCGAAGTTCTTGCTATTCGCCACCAGGGTTTTTCAATTTCCAGCCATTTTTCATTGATTTTCTGAGTGATAATGGGCCTAGCAGCGCGCTTGATAGTTGCACCCCCCTCCTGGGCCCAATTCATTTCTGAACTAGATAAAACTGCTATTCACCACGCCTATTTCTCATTTTTTATTGATTTTCATTTTATTTCATGTTTGCATAGGATTAGTAAATAATTCAAAATAAATTGAAAAATAAACATTTTTGGATGGGAATTTTTTCTCTAGTTCCCTTAGGACCTCTACAAAATTGTGAAATAATAAAAACATTAATTTCTTGCATTTTATATTTTTGGCATATTTTCCAATATTATTGCTTTTTATTGTGCATTTTGTTAGTACTTAGTTTTTCTGAATTTAGTATGAGAGATTGGTGCATGATTTTTGACTGATTCTTGTGAGGTTGATTAGATTAGGGAAGCATGTACCCTTAGGAATTTTTTCATATTTTTGTGACTAAAATTTAGATTAATTTGAGAGGTAGATAGGAGAGGTATCAGAATTAGGGTTTCACAACACTTAGGTGTAGTTTAGGGTATAGTTTTGGGGTTTTAAAATTGATTTAGGCCTTGGGGTTTATATGGGGTATAGGGTATATAGTTAAGCTCCCTTAGAAATTAATCTAGGATTTTATAGTGAGTTTTAATATTTTAGTTGATTTTTGCAACTTGGTTGATATTGGTGTGTTTCCCATTTGGGATGTTGTTTTGTTTGTTGGGTTTTGGGCATTTCAATTGGGTGTTGGGCTTGAGTTTTGGCTTGTTGGAGCTAGTGAATACCTCGGAGGATGATTGAAGACAAGGGACAGAGTTGGATGCCTGAAGATTCCTCTCTTTGAAGATGGTTTGTGAAGACTTAGGAGATAGGAGACATAGGGAGAGCCTTAGATTAGAATAATTTCTTCTTACAAACATAGAAAACATCTTGTGCTTCTATTCCTCCCTATGACAAAAAGTCCTTCTAAGATATCCATATCCCTATGACAAAAAGTCCTCCAAAGGAGGGATAAGTGGCTTATTCTGGAAGTAGAACTTTGAGGGAACCTTTCCCTTATAATGTTAAACACTTATAGGCTTCCTTTGGTTGTCAATAAGCTGTTTAGCATTTCAACTTAATTTGTTAAGTGATTCTCTTCTGGAGTGTTTGCATTGAAGATTGATGAAGATGAAGCTTGTGCTTGTCAAAGCTGGATATCTGTTGAAGCTAGGGTTTTGCTGCTTTCTGAAGCTGTTTATTTGTTGGGGTTCATTGCTTGCCAGAGCTGGAGTACTGTTGAAGACAGGAGCTTATCTAAAGCTTGGGGATCATTGGAGAGTGAAGATGGAGTCTTACTGGAAGTTGCTACTGTTAACTGTTTGCTGTTAATCAACTGTAGCTGTCAGAGCTGGTGTTGTTTGAACTGCTTACTGTAGGAGCTGGTGTTGCTGTCAGAGCTGGTGTTGGATTTTATTTCTTTTTCTGTATTGTTTGTTGGCTTGTTCAGCTTGCCCCTTAGGTTGAAGTGAAGCTGTTTCACATTGCCTATTGTTTTCCCAGGTTCGAGGTTGAGTGGGACTCCCTTGCCTCGCTTGTATCGCTGTATCTCATGCATTTTACTGTTTACTGTATATGTGCTGTTTCTTTTCCGTTTATCCCCTAGGATCTCTGTTTTTCTCTGTGCAAGAGAGAAATATGACAGACATTAGGTTTTAACCCATGCATGACAACATTAGGGTAGTTTTGATTCCCAGTTTCAACCATAGGATTTAGAGTTCTTTCTCTTCTATCTCAAAATCATTCAAAAACACAGTAATAAGGTTAATCGATGTCGTACGCTACGAGCCTTAAGCTATTTGAGAAAGGGTTGCTCGAGAGTTTCTTTCCAGTAGTCTGGCTGCTTAGTGTGGTACCCTTTGGGTGACACGCGACGTAGTCACTCTCAAGTCATAGTCTCTAGTGCGTCAGAGATTGCAAACATCATAAAAACAGTTCTTGCGTAAAAGACTGAAAACAAACGTCAAAGTGTCATTTTTGTCCGCTTGGACCCGTAATCAGGAGAAAACTTTTTCAGAAGGATAAAAGATAAACAGACAAATATGTGTCTTCCGTAGCCCGAACTACGTTTGCTCTGATCTTTCATGTTGTATGAAAGTACGTAGGCATAGGATGCCGTATCATAGCGAGCAACCTTCCCTCCTTTCCCGTAGGTAGGCGAACTACGTTGACTCTGATATCTCGTTTCAGACGGGAATACGTAGGCATAAAGTGAGATACTTTGCCGAGTCATTTTATTTTTCTTTCAACCCCAGACCTGTAGAATAGATAGAATAACAATCCGTACTAGAAAACAAGCGTGGATCCCGTCGAGTACGACGGACGTGAGGGGTGCTAATACCTTCCCCTTGCGTAACCGACTCCCGAATCCAGGATTTGGTTGCAATGACCATTCCTTTCCTGTATTTGTGTTAGGTTTACTCTGAGCATTTCCTTTCCCTCCTTTGGGATAAATAATGCACGGTGGCGACTCTTATGTTCAGCCGACGCCGATTTTCACAGTAGCGACAGCTGGCGACTCTGCTGGGGATTCCAACGGTTCCCTACGCGAGTCAATCCTAGCGCTTGTTTTCCCGTCGTGGGTTTTGTATGGATTTACATTTCTGTCTTTACTTTTCCGCATTTTATTGTCAGCTTTATATTGTTATTGCTGTTGCGGTGATGGGGTGATCTATTGAGAGATAAGCCGGACCTGGGCTTGAGTGCACCTAGAATTAGTTGTGGAAAGTAGTGGGCGCGTGCATGCTTTGCATGTACTAGTGTTCCGCAAAATCCACGCTCGGACGAGGTTCTTCTGGTTGACTTCTTTTTTAACCCTTTGGGTTGAGGGGGTTGTTGGTTAGTTGGATTGTCGACTTCGAGGATCGATCATTTGGAAGTTGGCTAAGTGAGGGCTCTTCAGGACATGATGATGCCATACCTTCTATCGTATCATCAGTCTTGAAATTCTGTGACGCTGACGACCGCATAGGATGCCATACCTTGTGTCAGTTATTAGGACACCTACCTGTGAGAGGGGTTGGGACATGCAGGTAACTTGACCTCCAGATTACCGGTTTTCTTGATTGAGGTTCAGTGATGTTTGAGGACAGTATTATGGGTCTGTTGAGGCCAGATTTTGAGCAGTTTGTGGGTCTATTTGAGACCAACATGGTGGATTGGGCTTCTCAGCCATGTGCACTTGATCCCTGTTGCATACTGCATTGTTGCATACTGCATGGTTGCATTGTTGCATACTCATTCTGCATATCATTAACGTGTGTCTGTGCTGCAGGTGCATTTTCATACTCCTGATTCTAGTTGCCCGGATTTCTGTCTGCTGATATTATGGATACCCTGAAGAAGACTGTTGCGTACAAGTTGCCTACTCCAGATATTTCTTCTTTGCTTGGTTTGATATCTCTAGCTGATGATGATGTGAGGAGAAGCTTCAGGAAGAGCTATGGGAAGTTACTTAGATTGGTTTATAAACCATCCTTGTATGAGCGTAACGGATTGTACGCGCTGATGCAGTTCTACGATCCCCCGCTGAGGTGTTTTACTTTCCCTGACTTCATTCTGGCTTCGACTATAGAGGAATATGCTGAGATCTTAGAGTTGACCATCCAGAACAAGGTACCTTTCATTCACATGGACGCTGAGCCCAAACTGGAGGATTTGGCTCCTGCCTTACATCTAGACTCTTCAGAGATGCTGCTGACCTCGTGGAATGGAGTGTCTGGTTTTTCTCTCAAGTTCTTGGTTGGGAAAGCACAAGAATATGCCAAGAGTAGATGTTGGACTGTGTTTAATGTTATTCTTGCTCTGTGTATCTACGGCATTATACTGTTCCTGAACCTGCCTGACTTCGTTGATCTGGATGCGTTCTATATATTTGCTTCAGGCAATCCTGTGCCTACTTTGATTGGAGATTTCTATCACTCACTGCATTATAAGAACGAGAACAGGAGGGGAAAGAACGTCTCTTGTTGTGGGCCTTTACTGTATATGTGGTTTGAGAGTCATCTGCCCAAGAGGGGTACCTTCGCTGAGTCTGCGGATACGGTGGATTGGTCTGAGCATCTGATGGGACTTTCTTCAGAAGACATTGTCTGGTTTAATAAAGATTTGTTGGGATCTGTGATCATCTATAGCTGCGCTGGATATCCTAATGTTCCTATGATCGGGAGAAAGGGTTGCATTAACTACAATCCTTCATTGTTGATCAGACAATTCGTGTATGCTTTAAAAAACCCACCAAAAGAGGAGGAAGTACAGGAATCTCTGTACTTCACAGGTGATTTGAAGGGAGAACTACTATCCAATCTTTAGCATGCCTGGAGAAACATCAACAGAAGGGGAAAGCCATTGTTGGGTAAAAATGATTGTCAAGCCTATCCCCCGTACAGAGTCTGGATCTAAGATCGAGCAAAGCAAGTACGGATGCCGTTTCCTGCAGTGTTACCTCCTGCTCCCCTCGCGGTCGAGGAGCCCACTATTGTGCCTATCGAGAGGTATGAACAGATTGTGAAGAAGAAGGAAGAGCTGATGAAAGCCAACGAGAAGTTGGAGGAAGAGTTAATGCAACTTAGGAGCGAAAGGAATGAGGCCGTATATTCCTTCGAGCAGCAAACGAAGCTGGTGAATCAACTAGGCACAGAACTGACTGAGCAACGAAAGAAGCGTGAGCGATTGAGGATAGATTTCAAGAGCTCTCATGATATGCTGGAGTCTAAAAAGAAAGCACTTGATATAGCCTACCGGGAGATCTCTGCATTCAACAAAACCTGGAACGCCATGCTGACCGGCAATAAGGAAAGAGAAGACAAGCTGAAGCAGGAGATCTTTGAGTTGGAAGGTCAGTTGAAAGCTAGCCAGAAGAGGTTGTAAGAAGAGGTTACGCGGAGGTATGATGTCCAGAATTCCTTGAACAAAGTTATCAAGCGCAAGAAAGAGTCTGCATCCCATCAACGGAAGCTAGAAGATTGCTTTGGGGAAGGTGTTTGGGAGGAATCCATTGGTGATCTCCAGCGTGTTGTCAGGCAAAGAGACTCGCTCGTCGAAGGGTTGCTTGCTCAGCCGAATCATCCCAAGACTAAGAGATTATTAGAGGAGTACCAGACATATGGTCGCACTTGATCATCTCATGTATTGATGTGTATGCTTTATTTGCATTGTGCTGGCCATCACCAGGATTGTTGGTTGAGGTCATGCCTTCCTATTGTACGCTCAGTAATATTGTATTCCTGACTTGATGGGCTTTTCCGCAATAGATGAGATGTTTTCTTATGATTGTGTTTCGAGCTTCTTATTGCTATCACTGTCTCTGCACTGACACTCTGGCACTAGAATCAGGGGTTGATCTCCCTAACGCACAGACACATATAGCATCTGCATATCCATTTCGCATTGCTAGTTACTTGTTGAACTTGTATCTCATTTCCTGCATCTCCCAGGTTTCCAGGGTTGACGACCAAAGAGTTCATCGCTATTCAAGCAGAAACAGCTGTAAGATAGATAATGGATCAAGTTCAGAATGAGATGCAGGAGATGCGCGGCAACATGACACAGTTCATACAAGCAATGGAAACCATGGCCAAGGGCCAGGAGCAGCTGCAGGCTATTGTACAACCTCTGATTGCACGGGCTAATGATGGTACTGCTGATATCCCTCCTCATGACCGTCAGGGTTTCCTCTAGGGGTTTGGACGCCGACTTACAGAGATAGACATGGAGCATGTTCAAGCTCAATTAATTGAAGTTCGAGGCCAACTGGGGCAATTCATGAAAGACATGCACGCGTTGCGCTCGAATCAAGAGACGCTCGAAGAAGAGAATTACCGATTGAAGGCTCAGGTAGGATTGGTGGCTGAAATATTGAGGAATGTGCTCAGAAGGGAATGTGAGCAAATGTCCGAAGCTTCGGTCGGTTAACTTGCCCCACAGGGGTCGGAAGAACCAATGCCCAGGCATGATAGGCCTAAGAGACCCTCTACACAATTCGAAGCTCTGGATTCTCCTCGTCGATAGGCGCGACTGATTTCTCAGGATAACTCAAGGGGGTATGGTAAAAGGATGAAGTTCTCTGGCAGGGTATTTGATGAGATTCCGGTGGATTATGATCAGTTGGCGCAACTTTTGTTCCAACTTCAACTGATTAAACCCCGCACTTTGGCGCCATTGACTGGGCAGCCACCACCAGGCTATGATGTGAACACCCATTGTGTTTTCCACTCCGGTGCACCGGGGCATAACATCGCGGACTGCAAGTCGTTCAAGCAGAAGATTCAGGATTTGTTGGAGGAGAAGGCAATTGAATTTGTGCCAGGCGGTATAAAGGTCTCGGGGACCGATGTTCCTATCTCCTCACTAGAAGTTGCAAAAGAATCAAGGCATATCCTGGAATCATTGGAAATCGAATCCCCGGGTCCACATCAGTTGCCAATGCCTGGGCTGAATTTGAGGATGACAGTGCATGAGCCTAAGGAACGGGTTGATCAAAACCAGCAGCGCATGAAACGCCGGTATCCGACTCAGCGAAGAATTCAGGAGGGTGTTGCACCCTAAAATTTTCTCAACCTTATTCACTTGGTTTATGTTTCAATATCATTAGCATTTGCATATAGAGTCATGTACATAGACTAATCATCTGCATAGCATAAGCATAGCAAGTCATTCAACAGGGGACCAATCATTATTCTCATCTCTAGAGGCCTATCAAAAGGTTATTATCCAAATTCAATCTCATTCAAGTCATCAAAAAGAATTGGGAAGCTATCAAGTCAATGGATCAAGCAGTTCATCTATCTCCTATCTGAGGGTATCTGAGGATCTACAAGTAAGTGTGAGCTGTGGGCTGAGTATGGGGAGTATCTAGACATCTTGGAGGACTTAGAAAGTCATTGGGAGAAGGAGACAAGTTGTTGAGGTAATCACAAGAATTGCAGTTGGAGACAGTCAACTAGGGTCTCATCTGGGTCAACCCTAGGTCAACCCTAGGCCAATTGACTGATTGAAAAGCATTAAGGGCTATTGGAGAGATGTGGGGTTCATCATTTGACATGGAGAATAAGGATATGTTGTTATGCTAAGAATAAATCAAGAGAAATCAAGGAGAAGAGGAGTTTCTAAATTAGGGTTTTTATGTAAAATCCCCTAGTTTAGGTCAAATTTCCAAGCAAGATAAGTCAAAATGAAAGCTTCAAATGGATCCTTGGCCAACATGGAACTTGTAGAGGATCTCAAGACCTTTAATTTTAGTGGTGTAAGACATCAAGATGATTTACAGAACTCAAGTTATGGTCCTTGCAAGTTACAGGTCATCTGAGGTATCTGAAATTTTGTCTGTGAAAGTGACTTGACTTACAGGCAATTTTTACCCCTCAAGGAGATTTCAAATGAGTTTCTGGTAAACATAAGAGTTGTTCCTTATTGTCTTAGCTTTCTAGAATGGTATAGTATGCCTTCATATGATTTGGGGAACTCAACTTATGGTCTTGGCAAGCAAAGGGTATTTTGGTCATTTGTGAATTACAGGTCATTTTAACCTATACCCAAAACTCATACAAGGAGGCCTCAAATGGAAAAACTTACAACATCAAACTTGCTCCAAATGACATTTTGAGTCTAGAAAAGTGACCATGAGAGATTGGAAATGTTCATAACCTAAGGTTTCAAAATTGTTGAATTTAATGAAGAAAAATGGCCTTAAAAATGAGATTTTTCATATCTTGGCCAAATGAAGCAAAATTATAGGTCATTTTGAATGGAAAGGGCATTTTAAAGACATTGGCTAAAGTGGAATTTTTAGTTTAGTTCATAATTTGAGAGTTATCCATGGTTGCTTGAATTGAAAGTTACATAAACCAAATTGAAAGGGAAAAGTGCAAGGGAAACTTCTCCAAGTTTCTAGGAAGTTCTAAACTCATCTATATATTCATACAAGTTGGTTCATGCAAGGGTTGGTGCTCCCATTTGTTCAAGACTCCAACTTTTCCACACTTTCTCATTTTTGGCATAAGATTCACAAACTCTCACAAATCTCTCAAAACTCTCACATCTTTGGATTGAATCTTCATCATCATCATTCAAACACTAGGATTCACATCAAGAAGTGGTTGAATTGATCAAGAATTGTACCATTTATCTTCTTCACTCCAAGTTGCATTTTCATCAAAACTCCATTAAAACTTCCTCCATCATTCTAATTTCTGTTATCATCCTCATCCACCAGCATCATGGAGTAATTGGCACAAGAATTTGGATAGAATTCGTGGCTGTTCAAAGAGATTCAAGTTGAAACTCCAATTTGCATGAAGAATGGAATAGAGTAATTCACAAAGATTGAGCAAGAATCACTGCAAACAGAAGCGCATACACTCATTGGAGATTAATTTCAGCAAGTATCAAGGCTTGAATTGGAGTCTAACCACCATTGCCATCATCACTTGCAAGGTATGCATAATCTTTCGAATCTCATTATTCAGGCTGTTGTAGATCATGTGGTTAGAATAGAATTACTTAGAAACCATAGGAGTTTAATTCTTGAAACTTAGGGAGAGTAATATGGAGTTTGGAGGCAGAGTGATGAAACTTGAATGAGCAAGAAAACCTAGTGTAGGTGATGATAATTATGGAAGATGAGCTCAGAATGATCAGTGCAATGTAGTGATTACATTAGGATGAAAATTGGCAAGGTTTGGTTGAGTTGATCACAGGTGCGAAGATTGGATCCCAACTGTTATCTCCATCGAATTGTTTGATTGCTTGAGTTTTAATGGAAACTATGGTTATAGCTGTGTAGAGGGAGAGAATTAGGGCAAGATTGCTTTTGGAATCGTGTGTTTTCATGGCGTGTGGAGAGAGCACGAAGAGATGGAAGTATCATGCATGGTTAGGGTTTTCTGAAACCCTAGGTGGCTGGAGGTTGAAGAAGGGTCAGGAGCCACACGATGAAAGTCTGACCTTTGACTTGGAGGACTCATCCAACGGACACGGTTTAATCTCAGAATGGAGGGAATTTTCAAAATATGAAACGCACCGTTTCATTTAAGTAAGGGAATTGGGCTCTGATGACTATTGGCACCCCCACGCGTGTGGAGCCCAATTATTTGAACTGCCTGGCCTTACTTTTCTCACCCCCTCCCTTATTTCTTTATATTTTCTTTTTATTTTCTTTTCATTTTTTATGCATCTTATAAAAATCATAATAAATAGAAAATTATCTTTTTTAATTCATTCTTTTTGCATATTTTTCTTTAGGATGTCTAGAAAATTATAAAAAATAAAAATTGCATTTTATTTTTTATTTGGTATTTTTCCCATATTTTCTAAATAAATAGCATTTTAAATAGTTCATTTCATGCATGATTTTGTTATTTTTTGTTCTATTAAATGCTTCAATATTTTTGTCCATTCTTTTTATGTTGTTTAGTTTAGATATTAAACTTGTAGATGCAATTTAGTTCCCATTTTTAGAAATTAATTTTAGGTGTTTAGTTTAGGTGTGAATAACATGAACAAACTAGGGTTTTTAGGTGATGACTTAGGAGAATCAACTCATTTCCCTTAGGACTTAGGGTTTGAATAGTTTAGTTATGGGACTATAGGGGCTATGGGTAGTTATTAGATCCCCTTAGAAAAAGTCAGGATTCCCCTACTGCTATTAATGCACTGTATATCTGATTGACTGGTGTGGTATGCCCTATGGGGATTATTGCTTGCTTGTGTGGGTATTGGGATTGTCTGGGGACTTGGGAGAGCTGAAGACTTGTGGAGATGAAAGCCATTGAAGATCCAGAGATTGAAGATCAACTTCCAGAGTTGAAGAGGAGTTTCTTGTTGGCAGATGCTGAGGAGACTAGGGTTTAGGAGCTAGGCAGAGCTCAAGATTAGACAGTTTGTTTCTCAAACATGGATTGCCTTGTCTGCATCCATTCTTCTCTGTGATCCAGAGTCTCTCTAAGACACTCACCCCCTTCCTTTGGAAGGCTTGGTGATAGTGTCTAAGAGATAGAACTCTTGAGAGAAAATGTCTTTTGTGTTAGAAGCAGTCTGTTCACCACCTTTGGTAGTCAACTGATTGCTTAACACCCAATCCACTCTTGTGACTGATCCCTCATCCTGGAGGTTTGAGCTTGAAGAAAAGCCATTGCAGATAGAAGACTGAGGATCAAAGCCCTTATCTGAAGGCCATGAAGATGGAGATTGATGCTTGTTGAAGCCTGTAACTGATTGGAGATTACTTGAAGCCAGATGTTGATCCAGAGCTGCTGAGGATGTTTATTTTTGCTGTATTTCATTTCTTGATGTATTGACTGGTTTTCCTGACTGTATTGTTTGCTGTTTGCCCTGTTGGGTTGAAAGTGAAGCCTGTTCACTTTTGCCTATTGTTTTCTAGGTTCGAGGTTGAGTGGGACTCCCTTGCCTCGCTTGTGTTGCTGCATCCATGCATTTTACCGCTTTACTGTATATATATGATGCTGTTTCTGTTGCTGCCTATCCCGTAGGATCTCTGTTTCTCTCCGTGCCAGAGAGGAGCATGATAGACATTAGGTCTTAACCCATGCATGATAACATTAGGGTAGTTTGTTTCCCTTTGCAACCGTAGGTTAGAGTTCTGTCTCTTTCTTTCTCAAAACAAACAGAAAAACCCATAAAGATTTCAAACACAATAAAAGACACTTCTTCCGTAAAAGAATGTGAACTCATCAAAGCGTCATTTTTGTCCGCTGGAACTGTTGATCAGAAAACCTTTTTCAGAAGGAATAAAATCAACCAAGATAGACCTGTGTCGTACGTGGCCCGAACTACGTTTGCTCTGATCTTTCATGCTGTATGAAAGTACGTAGGCATAGGATGCGATATCCTAGCGAGCAACCTTCCCCTCCTTTCCCGTAGGTAGGCGAACTACGTTGACTCTGATTTCTCGTTCCAGGCGGGAATACGTAGGCATAAAGTGCGATACTTTGCCGAGTCATTTCATTTTCTTTTTGACCCCAGACCTGTAGTTTAGATAGAATAACAATCCATACCCGAAAACAAGCGTGGATCCCGTCGAGTACGACGGACGTGAGGGGTGCTAATACCTTCCCCTTGCGTAACCGACTCCCGAATCCAGGTTTTGGTTGCGACGACCTTACCTTTCCCGTTTTGCGGTAGGTTTACCTCGAGCGTTTACTTTCCCCTCCTTTGGGATAAATAACGCACGGTGGCGACTCTTCTGTTCAGCCGGCGCCGATTTTCGCAGTAGCGACAGCTGGCGACTCTGCTGGGGACCCAACGTCCCCTGGATGCTAAGGACTGCGATAGTTCTTATGCATTTGGGATCCAACGTCCCTTAAGAGAGTCAATCCTAACTCTTGCTTTCCCGTCGAGGATGTTGTATGGAGTTATTTTATATTTCTAACCTTGTATTTTCAGCTTTATATATTGATTATTATTGCTATATCCGGGGTGTGACGGGTGTTCTGATATTGAGAGATAAGCCGGACCTGGGCTTGAGTGCACCTAGAATTAGAGTAGAAATTAGTGGGCGCCCGCTTGCTTTGCTTGCTTTGGTGTCCCATGAAATCTACACTCAGACGAGGTTCCTCTGGTTGGCCTCCTGCCCCTTCCTTTGGTTGGCGTGGGTTGCTGGTTAGTTGGATTGTCGACTCTGGGGACCGATCATTTGGAAGTTGGCTAAGTGAGGCCTCTTCAGGGATTGATGATGCCACTCCTTCTGGGAATCGTATCATCAACCCTGAAAGTCTGTGACGCCGACGACCGCATAGGATGCCGTACCTTGTGCCAGTTATAGGGCCACCCACCTGTGAGGGGATTCAGGGTTATGCAGGTAACCAGGCCTTCAGACCACCGGTTTGTTTCTTGATCCGGATCCTGGATATTTATGGAGGGTTCTAAGGTCTGTTAGAGACCAGGTGGAGATGTGTTCTAAGGTCTGTCAGAGACCAGTTGGTGTTCCGAGGTCTGTCAGAGACTATTTGGAGGCGTGTTCTGAGGTCTGTCAGAGACCGGTGGGAGAAATGATTTGAGGTCTGCCAGAGACCATTCAGGTTATGATTATGGGGTCTATCAGAGACCAGTATTGGAGCTTTGTTTGAGGTATATCTGAGACCAGGGCTTGAGGACTTCTGGATGGTCTACCTAAGACCTTTCTTGATTGAGTTCAGGCTATTCAGCTACAGCTTTGGTCCCTGTTGCATGTTACTTGCATTGCATCACTGCATATCCATTGCCATTTGCATTTCACTAACATGTGTCTGTGCTGCAGGTGCATTTGCATTTCCCTAGTTCTAGTGCCCAGACTTCTGAGTTTTGATCATGGCTAGCCTAAGAAGAACAGTTGCTTACAAATTGCCTACTCCTGACATTGTTCCTTTACTGGGGTTGATCTCTCTGGCTGATGAGGAGGTTCGTAGGAGCTTCAGAATGAGCTATGGAAGACTATTGAGAGTGGTGTGTAAGCCTACAGAGGCAGAGTTAGATGGGTTATATGCTTTAATGCAATTCTACGACCCTGCTTTGAGGTGCTTTACGTTCTCTGACTTTATTATGGGACCAACCCTGGAGGAATACGCTGAGTATGTTGAGCTGCCCGTGCAGAACCAGGTTCCATTCATCCATTCTGGCGCCAAGCCCAAGCCGGAGGACTTGGCAAAAGCTTTGCATATTGACGCCTCTGAACTATTGACTACTGTTTCCCGTGGAGTTCCAGGCTTCTCACTTCAGTTCTTAGTTAGTAAAGCCCAGGAGTATGCCAAGAGCGGGTGCTGGGTTGCTTTCAATGCTGTGTTGGCCTTGTGCATTTATGGCATAGTCTTGTTTCCCAATATACCGGATTTTGTGGACTTCGATGCTTTCTATTTGTTTGTCGCTTGTAATCCTGTACCTACCTTACTCGGAGATTTCTACCACTCACTGCATTACAAGAATGAGAAGGGAAGAGGAAAGAATGTTCATCTTTGTGTACCCTTGTTGAGTATGTGGTTTGAGAGTCACCTTCCTAAGAGAAGGTCTGTTGCAGAGACTACAGTTCCAGTTGGTTGGCCAGAGCGCCTGATGAGGTTATCGTCGGAAGACATGGAGTGGTTTGATCGAGACCTGTTGGGATCCGAGCTCATCTTTAGTTGTTCTGGGTACCCTAATGTGCCGCTGATAGGAAGAAAAGGGTGTATCAATTACAACCCTTCTCTATTCATTCACCAGTTCGGATATGCACTGAAGAATCCACCTCAGGAGGAGGAAGTACAGGAATCTCTGTACTTCACGGGTGATTTGAAGGGAGAATTGCTAGCTGAGCTGCAGCATGCCTGGACACGTATTAACCGCAAAGGAAAGCCACTGTTAGGTAAGAACGATTGCCAGGCCTATGCACCTTACAGGGTTTGGATCCAAGAAAGAGCAAGTCAGTTATTAATGCCATTTCCAGCTGCACCCGTCATTGTTCCTATTCCGGCAGAAGAGCCAACCACTGTTTCTAAGGAAGCCTATGAGCAGGTCGTGAGAGAAAAGGAAGCCTTGTTGAAGATCAACGAGGGGTTAGAGCGGGAGTTAGCTCAGGTACGTAGTGAGAAAAACAAGGCCGTATATGCTTTCCAACAACAAATCGAGCTGTTAAACAGGTTAGGGGATGAGTTGACTGAGGAAAAGAAGAAGCGCGAACGTCTGGGGCAAGAGTTCAGAAGTTCCCACGACATGCTTGAGTCCAAGAAAAAGGCGCTTGACATCGCTCACCGAGAGATCTCTTCTTGCAATAAGACTTGGAATGCTACACTCACCAACAACAAGAAGAGGGAAGATAAGCTAAAGCAGCAAATCTCCGACCTCGAAGAGAAGTTGAAGTCTAGCATCAAGAAGTGTGAGGAAGAAGTAATGACCCGGTATAGTGTCCAGCATGCACTGAACAAGGCAATCAAATGCAGAGATGAAGCGGTGTCCCAAAAGCGAAAACTAGAAGATTGCTTCGGGGAAGCAACATGGGAAGAAACTGCTGAAGACGTGCGCCGCGTTCTTAAGAAGAGAAACCAACTTGTTGAAGGGCTGCTCGATCGACCAAGTCATCCAGAGACCAAGAAGTTGATAGAAGAGTACCAGACTTTTGGGAGGATTTGATCATTTCATGTAGTAACTTGTATGCTTTATTTGCACAGTGCTGACCATCACCAGGATTGTTGGTTGAGGTCATGCCTTCTCATTGTACTTGTATTCTTGGTTCATTAGTTTTTCCGCAATATATGAGGCTTTCTATGATTCAGCTCCGATATTCCTATTGTCAGCACTGCACTGGCACCTTCACACTAGAACTGGGGGAATGAACTCCCCTAATGCACAGACACATTGCATTGCATTCATATTCATATTGCATTACAGGTAATCTTTGAATAAGTGTCTTATTTCCTGCTCTGTACCAGGTACTTTCCAGGATTGCAGATCAACACCCGCACCGCTATTCTACCTGCACCAACTGTCGAAGAATCATGGATCAAATGCAGAACGAGATGCAAGATGTGCGCGAGAAGCTCGCTCTCTTCATGCAGACCATGGAGGCTATTGCGAAAGGTCAGGAGAGTTTGCAAGCCATGGTCCAGCCTCTGCTGGCCCGAAATGTTGGTCACGGTAATGAGGATCATCAGTCCGTGCGAGTCGATACAGTTCATGGGGATGGCACTCCCACGCCAGTGGCTCCACCTGTAGTCAATATACCTGCTGCTAATGTCAACAACGCTACTGCTGCTGTGAATGGTAACGTCGGAGTTGGGAATGAGACTGCTGTCCATAACGTTGGGCTGGGTGATGTCAACTTGGGAGATAATATGGGAGGCAACGGCTTTGGCAATGCTGGATTCAGATTCAATGATCAGGGATTCGATAATGTGGGGAAATATGGCTTTAATGCTCAAGGCTTTGGGCAAGATGGTTATGGTGCGACCAATCAGGGTTACGGAGGTTTCGGAAATGGAAACGGTGCTGGATTTATGGCTTTTGGTCCTGCTGGAGGAGTTCAAGGGTACGGCAACAGAGGCCGAGGTCCGGGCATGAATCAGACCAGAGCTGGACGTAATAATGGATATGATGGGTATGGGGCTGGAAATGGTATGTGGCAAGAAGATCAGCAGGAGGACGCTTTCTCCGGAGGAGGTTTCGAAGGGCCGATGGATGACTCCCAGAAGATCAGAATGCTGGAAGAGCAGATGAAGGGAGTCCTGAACCAAAGTGCTGTGGGTTTGGACATGGCAACAATGGGTTTGGTACCTGGCTTGAGGGTGCCAATCAAATTCAAAGCTCCTGCGTTTGATAAGTATAAAGGGGACACATGTCCGAAAGTGCATGTACGAGCTTATTACAGAAAGATGTCTGCATACTCAACTGATGAAAGAATGCTAATGCATTTCTTTCAAGATAGTCTGTCGGGTCCTTCCCTAGAGTGGTATATGGGGTTGGAGCCAACTAATATCAAGACATGGAAGCAATTAGCAGAGGCGTTTGTAGCTCACTACAAGTATAACAGCGATTTGGCGCCTAATCGGGTCCAGTTGGCCGAGCTGTCTCAGAAGAAGGGGGAGAGCTTTAAAGAGTACGCGCAAAGATGGCGCGACATGGCTGCTAGGGTCCGTCCTCCTTTAGAAGACAAGGAAATGAATGACATGTTCGTCGGCACATTCACAGGCTTGTTTCATGATATGCTGTTTCATACATCCCTGGCCAGTTTTTCAGACCTAATTTTGATGGGAGAAAAGATTGAACGTAACATTAAGCAAGGAAAATTCCAGGTTGAGGAATCGACTGCATCTGGCAGTAATAGGAAGGCTTTTGGTGGGCGCCGTCAGGGCGAGGCAAGCGCAGTATTTGGAGGCCGAGGCCGAGGCCGAGGCAGGGGACGAAACCAATATCATCAGCCGCAGCAGGTGGCGAGTGTTACTATCCCGTATCAACAACAACCGCTTCAACAACAACAACCGTCTCAGCAGCAGCCAATGCAGCAGCAACAACCTCAGCAGGGGGCACAACATGCTCAGCGAAGATTCCAGGGTGGCAAACCGAGAAGAGTGTTTGAGAAGCCTCCCTCGACATATGCTGATTTACTACAGACATTGTTGGGATTGAACCTGGTAGAGAAGAGAACTCTGGCACCGATAACGGGAGCTCCCCCATTTGGTTACGATGCAAGCAGGCAATGTGAGTTTCATTCTGGGGCTCCGGGCCACGATATAGAGGGTTGCCATGCTTTTAAACATGTTGTGCAGGATCTTTTGGACAATAAGACTATCAATTTCGGAACGGCAGGTCCGAATATAGTGCAGAAACCCATGCCTAATCATGGGGCAAACGCCATTCTAACTGAGGAAGGGTTGAATCTGGTTGTGAATGTCGAAGATTTAAAAACGCCGCTAAGCGAGATAAAGAGCCGACTGTTACAAGGGGGCGTTTACCCGGGATGTGACGAGTATTGCTTAGACTGTTGGACCCTAGCTGGGGGGTGTGATGATTTGAAGAAAGGCATTCAGGCTTTAATTGATGAAGGCATATTGCAGTTTGACCGGGCAGCAACTGAAGAGCCTGCAGGGGCAGTGACAGATAATCGGAGTGATGTGGCCACTGTAACGATTCCTCGAAAGACAATCACTATCGCAGCACCAACTCAGCGACCACCGATCACCATAACTAAGGCCGGGCCGGTCCCGTACGAGAACACGAAAGCAGTCCCATGGTCATATGGGTTGGAGGTGTATTGTGACGGGATAAAGATTGATGTTAATAAGCAGCCAGCCGAGACTGCGGATAATGTTGTTGGTTCGGGAGGTATGACAAGGAGTGGTAGGATCTTTATATCCCCTGAAGTGGAGGCCGAAAGACTAGCGAAAGGAAAAGGGAAAGCGGTTGAGAATGTCCCAGCGCAAGCAAGTGACAAAGAATCGGCATCGAAAGACGTAGAAGAGTTCATGCGCTTGATTCGAAAAAGTGATTATAAGATTGTGGAGCATCTACAGCAGACGCCGTCCAAAATATCTATCCTGTCATTGCTGTTGTGTTCTGAAGCTCACAGAAATGCTTTGTTGAAAGTCCTGGATACTTCCTTCGTACCCCAAGACGTCTCCGTGAATCAGCTGGAGGGAGTGTTGGCACATGTAAATGCAGGCCATAGCTTGGGCTTTACCGACTTCGATTTGACCCCGAAAGGGAGAGATCATAATATGGCGCTGCACGTATCTGTCGAGTGTAGAGGATCAGTCATGTCGCATGTATTGGTCGACACCGGATCGTCTCTGAATGTGCTGCCTAAGAAGGCAATGATGAAGCTGGATGTTAGCGGAATCCGGTGCACGCCCAGTGACTTGGTGGTTAGGGCGTTTGATGGTACGCGAAGAAACGTTTTCGGATCAATAACGTTGCCTCTACAGGTGGGGCCGGAGGTGTTTGCAACTGAGTTTTATATCATGGATATACAGCCTGCGTACAGCTGCTTGCTTGGAAGACCCTGGATTCATGGGGCGGGGGCAGTCACGTCCACTCTGCATCAGAAGTTGAAATATATGGTCGGAGACAACATAGTCACCGTATGCGGAGAAGAGGACATCCTGGTCAGCCATCTATCGTCATTCAAATATGTGGAGGTCGACGGAGAAATCCACGAAACACCCTGCCAGGCATTTGAAGGTTTGCGCATCAAAGACAAAGGTCCCGGGCCGAGCAAAGCGTCGGAGATAGCTGTCTCATCGTATAAAGAAGCTCAAGCTCTAGTGGAAGCAGGAGAAGCAAAGGGCTGGGGCAAAGTGCTGGACATTCCTGTGAAGATGGACCGGTTCGGGCTAGGGTACCAACCGTCGTCATCAACTCCTTCCGTGGGGGCACCCCGTTTCAGAGGGCCAATCACCATCTCTGCCAGTGGAGTGTGTCATGAAACCGTCAATGCTGCTTCGGAGTCTGACGAAGGAGACAGCGACTGTGATATGGATGCCTGGATTCAGCCAAGCACGCCAGGACAAGGACTGTGCAACTGGTCTATTCAGGAGCTTGTTCCTGTGACCTTTAAACAGTAATGCTTTGCTTTATTAATTGTTGAATAATCTGATGTCTTGCCCGGGGCATCAGGATTTGCTTAGGGCTGTGTGTTATGAACATTGCGTGTCAATCATTAAATAAATGGCGTTTTTTCATGTGCAAATACTGTAATCCCTGTCTTTCTTGTTTTATATTTTTCAATAAAATGGCAACGTGGTTATTCGCTTTATACGCATTTTGAAGCACTTAACCATTCCTTTTGTAGGATAACATGTTCAGATGACATCCTTGAACCACCTATGACTCGTCCCGACTTTGAGCACCCGGTATTTCAGGCCGAAGAAGAGGTTGTCGAAGATAGCGACGTTCCTGAAGAACTGTCTTGGTTGGTGAAGCAAGAGGAAAGAGCCATTCTGCCTCACGATGAGGTCATCGAAATTATCAACTTGGGGTCGGAAGGGGTTGAGAAGAATATTCGTATCGGAGCCGCACTGCAGAGTGATATCAAGTGAAGACTGGTTGAAATGCTCCGAGAGTATAGTGATGTATTCGCTTGGTCATATGAAGATATGCCAGGGCTCGATACAGACATGGTTGTACATCGCCTGCCGCTAAAAGAAGATTGCCCGCCGGTCAAACAAAAGCTTCGCAGAACTCGACCAGATATGGCAATGAAGATCAAAGAGGAAGTTCAAAAACAGTGGGACGCTGGTTTCCTGGCCGTGACAAAGTATCCCTCATGGGTTGCCAATATCGTACCAGTGCCAAAGAAAGATGGCAAGGTTCGAATGTGCGTGGATTATAGAGATTTGAATAAAGCAAGCCCAAAAGACGATTTTCCACTTCCTCACATTGACGTGTTAGTTGATAATACTGCTCAATACTCCGTATTCTCCTTCATGGATGGCTTTTCAGGCTATAATCAGATTAAAATGGCGCCAGAGGATATGGAGAAGACCACTTTCATAACGCCTTGGGGAACATTTTGCTATAAAGTGATGCCCTTCGGTTTGAAAAATGCTGGGGCAACATATCAGCGTGCGATGACGACTCTTTTCCATGATATGATGCATAAAGAGATTGAAGTTTATGTTGACGATATGATTGCCAAATCCCAGACGGAGGAAGAGCATCTGGTGAATCTGCTGAAGTTATTTAAGAGGCTTAGGAAGTTCAGGCTGAGACTGAACCCTAATAAATGCACCTTCGGGGTGAGATCGGGTAAGCTGCTGGGATTTATCGTAAGCGAAAGAGGAATAGAGGTCGATCCTGCTAAAATAAAAGCGATTCAAGAAATGCCGACGCCTAAAACAGAGAAAGAGGTGCGCGGGTTTTTAGGGAGGTTGAACTACATTGCCCGGTTCATATCTCACCTAACGGCCACGTGTGAACCACTCTTCAAGCTGCTAAAGAAAGATCAAGCTGTGACATGGAACGAAAATTGTCAAAAGGCGTTCGATAAAATAAAGCAGTATTTGCAGGAACCTCCTATTTTGATACCCCCGGTGGCAGGTAGACCCTTGATAATGTATTTGACGGTTCTTGAGGGAAGCATGGGTTGTGTTCTCGGTCAACATGACGAGACAGGGAGAAAAGAGCATGCGATCTATTACTTGAGTAAGAAATTTACAGACTGCGAATCTCGGTATTCAATGCTGGAAAAAACTTGTTGCGCGCTAGCCTGGGCCGCCAAGCGTTTGAGGCAGTACATGCTGAATCATACAACCATGCTCATCTCGAAGATGGATCCTATCAAATATGTATTTGAAAAGCAGGCGTTGTCAGGAAGAATTGCCCGTTGGCAGATGGTCTTGACTGAATATGACATCCAATACGTCTCGCAAAAGGCTATAAAGGGGAGTGTGTTGTCTGAGTATCTGGCGGAGCAGCCTATTGAAGAGTATCAATCGATGAGGTTCGAGTTTCCTGACGAGGATATCATGTACCTTAAGATGAAAGATTGCGAAGAGCCGTTGCCAGACGAGGGGCCAGAGGTGGGTTCCGAATGGAAGATGATATTTGACGGAGCTGTGAATGCTTACGGTAGCGGAATAGGGGCAATCATCACTACGCCACACGGGTCGCACATCCCGTTTACTGCCCGATTGACCTTTGCCGTTACTAACAATGAGGCCGAATATGAAGCTTGTATAATGGGGCTTGAAGAAGCCATTGATTTGCGGATCAAGAATCTAGACGTATACGGAGACTCAGCTCTGGTAGTGAATCAGATCAAAGGGGAATGGGAAACGCGTCAGCCCAATTTGATACATTACATGAATTATGCAAGGAGATTGTTGCCTTTCTTCGACAAAGTTGAATTGCATCACGTACCGCGGGCAGAGAATCAAATGGCTGACGCCCTCGCCACCTTGTCTTCCATGTACAAAGTCAACTTCTGGAACGAAGCTCCCCAAATCACTATCTCTCGGTTGGATAGGCCAGCTTATGTATTTGCTATTGATGAAGCCTCCGACGACAAACCGTGGTATTTTGATATCCTTAATTTCCTGAAGAACAAAGAGTATCCGGCTGGGGCATCCAGTCAAGATCAGAAGACTCTCAGGAGATTAGCAGGTAATTTCTACTTGAATCCGGATAGCGTCTTATACAGAAGAAACCACGATTTGGTGCTGTTGCGTTGTGTAGACGAAAGAGAGGCAAAGTTGCTCATGGAGGAAATACACGAAGGTACCTTTGGTACGCATGCTGGTGGGCATGCTATGACGAGAAAGCTGCTACGGGCAGGTTATTTTTGGCTGACTATGGAAACTGATTGTTTCAAGTTTGCGAGGAAATGCCACAAGTGCCAAATCTATGCTGATAAGATCCATGTGCCTCCGAGTCCTCTAAATGTGATGTCATCACCTTGGCCATTCTCGATGTGGGGAATTGATATGATTGGGAAGATCGAGCCGACGGCTTCTAACGGACATCGGTTCATTCTGGTAGCAATCGATTATTTCACCAAGTGGGTGGAAGCGGCGTCATATGCAAATGTAACGAAGCAAGTGGTGGCCCGATTCATCAAGAGAGATATTATTTGCCGATATGGGATTCCCTAACGGATAATCACGGACAACGGTTCAAACCTGAACAACAAAATGATGAAGGAGCTCTGTCAGAATTTCAAGATCGAACATCACAACTCCTCCCCTTACCGACCCAAGATGAATGGCGCTGTCGAAGCGGCCAATAAGAATATAAAGAAGATCGTCCAGAAAATGGTGGTGACCTATAAGGATTGGCATGAGATGCTACCTTTTGCTTTGCACGGTTATCGTACGACGGTACGCACATCAACCGGGGCAACTCCGTTCTCGTTGGTATATGGAATGGAAGCAGTGCTACCATTGGAAGTGGAGATCCCTTCTCTAAGGGTATTGCGAGACGTTCAGCTGGACGAGGCAGAATGGATAAAAGACAAGTTGAATCAACTGAGTTTGATGGATGAGAAGAGGTTGGCTTCTCTAGCACATGGTCGTTTGTACCAGAGCCGAATGAAGAAAGCATATGATAAGAAGATACATCCGCGAAGCTTTCAGACGGGCGACCTTGTGCTGAAAAGGATTCTCCCGCCGCAAGCAGATCACCGGGGCAAGTGGACCCCCAACTACGAAGGGCCATACGTTGTCAGGAAAGTCTTCTCAGGAGGAGCGTTGTTGTTATCCACCATGGACGGAGAAGACTTCACGTCACCTGTGAATTCGGACGCAGTTAAAAAATACTTTGCTTAAAATAGACCCGTCGGACAGAAAAAAGAGAGTCCAGGCAAAAATGGGGCATCCTGGCGAACCAAAAACAGAATGAAAGGTTCGGGCAAAAATTAGGGATAAAATTGAAAAATGTACACCCGCGAAGTTGAAAACCTACACTGGGCGGCTTCGGCAAAAAAGGGGTATCCCGGTGAACTGAAAACCCGTAAAGGGCGGTTCACGCAAAAGTTAGGGATTTGAAAAGCAAATGACTGCGGTCCGAATTTGATATTGCACTGAGCATCAATGCGGGAGAATACACTTGAGGAGTCGGTTATCTGATACAATCTCTTCGGAAGTATGGATACCGGGAAAGCATTAAAGTCGGGCGAGTCATGGGAGGACCAGTCTGTGGTGTTCATCTGCATCCCGTTGCCGACATGTGTACAAATTTAAGTTGTCAATATTTATGCTTCTTGTGCATACTTGTATACTTGTATATTTGCTTTGTGTAGCTTCCTCATTTCAGGAGTTACATCCCGTGTACAAAACTCCGCCCATTCAAGGGCCCAATCAATGAAATACGTTATTCAGTACTTGATACTGTTCTTTACGGTTTTGTGCATGATTAACGCCTAAGTTTGATGAAACTAACATGTGCATAACGTCACTGGCCCTTGCCAGCAGTTGCTAAAGCTTTGAAATTAACTGAAAATAACGTCACTAACCTGAATCGACTTGGTTGCATAGATTTGTCTTGTTTTGTTTGTGTTGTTGCAGGTCTCATAGCCGTACGAGGAAGATGATCAAGAGACTGCAGTAATAAAAGACTCGATCTCCACGCAGGTCATGCATGTTCTTACTGAAGAATGATCGAATTCCCCGGATAGTCGTAGCCTATCCAAAAGGACGTGTTCCCGCAGAGTCGTTTATCCTCAGCAGAATTGGCGGTTCCAAGATTGTAGGCTGTATTCAGACAGTATGGTGTTCCCCGAGGGATTCCTTATCTCAAGCAGAGTTGGTTTAGCCTCCGAAGATTAATAGTTGTGAGCTGTATTCAGACAAGTTCACCTTTCCTCGCAGGGTCATTTACTCTCCCCAGTGGAATTCTCTTCTCAGCAAGTATTCCTCCCAGTGGAACTCAAAGATTAAGGATCTCCCCGACAGAGTTGGTGTGGCGCATTGGCATTTATTTTGTCAGAATACCGTGTGATATCCGTTCACTCTCCAGCATAAGTCCGATCATACCGAGCGTATCTGTTATTCCCCAGCAGAGTTATATTCCCCAGCAGGGTATTACTTCAACGAGGTGTTTGGTTTAAGTTCCTAATTTCCCAGCTGAGTCGACGTCACTCTTCCAACATTTATTTTGCTGGAATAATTCTGCAGCATCTGGCTATCCCCAGCGGAGTTGGCATTATCTTCAGCATTTATTTTGCTAAAGCAGTTCCTGTACCCAGCAGTTCAAGTCTGCGGTTGCATTGGCATATAGGGTCGTACTTGCATCCACCAAATAAAAGTGTAGTATTTCCATGTCGAATGGAGCATTGCATCGCTGTTAAACATGCACATTTTTGAAACATAAACCAGGTTGGTTAACTGTTTGTTTCAAGTATTGTTTCTCATGCAGGTAGAGAGAGCTCTTGCTCAAGTGAATTATCAAGCATTCAAGATCTCGACATAAGACATCCCACGAGGTGTCAACCTTGGCACTACTCCCCGCAGAGTTGTCAAGATGAAGTTTCTCTTTGTCTCCGACCAGAGTTGTTTATAAATTTCTTGTGTTTTCCCCGCCAGAGTCAGCCGGATAAGTTTCTCCTTATCCCCAAGCAGAGCTATTGGTCATCAAAGGATTCACGAATCAGAATTTCAGAAGCTACCGCCGGTTATCAGAACAGGCGTCCGGAAGTCTGATTTTCAAATATCCCCAGTAGAGCCAGCCTCAAAGTTGCTGTAACGTCAGTGATAAGAAATTTGCGGACCAATGGAAGGATGAGTCCTAACGTGGACAGTTTATTGACGGGTTCTCTTTGTGCTAGATTGTTGGAATGTGGAGTCCTAACGTGGACATTTCCTCGAGTTGACGATGCGTGTTAGTCCTAACGTGGACAGGTGCGAGTTCTCGGTATTGATTAAGTGTGGAGTCCTGACGTGGACAAGATTGATTATTCTTCGTGTTGGTGTCCTGACGTGGACCATTTATTCTCAGCGAATAGCTTTATTCGTAATGGTGAAAGGGGTGTCCTGACGTGGACGTTTATAGTTCTTTGAGATGACAAGATGTGGGAGTCCTGACGTGGACAAGTTTATCCTTCTTTGTGTTGTGGGCAAAGTGTGAGTCCTGACATGGACAAGTCTCACTTCCCCGGTGGGTCAAAGGTGCAGGGGTCCTAACGTGGACAAGTTTTATTTCCTCAGCGGAGTCCGGACGTGGACAAATCAAGACGAAACGTGAGTCCTGGCGTGGACAGGTTTATTCCTTACAGGGAAAAAGAAGCTTCAGCTCCTTACGTGGAAAAGCAAGTTCAGTCCTGAAGTGGACAGGCGCAGAAGAGACGAGTTGTATGCCTTACGTGGGAAGGTAAGATCGTTTCCTTACGTGGAAAAGTTTAAGTCCTGTCGCGGACAGTTTGAGAAAGGGTCTCCTTGCGTGGAAAGATGTGGTTCCTTACATGGAAAAGATTGAGTCCTTACGCGGACATATCGGAGGAGGATTCCTTACGTGGAAAGAGTGGAGTCCTTACGTGGACATATCAAGCTGGAGTCCTAACATGGACAGATTCAGATCAAGATCATTCCTTACGTGGAAAGATTGGAGTCCTTACGTGGACAGATTAAGATGGTGTTCCTGACGGGGAAAGGTGGGTCCTAACGTGGACGATGTTCTCCTTACATGGAAAGACAATGTTTCCTTACGTGGAAAGAAGAGGTTTCCTTACGTGGAAAGACGAATTTATTCCTTACGTGGAAAGAAGGTGATATTCCTAACGTGGAAGAGTTTATTCCTAACGTGGACGATTTATCTCTGACGAGAAGGCAGACGAGCCGTCCCCAGCAAAGTTGTTGAAGTTTTTCCGAGTTGACAGCAGATAGAGTCCTGACGTGGACAAGCAAAGGATGAAGTTTCCGATGATTCAATCTTTTTCAGAACGATAAAAATAATCCCTAGCACGGTCGCGCGAGATCAGTGGGTTACTGTAACAGCCAGATTCAGCTGATGAATGTCGTTCCCCCAAGTGGGGGCACAGTTCATTTCTGCGGTTGGCAAATTTCTGGTTTCACTGGTATTCAACCGTCTCGTACCGCGAATGTCTGAAGGCTCCGGGCTCTTCACCCAATCGGGTCCAAGTCGCTTGAATAGGGGCAGCTGTTGCACCCTAAAATTTGCTCAACCTTATTCACTTGGTTTATGTTTCAATATCATTAGCATTTTCATATAGAGTCATGTACATAGACTAATCATCTGCATAGCATAAGCATAGCAAGTCATTCAACAGGGGACCAATCATTATTCTCATCTCTAGAGGCCTATCAAAAGGTTATTATCCAAATTCAATCTCATTCAAGTCATCAGAAAGAATTGGGAAGCTATCAAGTCAATGGATCAAGTAGTTCATCTATCTCCTATCTGAGGGTATCTGAGGATCTACAAGTAAGTGTGAGCTGTGGGCTGAGTATGGGGAGTATCTAGACATCTTGGAGGACTTAGAAAGTCATTGGGAGAAGGAGACAAGTTGTTGAGGTAATCACAAGAATTGCAGTTGGAGACAGTCAACTAGGGTCTCATCTGGGTCAACCCTAGGCCAATTGACTGATTGAAAAGCATTAAGGGCTATTGGAGAGATGTGGGGTTCATCATTTGACATGGAGAATAAGGATATGTTGTTATGCTAAGAAGAAATCAAGAGAAATCAAGGAGAAGAGGAGTTTCTAAATTAGGGTTTCTATGTAAAATCCCCTAGTTTAGGTCAAATTTCCAAGCAAGATAAGTCAAAATGCAAGCTTCAAATGGATCCTTGGCCAACATGGAACTTGTAGAGGATCTCAATACCTTTAATTTGAGTTGTGTAAGACATCAAGATGATTTACAGAACTCAAGTTATGGTCCTTGCAAGTTACAGGTCATCTGAGGTATCTGAAATTTTGTCTGTGAAAGTGACTTGACTTCCAGGCAATTTTTACCCCTCAAGGAGATTTCAAATGAGTTTCTGGTCAACATAAGAGTTGTTCCTTATTGTCTTAGCTTTCTAGAATGGTATAGTATGCCTTCATATGATTTGGGGAACTCAACTTATGGTCTTGGCAAGCAAAGGGTATTTTGGTCATTTGTGAATTACAGGTCATTTTAACCTATACCCAAAACTCATACAAGGAGGCCTCAAATGGAAAAACTTACAACATCAAACTTGCTCCAAATGACATTTTGAGTCTAGAAAAGTGACCATGAGAGATTGGAAATGTTCATAACCTAAGGTTTCAAAATTGTTGAATTTAATGAAGAAAAATGGCCTTAAAAATGAGATTTTTCATATCTTGGCCAAATGAAGCAAAATTATAGGTCATTTTGAATGGAAAGGGCATTTTAAAGACATTGGCTAAAGTGGAATTTTGATTTTAGTTCATAATTTGAGAGTTATCCATGGTTGCTTGAATTGAAAGTTACATAAACCAAATTGAAAGGGAAAAGTGCAAGGGAAACTTCTCCAAGTTTCTAGGAAGTTCTAAACTCATCTATATATTCATACAAGTTGGTTCATGCAAGGGTTGGTGCTCCCATTTGTTCAAGACTCCAACTTTTCCACACTTTCTCATTTTTGGCATAAGATTCACAAACTCTCACAAATCTCTCAAAACTCTCACATCTTTGGATTGAATCTTCATCATCATCATTCAAACACTAGGATTCACATCAAGAAGTGGTTGAATTGATCAAGAATTGTACCATTTATCTTCTTCACTCCAAGTTGCATTTTCATCAAAACTCCATTAAAACTTCCTCCATCATTCTAATTTCTGTTATCATCCTCATCCACCAGCATCATGGAGTAATTGGCACAAGAATTTGGATAGAATTCGTGGCTGTTCAAAGAGATTCAAGTTGAAACTCCAATTTGCATGAAGAATGGAATAGAGTAATTCACAAAGATTGAGCAAGAATCACTGCAAACAGAAGCGCATACACTCATTGGAGATTAATTTCAGCAAGTATCAAGGCTTGAATTGGAGTCTAACCACCATTGCCATCATCACTTGCAAGGTATGCATAATCTTTCGAATCTCATTATTCAGGCTGTTGTAGATCATGTGGTTAGAATAGAATTACTTAGAAACCATAGGAGTTTAATTCTTGAAACTTAGGGAGAGTAATATGGAGTTTGGAGGCAGAGTGATGAAACTTGAATGAGCAAGAAAACCTAGTGTAGGTGATGATAATTATGGAAGATGAGCTCAGAATGATCAGTGCAATGTAGTGATTACATTAGGATGAAAATTGGCAAGGTTTGGTTGAGTTGATCACAGGTGCGAAGATTGGATCCCAACTGTTATCTCCATCGAATTGTTTGATTGCTTGAGTTTTAATGGAGACTATGGTTATAGCTGTGTAGAGGGAGAGAATTAGGGCAAGATTGCTTTTGGAATCGTGTGTTTTCATGGCGTGTGGAGAGAGCACGAAGAGATGGAAGTATCATGCATGGTTAGGGTTTTCTGAAACCCTAGGTGGCTGGAGGTTGAAGAAGGGTCAGGAGCCACACGATGAAAGTCTGACCTTTGACTTGGAGGACTCATCCAACGGACACGGTTTAATCTCAGAATGGAGGGAATTTTCAAAATATGAAACGCACCGTTTCATTTAAGTAAGGGAATTGGGCTCTGATGACTATTGGCACCCCCACGCGCGTGAAGCCCAATTATTTGAACTGCCTGGCCTTACTTTTCTCACCCCCTCCCTTATTTCTTTATATTTTCTTTTTATTTTCTTTTCATTTTTTATGCATCTTATAAAAATCATAATAAATAGAAAATTATCTTTTTTAATTCATTCTTTTTGCATATTTTTCTTTAGGATGTCTAGAAAATTATAAAAAATAAAAATTGCATTTTATTTTTTATTTGGTATTTTCCCCATATTTTCTAAATAAATAGCATTTTAAATAGTTCATTTCATGCATGATTTTGTTATTTTTTGTTCTATTAAATGCTTCAATATTTTTGTCCATTCTTTTTATGTTGTTTAGTTTAGATATTAAACTTGTAGATGCAATTTAGTGCCCATTTTTAGAAATTAATTTTAGGTGTTTAGTTTAGGTGTGAATAACATGAACAAACTAGGGTTTTTAGGTGATGAGTTAGGAGAATCAACTCATTTCCCTTAGGACTTAGGGTTTGAATAGTTTAGTTATGGGACTATAGGGGCTATGGGTAGTTATTAGATCCCCTTAGAAAAAGTCAGGATTCCCCTACTGCTATTAATGCACTGTATATCTGATTGACTGGTGTGGTATGCCCTATGGGGATTATTGCTTGCTTGTGTGGGTATTGGGATTGTATGGGGACTTGGGAGAGCTGAAGACTTGTGGAGATGAAAGCCATTGAAGATCCAGAGATTGAAGATCAACTTCCAGAGTTGAAGAGGAGTTTCTTGTTAGCAGATGCTGAGGAGACTATGGTTTAGGAGCTAGGCAGAGCTCAAGATTAGACAGTTTGTTTCTCAAACATGGATTGCCTTGTCTGCATCCATTCTTCTCTGTGATCCAGAGTCTCTCTAAGACACTCACCCCCTTCCTTTGGAAGGCTTGGTGATAGTGTCTAAGAGATAGAACTCTTGAGAGAAAATGTCTTTTGTGTTAGAAGCAGTCTGTTCACCACCTTTGGTAGTCAACTGATTGCTTAACACCCAATCCACTCTTGTGACTGATCCCTCATCCTGGAGGTTTGAGCTTGAAGAAAAGCCATTGCAGATAGAAGACTGAGGATCAAAGCCCTTATCTGAAGGCCATGAAGATGGAGATTGATGCTTGTTGAAGCCTGTAACTGATTGGAGATTACTTGAAGCCAGATGTTGATCCAGAGCTGCTGAGGATGTTTATTTTTGCTGTATTTCATTTCTTGATGTATTGACTGGTTTTCCTGACTGTATTGTTTGTTGTTTGCCCTGTTGGGTTGAAAGTGAAGCCTGTTCACTTTTGCCTATTGTTTTCTAGGTTCGAGGTTGAGTGGGACTCCCTTGCCTCGCTTGTGTTGCTGCATCCATGCATTTTACCGCTTTACTGTATATATATGATGTTGTTTCTGTTGCTGCCTATCCCGTAGGATCTCTGTTTCTCTCCGTGCCAGAGAGGAGCATGATAGACATTAGGTCTTAACCCATGCATGATAACATTAGGGTAGTTTGTTTCCCTTCGCAACCGTAGGTTAGAGTTCTGTCTCTTTCTTTCTCAAAACAAACAGAAAACCCATAAAGATTTCAAACACAATAAAAGACACTTCTTCCGTAAAAGAATGTGAACTCATCAAAGCGTCATTTTTGTCCGCTGGGACTGTTGATCAGAAAACCTTTTTCAGAAGGAATAAAATCAACCAAGATAGACCTGTGTCGTACGTGGCCCGAACTACGTTTGCTCTGATCTTTCATGCTGTATGAAAGTACGTAGGCATAGGATGCGATATCCTAGCGAGCAACCTTCCCCTCCTTTCCCGTAGGTAGGCGAACTACGTTGACTCTGATTTCTCGTTCCAGGAGGGAATACGTAGGCATAAAGTGCGATACTTTGCCGAGTCATTTCATTTTCTTTTTGACCCCAGACCTGTAGTTTAGATAGAATAACAATCCATACCCGAAAACAAGCGTGGATCCCGTCGAGTACGACGGACGTGAGGGGTGCTAATACCTTCCCCTTGCGTAACCGACTCCCGAATCCAGGTTTTGGTTGCGACGACCTTACCTTTCCCGTTTTGCGGTAGGTTTACCTCGAGCGTTTCCTTTCCCCTCCTTTGGGATAAATAACGCACGGTGGCGACTCTTCTGTTCAGCCGGCGCCGATTTTCGCAGTAGCGACAGAGGGGAGGCCAAAAAGGGTGTTTGAGGCACCTTCATCAACGTATGCTGAACTCTTTCAGACCTTGTTAGGGTTGCACCTTGTTGAAAAGAGAATGTTGGCCCCGCCAACGGGCGCACCTCCATTTGGTTTCGACGCCAGTAAGCATTGTGAGTTTCATTCCGGGGCACCCAGACATGATATTGAGGGTTGCCACGCTTTCAAGCATAATGTCCAAGATTTGATCGACAACAAGGCTATCAGCTTTTCTGATAGGGTCCCCAATGTGGTGCAGGGCCACTGACAAGCAAAGGTCGGGTTGATGAAAAAGGTTCCTAAATTTGGTCGGGCCGGGGGAAGCAGGTCAAGACAGCAGCAGACTACCTCCAACAATTGTTTCTGAGGATGGTTGACTCGCCAATAAGTCAGGGTGCAAGAAGTTCGGTTCTGAGGCACTGGCATTTTTCATGTTATCTTGTTCATGTCTTTGCATTTGTAGATGCCTTCCTGTTCAATTGCAAATTCCGTTTGTAAAGCTTGTCATTTTTTAACTGATATTGATAAATGAAATAAATATGCATGTTTTGAATTAATCCAGTCATGTTCACTCTTGTTGTTTTCATTTATTTCAAACGTTTGTTAAGTGGAATCCAGGGAGGATGACGAAACCGATGACGGAAAAACTTCTGATTGTATGCTCTTGGATAAAAAAAACCTGTTGACGATATACAGGCATTGTTTCAAATCCACAAACACCAGAGATATAAGGAAGATAATCCCTTGTTAACCCCTTTGAGCCTAGTAGTAGGAGTTTCTTTCTGAAAATGAAAAACCCTTAATCTTAACCCGGGGCAGGGTAGGTGTCAGTTAATTTGACCAAGCGTTCAAATAACAAAACGAGTGTCAGTTCGAGGGTCAATCACGCCGTTATAGGTCGTACCTAAAAAAACCATGATGGTTAAACTTGGCCGATCAGGAGTGAAACAGTCACAATCTCTTTAACAAGTCATACGAGCCGAGGCCATACGATTTGTCCAGAAAAAAGGAAAAAAGAAAAATCGAAAAGAAAAAGCCCGCTAAGTCGAATCTTGAAAGCAAGCGACTTAGGCAAAAATTAGGGTACCCTGCTGGACTCCAAAAACGAAGAAATTCAAGAGAGTTAGTCCAGGCAAAAGTTAGGGGAAAATGAAAAAGCGAAGAAATGAAAAGCGAAGAAATGAAAAGCGAAAAAGGATCACGAAAGAAAATCCTCGGAAAAGAACGAAATCGTATGGCTATTGGTGACCAAATAAAGACGAAAAGAGAGTGAATGTCACTTTGAAAAAGAATGATTTCTTGAACTATCGCTCCACCTTTAATAGGTGAACGCTGAAGTCAAATTAGCTGAACATAGGATGGGAGAACATCACGAAGAATGGGTGGGTTGAAATAAACTTTGAGCCTATATCTTTCCTTGTTAACTGTGAACCTGACCACGTTATAACCCGAAAAAGTCCTAATTGAAACATGTTTAGTTCGAGAGCATACTCCGGTAAAGATCACATCAAAACTGACTCCTAAAAGGGCTCCTCTTATCAGCACTGATATTGACAATTGATTCATTACATGTCGCAAAATTTTTCCAGTGAACAGACTTGGATTTTGGAACTGTCATATGCATTGCATTTAATATATCGTTTATGCAGAACGACTATTTTTACTTGCGAGTAAGCGCATGCAGCAGGAAAGTTTCCTACTGTGGGAAGTCCGATCAGGATAGAATGCAGAATGTCTGAATGTTTCGTGAGCCGGGACAGGATATATCAATTAATCCCCAGTGGGAGTCAGCCATCCAAGAATCAGTTAATCTGGGGCAATTAGGTCGAGATTTGACAGATCTCTCACAGCTAGGGGCATTGCTTCACGAATCGACCAATCAGGGGCAAAAGGTTATTGTAAGACCGGGGCAGATCACCCTAAGAACAAAAGATTTTGTTGGGACATCCTTTTGGGGTTTGACATGCAGAAACAGTTCATATCTAACCGTCAGGGTACAGAGATCGAAGAGTCCTCCTCGATGCCGTTTTGGGTTGAGACCAACGGAGTTGGCTACTGTAGAGGTAGGCAGAGAAACGGTATTCAGACAATTTTCCCATATGAAGCAGGCGAATGAACTTTCCTGTATGTATCAGGCAGATGTGTTGTATGTTGCCAGTAAGAATCAGGCGGATGAACCCTTTTCCCATATGAAGCAGGCGGATGACTTTTCCCGTATGTATCAGGCAGATGTGTTATGATTTTCCCGTAAGAATCAGGCGGAAGAACTTTCCTGTATGTATCAGGCAGATGTGTTATGATTTTCCCGTAAGAATCAGACGGATGAACTTTCATGTATGTATCAGGTAGATGTGTTATGTTTTCCCGTAAGAATCAGGCGGATGAACTTTCCTGTATGTATCAGGCAGATGTGTTATGATTTTCCCGTAAGAATCAGGAGGAAGAACTTTCCTGTAAGTATCAGGCAGATGTGTTATGATTTTCCCGTAAGAATCAGGCGGAAGAACTTTCCTGTAAGTATCAAGCAAATGTGTTATGATTTTCCCGTAAGAATCAGGCGGATGAACTTTCCTGTATGTATCAGGCAAATGTGTTATGATTTTCCCGTAAGAATCAGGCGGAAGAACTTTCCTGTAAGTATCAGGCAGATGTGTTATGATTTTCCCGTAAGAATCAGGCGGATGAAATTTCCTGTATGTATCAGGTAGATGTGTTATGTTTTCCCGTAAGAATCAGGCGGATGAACTTTCCTGTATGTATCAGGCAGATGTGTTATGATTTTCCCGTAAGAATCAGGCGGAAGAACTTTCCTGTAAGTATCAGGCAGATGTGTTATGATTTTCCCATAAGAATCAGGCGGAAGAACTTTCCTGTAAGTATCAGGCAGATGTGTTATGATTTTCCCGTAAGAGTCAGGCGGATGAACTTTCCTGTATGTATCAGGCATATGTGTTATGATTTTCCCGTAAGAATCAGGCGGAAGAACTTTCCTGTAAGTATCAGGCAGATGTGTTATGATTTTCCCGTAAGAATCAGGCGGATGAACTTTCCTGTATGTATCAGGTAGATGTGTTATGTTTTCCCGTAAGAATCAGGCGGATGAACTTTCCTGTATGTATCAAGCAGATGTGTTATGATTTTCCCGTAAGAATCAGGCGGAAGAACTTTCCTGTAAGTATCAGGCAGATGTGTTATGATTTTCCCGTAAGAATCAGGCGAAAGAACTTCCCTGTAAGTATCAGGCAGATGTGTTATGATTTTCCCGTAAGAATCAGGCGGATGAACTTTCCTGTATGTATCAGGGAAATGTGTTATGATTTTCCTGTATGAAGCAGGCGGACAAACTTTCCGGTATCCAGATAGAGGAATCTCCCGTGATAGACAGAGTGTGTGAGTGGTGTTCCGATATTTGACAAAAGTATTTTCCCAAAGGAAGTCGCCGGGATTTCCTCGTGTTATTGTCCCTAGTAGAGTCCTCACCAGAGTCGTTTTCAAGTTGGGACCAACGGAGTTGGCTACTGCAGAGGTAGGCAGAGAAACGGTATTTAGATAATTTTCCCGTATGAAGCAGGCAGATGGATTTTCCTGTAATCAGGCAGACGACTTTTCCCGTATGAAGAAGGCGGATGGATTTTCCTGTAATCAGGCAGACGACTTTTCCCGTACGAAGCAGGCGGATGGAGTTTCCTGTAATCAGGCAGATGACTTTTCCCGTATGAAGTAGACGGATGGGGTTTCCTATGGTTAGACAGATGATTTGCCTGCAGGGATAGGCAGATGAGTTCCCTGTGATTAAACAGAAATGATTCCCCAGCGAAAGTGCCGGGAGTTTTCCGTAATGTGAAGTCCTGACGGGGAAAAGATTGATTAATCTTCAGGGACCATTTATCCCCAGCAGATATCTTCTTTCGGGTTGACGAAATGTGAGTCCTGACGTGGACAGATTGGCATTTATTCGTGAGTTGGCGGAATTTGGGTCCGGATGTGGATAAGGTTACTCCTGTGACGACAGAATCTCTATTCGTGTTGACGAATTGGTTCCTCTTCTGGTGTTGACGAGGTTAGCCCAATGGTGGACGAAGGTGTTTTTGCGAAGATAGTTCAATACCTGTGGTGTCACATAGGTGGTTGAGGTTGAAATCAAATTTGATATCAGATAATTAACCAGTTGTTGCCGTAACAACCAGATTCAGTTCAGTGGACGTTGCTTCTCGAGCAGCTTTGCAGTTTATCTCCACGGTTGGCAAATTTCAGGGTTTCTTTGGTATTCAACCGTCTCGTACCTCAAATGTTTGAAGGTCGTTCTCCCTTCAACCCTTCAGGTACCAGCCGTTTGAATAGGGGCAACTGTTGCACCCCAAAATTTGACCAACCGGTTCCCACACCTGATTTACGTTTCGGCTCATTTTGCATTCGCATTCGCATACCGCATGCATTGCATTTTCTTAATCATACTGACGCTATCGAGATTACAGCCTTATTTTCACATTTTCGGGCGTTTCAGACCGTTTCGGATAATCGGAGGTTATTTTTGAGAAGTCGCGCGCTCCCCGGGTATTTTCAGCTTATGGTGTTTTTGAGGACGTTTCGGTGTCCGGGTTTTGCCGCTTACTCCGCTTTGGTCTCACGTTCCCTTTTAATTGAATTAATTTCTTTTTTAGATTTTTTAGGTTTAAATGGCATTGTTAGATATTAAATAGATTTTTAAATAGGATATTATAATATAGTGGTAGAAATTAATTAGTTTTAATAGAATTTCTTTTTAGAATAAATAGATATTAAGTTTCTTTTAATAAATAGATTTTAATAGGTTCTTTTAATAATAGACTTTTAATATAGATTTAATATTTTCTAGGATATTAGTTCTTTTTGTTAAATAGAATAATAGTTTTTAATAAATATTATAGAATTTAAATAAATCTTAGGTGCAGTTTATTAATTAGGATTAATCATTTTTAGTTTACTAATCATTTTCATTAGTCTATTTAATTAGCCATGTATTAGTTAATTAGTGTCCTTTAATTTTCAGTCCCTTAATCACATTTCATCACGTTAATCACATTCCAAGTCTTTAATCAGAGTCATTAATAATGGGCCATTATCCAGTCAAAAGCCCAGTCAAAGGTCCAAAAATGCCACTTGTCATATAAATATTCATGCCACACGTTCGTCTCTCTCTTCAGCCACTTCATCACTCGTGCCAGCACATAACTCCACTATCCCTCTCTCCCACGTGTCTTCCTTAGCCCCCACCACTCAGCCACGTGTCTCCACCCACGCCCCTCTCTGCATGCAACCGCCATGTGTAATCCACTAACCCTCCCTCACCGGACCGGCATGCAACACCGGTAACCGTCACCGCCTGCAACCGTAACAGTCGCCGGAGCCACCGCAACGGTCGCCAGAATCTGCCAATCTCCATCCAATTCATCCCATCTTCATCTTTCTTTCCAGATCAGCATTCCAACCTTCATCAAGTTCATTATCTCTCGCCCAGATTCGCATGCAACCTTAAGAACCTTCATCAGCGAATCTGCGTCATTTCCAGATTCATCCATTTCCGATCAGCCTTGATCAATAATCACCAAAACTCGTCGGAAAGTTCAACTGATGTTCATCACCTTCATATCATTTTTCCAGAAAATCACTTCAAGATCAAGAACTTCATCAACTTTCATCAGTTTCTTTTCCAGGAATCCATACGCGCTCAAGAATCTTCATATCGTTAATCTCCGGATTTCACAAATTTCTTCAGAAATATCAAGAGCGTTCATCAATAGAAGCTTCGATATTCAGCATTTCTTCCAGATTTGTCGATCTTCAACGAAGATCTTCAGTAACGTCCATCAAATCGCAGATCTTCCTCGTCCAGCTCCAAGATTTGCAGATCTTCACGCATCGGGAACCTCGCCATCCTCATCGTTTTCCAGAACTCATCCTCCTCATCACTTCTCCAGGTTCTCGCTATGAACTGTTTTAACTTGTTTCTTTTGTTGTTGTTAGCTGGAAAACTAGGTTATGTGTTTTAGCATGATTAGGTTAGAATCTGAGTTGATCGGTTGATATTGTAGTTTGTGTGGAATCTGGGTTGGCGAAGGGTTTGAGAGAATAAGAGAGGGAGGATGGAGAGGGTGAAGCGTCGTTAGGGTTTCAGTAGGTTGAAGTGAACAGTGGAGAAGAGTGGGATAGCATTAGGGTTTTGGTGTACTGATAGAGGTTAGGTTGGATTCGGGCTTAGGCCCATTGTGTTTGTTGGTTGATCATCCCTCCGTTTCCCCATTGAACCCCCCTCTCTGTTGAATGGTGTTTTGGGCCTAGGCAGACTTGCTAATCGCACCCCCAAGTGGGAGGCCCATTGAGATAACAAGGCGAAGTTCTTGCTATTCGCCACCAGGGTTTTTCAATTTCCAGCCATTTTTCATTGATTTTTTGAGTGATAATGGGCCTAGCAGCGCGCTTGATAGTTGCACCCCCCTCCTGGGCCCAATTCATTTCTGAACTAGATAAAACTGCTATTCACCATGCCTGTTTCTCATTTTTTATTGATTTTCATTTTATTTCATGTTTGCATAGGATTAGTAAATAATTCACAATAAATTGAAAAATAAACATTTTTGGATGGGAATTTTTTCCCTAGTTCCCTTAGGACCTCTACAAAATTGTGAAATAATAAAAACATTAATTTCTTGCATTTTATATTTTTGGCATATTTTCCAATATTATTGCTTTTTATTGTGCATTTTGTTAGTACTTAGTTTTTATGAATTTAGTATGAGAGATTGGTGCATGATTTTTGACTGATTCTTGTGAGGTTGATTAGATTAGGGAAGCATGTACCCTTAGGAATTTTGTCATATTTTTGTGACTAAAATTTAGATTAATTTGAGAGGTAGATAAGAGAGGTATCAGAATTAGGGTTTCACAACACTTAGGTGTAGTTTAGGGCATAGTTTTGGGGTTTTAAAATTGATTTAGGCCTTGGGGTTTATATGGGGTATAGGGTATATAGTTAAGCTCCCTTAGAAATTAATCTAGGATTTTATAGTGAGTTTTACTATTTTAGTTGATTTTTGCAACTTGGTTGATATTGGTGTGTTTCCCATTTGGGATGTTGTTTTGTTTGTTGGGTTTTGGGCATTTCAATTGGGTGTTGGGCTTAAGTTTTGGCTTGTTGGAGCTAGTGAAGACCTTGGAGGATGATTGAAGACAAGGGATAGAGCTGGATGCCTGAAGATTCCTCTCCTTGAAGATGGTTTGTGAAGACTTAGGAGATAGGAGACATAGGTAGAGCCTTAGATTAGAATAATTTCTTCTTACAAACATAGAAAGCATCTTGTGCTTCTATTCCTCCCTATGACAAAAAGTACTTCTAAGATATCCATATCCCTCCTTTGGAGGGATAAGTGGCTTATCCTGGAAGTAGAACTTTGAGGGAACCTTTCCCTTATAATGTTAAACACTTATAGGCTTCCTTTGGTTGTCAACAAGCTGTTTAGCATTTCAACTTAATCTGTTAAGTGATTCTCTTATGGAGTGTTTGCATTGAAGATTGATGAAGATGAAGCTTGTGCCTGTCAAAGCTGGATATCTGTTGAAGCTAGGGTTTTGCTGCTTTCTGAAGCTGTTTGCTGTTTGAAGCTGTTTATTTGTTGGGGTTCATTGCTTGCCAGAGCTGGAGTATTGTTGAAGACAGGAGCTTATCTAAAGCTTGGGGATCATTGGAGAGTGAAGATGGAGTCTTACTGGAAGTTGTTACTGTTAACTGTTTGCTATTAATCAACTGTAGCTGTCAGAGCTGGTGCTGTTTGAACTGCTTGCTGTAGGAGCTGGTGTTACTGTCAGAGCTGGTGTTGGATTTTATTTTTTTTTCTGTATTGTTTGTTGGCTTGCTCAGCTTTCCCCTTAGGTTGAAGTGAAGCTGTTTCACTTTGCCTATTGTTTTCCCAGGTTCGAGGTTGAGTAGGACTCCCTTGCCTCGCTTGTATCGCTGCATCTCATGCATTTTACAGTTTACTGTATATGTGTTGTTTCTTTTCTGTTTATCCCCTAGGATCTCTGTTTTTCTCCGTGCAAGAGAGAAATATGACAGACATTAGGTTTTAACCCATGCATGACAACATTAGGGTAGTTTTGATTCCCAGTTTCAACCATAGGATTTTAGAGTTCTTTCTCTTCTATCTCAAAATCATGCAAAAACACAGTAATAAGGTTAATCGATGTCGTACGCTACGAGCCTTAAGCTATTTGAGAAAGGGTTGCTGGAGAGTTTCTTTCCAGTAGTCTGGATGCTTAGTGTGGTACCCTTTGGGTGACACGCGACGTAGTCACTCTCAAGTCATAGTCTCTAGTGCGTCAGAGATTGCAAACATCATAATAACAGTTCTTGTGTAAAAGACTGAAAACAAACATCAAAGTGTCATTTTTGTCCGCTTGAACCCGTAATCAGGTGAAAACTTTTTCAGAAGGATAAAAGATAAACAGACAAATCTGTGTCTTCCGTAGCCCGAACTACGTTTGCTCTGATCTTTCATGCTGTATGAAAGTACGTAGGCATAGGATGCCGCATCCTAGCGAGCAACCTTCCCTCCTTTCCCGTAGGTAGGCGAACTACGTTGACTCTGATTTCTCGTTTCAGACGGGAATACGTAGGCATAAAGTGCGATACTTTGCAGAGTCATTTTATTTTTCTTTCAACCCCAGACCTGTAGAATAGATAGAATAACAATCCGTACTAGAAAACAAGCGTGGATCCCGTCGAGTACGACGGACGTGAGGGGTGCTAATACCTTTCCCTTGCGTAACCGACTCCCGAATCCAGGATTTGGGTGCGATGACCATTCCTTTCCCGTATTTGCGTTAGGTTTACTCTGAGTGTTTCCTTTCCCTCCTTTGGGATAAATAACGCACGGTGGCGACTCTTCTGCTCAGCCGGCGCCGATTTTCGCAGTAGCGACACCAACAAAGCCCATATCCCCCATATCAGGCACATATCTAAATACGCCGTGCAGACCCTCCCCTGTCAGGCAGAACCACACGTCTTTCACCCGATCCCCACGTGCCCACCCCACAGGGACACGTCATCAGGAAACTACCCACCTCTGAAAAAGCAGGTCAGCCCACCTTCCAAAGATCACGGGACAGTTGATCTAGGGCGAAGACCACGTGCTGGTCTTCACTATGCCACATAAGCCCTAGCAGTCCCTTGGGTTGGGCCTGGCATTCTGGCACAATGCAAGTGATCATTGGCCCTGCGTTGGGGTTTCACTATAAATACCCTCTCTTGCTAGAGGGTCAGTTATTCCATTCTCTACACCATTTTTGTATTTTCTCCCACTCTGATCCTTTACTCACTTAAGAAATAGAGTGTCTTACAGGTACACCCCCTCTTTCTCCCTATCTCTGGTGAACAGCTACCAATCGTCGACGCACGACCAATCAACAATCTTTTTTGATCAGGTACGATCGATTTGTTTTTGATGTAATTTTGTAGCAGTTTAGAGTATTATAATGTTTGTTTTACAAACTAAATTTTCATATTTTGAATTAAGCAATCATGTTAAAAGCCTATAAATTAGTATTGTTCTTTTAAAAAATTTCAAGATCAAATTCTAAATTTATTCCTTATTTTTATTTACTAATTCTATATTCACTTAGGTATAACTATATTAATAGAAAATGTCAAAAATATATTTGTTTTGTAATAAAAAGTAAAAAATACTTTATATTATATTAAAAAATTTTATGAAGTATTTTCGATTCGACCTAGGCCCGACTCTAGTATGAACTTTAACTACACCGATTTATTTTTTGTTGGTTTTAACTACTGTAATAGATACTATTAATTAGATATTAAATATAAAAATTTACGAACAATTTGTAGTTCTCATATCATAATTGAGTGTTGCACCCTAAAATTTGCCCAACCTTTTCTTTACTTGGTTTATGGTTCATTTCATTGTTCTAGCATATTGCATTGCATAGCATTTTGCACTTTTACAGGGGATCAAGAGATGTGTGTGCAACAAGAAGAATGTGATAAGGGTTCTGAGCCTAATCAAGAGGTTGTATTCAAGTCAACAAGGGGGTTAGCATCATCAGAGATAAGTCAAAGCCCTTTGGATAAGCAGATAAGTGTATGTGGTTAACCTCTTGTCTAAGAGGCCATGTGAAGGTCATCTGAGGACCACAAGCCCATGGTTATAAAGAGAGATGATCATTTAAGCTCATTGGAGGCCTTGAGGGTCATTGAGGAGTTCATACAACTGTTTATACCAAGTGTGGAGAGCTACAGTTGAAGATGGTGCAATTAGGGTTTTCATCTGGTCAACCCCGAGTCAACTGTGAAATTGAAGGAGATTAAGACTCAATTCCAAGTCTTCATGGTCATGGAATGTTGTGTTAGGATACATGGGATATCATTTCAAGATCAATTCATCAAGAATCAAGAGTGTGAGGAGTGACTGAATTAGGGTTCTCAGTGTAAAATCCCCTGTTCAGTGACTAACTTCAAGACCACCTATCTCAAGATACAAGTCTCACTTCAAATTTTGACCAACATGAAACTTGTAGACCATGTTCTTAGCTTTCTTTTGAGTACTAGAAGTCCTTGATTGGATTTATAGAACTCAAGTTATGATGCAGACAAGTTACAGGTCCTTAGATGAATGTGATTTTGGTTAACAAACGTCAACCAACTTCCAAGCCATTTTTGACCTAGGAGGATATTTCTCCTCAACTTTTGATGAACATAAAAGTTGTTCTTCATGATCTTAGCTTTTCAAAGAGTACTATAAGTCCTTCATCTGATTTGTAGAACTCAAGTTATGAGGCTTACAAAGCAGGGGTATTTTGGGAAAGCAGGATTACAGGTCATTTTCATTATAGGTCATTTTCACCACTTTTCACACTTCAAATGAAAATCTTTCCAACATCAAAATTGCTCCAAATATGGTCATTTGCTCAACCAAGCATCAAGGCATCAAGGGTTCAGCCTAGATTGAAGAATCCCTAATTGAATTTTCATGAAAAATGCTTAAAAAGGGAAAAATCAAAACTAATTCATTTGAAAACATTTGGAACCAACCTTATGCATATTTTGAGTGCAAAACACATTTGGAACATAATGCCATAATTGGATTTGGAATTTGAGTGCATTTTGGTGGCCATTTCCATGGTTTCTTCAAGACTAAGTTACACATCAAAAGCATACCATAAGATGAAAACAAGGGATCATTTTCAGCCCTTTGATTCACCAGCTTCAGATGCAAGTCAGCTATGCCATTTTTACAGCTTGGCAAGTACAATTTTGTGCACTATTCATTTGACTTTGGAGTGAAAAAGTGAAAATCAAATTGGGCCAAAGGGAACAGAATTGGGCTTGCTTTTAATCTGAATCCAACATATATATTCCCAGGATCATTTCCATGCCTTCAGAACTTGTTTTGGGTGAGAGTGAGAGCAAGAACAGATTGAAAAAAGGAGAGAAAAAGTGAAAATCGTTTTTTGAGTTCCATTAAGTTTCAATCAAAACTAAGCATTGCAAAACACTCCTTGAGCATCATAGAACGTTTCTGGATAACTTTTTACAAGCTTTAACCACACACTGAGCTCTCAGGAAGCTTTATTTTAGGTTTCCTTTCTTTCAAGTTTTCTCTCTGTTCAAGCATTGATACCACGCCATTTTTATGTCTTTGTAATCTTTGAACATCATAGATCATTTCTGGGTTGGTTTTGTAACTGTTTATGAACTTTTTTTATTTCTGCTCATTTTTCATTTCCTTTCGTTTTATGTTAATGTGGCCTGATCAATGAAAATGGTTAGTTGATTCATGATCCATGTAACCTAGAGATCACTTTAGGCTTTTGTTTTGTTGATTTTGGTTGAGATTTAGGATTTCTGGGTTTTGGCCGTTGAAGCTTTGCTGGAGAAGACGATCGGAACAGTGGTTCCGGCGTCTGGTTCTCCCTCCCTTTTTTAAAGGTTGAAGGTGATGAGGTGGCTGGCCCTGGCGCGTTGGATCTGCTTACTTTTTTATTTCATGGCCCAGATTAAGAAGCATGGTGTACCCTCTTTGACTTCTCACACTGAATCTGTTTTAAAATTCATTAATTGATTTGGCAGCGTGTGAGCCACTTGATCTGCATACCAATAGATCAGAGGTGCCAGGATGAATTCCACCATATGCCTTGGTTGATTGTGCCACACTGAGCCCACACGTTTTATTTTATTTTTGTTTTTCTGTTGGGCTGGGCTTATTATCCACACCCCCCATGCGCGCTGACCCTTTGGATTTCAACTGAATTGGGCTGCTATTAGCACCCCCGCCCGTTGTTTATTTATTTTATTTTCCTTTAGTTTTAGTTTTAGTTCTGTTTAGGTTTAATTTATTTTAAAATACTTCCAAAGATCATAAAATCCCAAAAAAATATGTTTTAGAATCTTTGAGATGTCTTCTTATTTTTAGAAATTTTTATTTCATTTTATGATTTATATTTCAATTAAAAATGGCATTTAACTTTGGAAGTGTTTTATGTAATCTAAATCTTGACATGTTATGTTCTTGATTTTATTTCTCTCATTTCATTTTGATCCAATGAATGAAATTCAATCCTCATATCAATGATGAGTTGAAGAATTTTTGAGGACCATTTTTCCCCTGATTGGTTGACTTTTGAGTTGACTTTTGTTGCCTTTTAGTTGACCCTAAGCAATCCTCCTTCACGATGGAGCACCCTTGTGAATCAATTTCTATGGTGATGTTGTGAAGTGATTTTGATTGCAATCTTTTGGCCTCTGGTTGCCAACATATTTATGAGCTTCTTGTATTTTATTTGGTAAGTTTTGAATCATTTGCCTATTTTTAGAGTAATTTGCAAGTCAAGTTACCCTAAAGGAAGGTTCATACATACATCTTGACCTAGTTTGACTTGGATATGACATTTTTGGATCCTTTGAGCTCTCAGTGCCTTTTGATTCATGTTGTTAACATGTCAAGGATGGTGCTTGCTCATTTTTAGGTCATAAAATTTGGTTTTACTTGTTCATTTGATTGATAACTTTTGAGTTTCCAATTAGGGTTTCATTGTGAAACAAGCTTGCTTTCTTTTGGGATTTTGCTTGCATTTCTTTGTGTTTTACTTGCTTTTCCTTTTGTGAACTTTTACTTCATTCCCCTTGCTGTCCAAGGAATTTGGAACACCATTTAGGCTTATCTAAGTTCCCTCCTTTGGAAGTGTTTGAAACATGAATTAGATGGTGAACCATGATGACACTTTTGTTGCATCTTTTTGCACAAATCATGATGATGCCTTGGTTGAATGATATTTGTGAATGCCTTGCTGTTTTCCTTCTTTTGTTTTACCCCCTCTTTGAGTTAGGGTTTCTTTTCCTTTCTCTTTTCATGTTGTTTTGCTTTGTGGCATTGTGGTTGATGTTGTTTAGTTTAGGCCATTTCATCCCACTTTTGATGTTCTTGTGTGTTTCTGTTGATGTATTTCTTGCCCCCTATATCTCTTGCATTTATCATATTGTTGTTTGAGGTTGAGATGAACTTGTGGTGGTCTTTACCCCACACAATTTCCTCCCTCATTTGCATTTTATGTTTGCATTCTTGTATGCTTATTCTGTTTCCTGTTGTTCCTCTGTTGTTTCTTTCCCCTAGGACCTCTAATTTATCTTGTTCAAGAGAGATTATGATACACTCTAGGATCTCAACCATGTATGATAACATTAGGTAGCATTTCCTTTTCATCTCAATCTTAGGATCACCATTGCATGACAACTTTAGGCTTGGATTTAGTCCCCCTTTTAGTGTCCTTTCTCTTCTCATCTCAAAAAAAATCATAAAACACTTAATAAAGATAATGGATATTGTGCCATGAGCCTTATACTTGGGAAATGGTAATTGAGGGGTCACCTCTCAATTGCCTAGAGTGTTTAGTGTACGTCCTTAGGGCGATATGCGACGCATTCGATCCTAGGTTCTAGACTTTGGTATAACATACATTATAAACACTCCAATTCAAAACACTTCTTCTCTAAAAAACACAAAAAACATTTCAAACCTTTTTCATCCTTCGAGATCGTAATCAGGAAAATCATTTTCATAAACAAGAGTGTTGTTAACTCTTAGTTCTACCGCAAATGGTAACGCCTAAGTCTCTAATGCTCGAGCTGCATACACCAACTGCTAGAACTACTTGTTAACCCTACTCGGGCCTAAAAAACTGCTAAACAAACCTGTGTTCCCTTTTAGCCCGAACTACGTTTGCTCTGATCTTTTATACTAGATGAAAGTACGCAGGCACAAGACGGCGATGTCTTGGCGAGCAACCTTCCCCCCTTTCACCCGTAGTTAGTTGAACTACGTTCTCTGACTTCTCATTTCAGATGAGATACGTAGGCACAAAGCGCAATTGCTTTGCCGAGTCACTTCTTTTTCTTTTGTCCTCAAGCATGTAGTTAGATAGTTTCAATCACCCTTTTTAGACAACAAGTGTGGATCCCGTCGAGTACGACGGACATGAGGGGGTGCTAATACCTTCCCCTTGCGTAACCGACTCCTGAACCCGAGATTTGGTTGCGATGACCGATCTTATCCCTCTTTTCGTTAGGTTTTCTCTGAGCGTTTCCTTTCCCTCTCTTGGGATAAATAATGCACGGTGGCGACTCTTTTGTCATAGCCGGCCTCGATTTTCGCAATAGCGACAGCTGGCGACTCTGTTGGGGTCAGAAATATCCCCTATTCGAGTCAATCCTAGTGCTTGTTTGTTTATTTTTGGGGTGTGTACATATGTGCTTTATCTTTATATGATTTCCGCATTTTATTTTCCGCATCATATATCATTATTACTGTGCTGTGGGAGGGAAGTTCTGATGAGTGATAAGCCAGACCTAGGCTTGAGCATGAACCTAGCTTTAGTAGTGGAGACTAGTGGGGGGCCTGTTTGCTTAGCAGATACAGTTCCCCATGAAATTCACACTCGGATGAGATTCTCTTTGATGATTTTCCTTCAGATACTTAGGATCGGTCGGGATTTTGGATTTGAGGATTTTCAACTCTGGGAACCGATCATTTGTGAGTCAGCTAAGTGAGGCCTCTTCAGGAGATGATGATGCCAAACCAGAAATGGTGAACGTATCATCATTTCTAGAAAGTATGTGACGCTGATGAACGCATAGGATGCCGAACCTTGTCAGTGGATAGGTCTATACCTGTGAGAGGGGTTGGGTTATGCAGGAAACCTTGACTTCCGGAATACCCGGTTTGTAAGTGTGAATCTGTGGGTCCTACTTTGTTAAGGTGAAGCTCTGGTTTCTCTCGACCAACAACACATCAATCTTGATCCCTTGTTTGCATTTGCATTTTCATCTGCATTTCATTAACATGTATTTGTGTCGCAGGTGTTTATTTCCCTCCCGATTCTAGTAACCTTGCCATGGAGCCCTTGAAGAGTACAGTGGCCTACAAGTTTCCAGCACCGGATGTCAGTACTTTGTTGAGTTTGATTGCCTTGGGTGAAAAAGCATTAATGGAAGATTTCAAGAAGTATTATGGGAGGTTATTGAGATATGTCCGTAAGCCCTCCACATATGAGATCAATGGTGTTTATGCTCTCCTACAGCTCGATGATGCCCAGTTGAGATGTTTCATCTTTCCTGACTATGTCTTGGCTCCTACCGTTGAGGAATATTTTGAGTTGTTAGGGGTATCCATTCAGAATCAGATGTCGTTTGTTCATGTTGATACTGAGCCTGATCTGGCCGAGCTCGCCGCTATTTTGCATCTTGAGGCTTCAGAGTTAAATGGGAAGATGATCCAGAGACTTGGGGTATATGGTTTTCCTCTGCCTTGCTTGATTGAGAAAGCTCAACGGTACGCTAAGGATGGTTGTTGGATTGTGTTTAGTGCCATCCTGGCTCTTTGTATATATGGAATCGTCTTGTTTCCTAACCTTCTGGACTTTGTGGATGTAGATGCGTTCCATATCCTGGCTTCAAAACAGTGCCTACTCTTCTTGGCGATGTTTATCATTCTGTTCACTACAAGAATGAGAAACGAAGAGGAAAGAATGTAGCTTTTTGTTTTCCTCTGTTGAATGCTTGGTTTGTCAGTCATATGGCTAAGACGGTCCGTTTTTTGCCACTGCTAGTACTTCAGAATAGTCGGAGAGGTTGATGGGTCTATCTGCAGAGAACATCATTTGGTTTGACCGAGACATGCTTGGTACAAATATCATTTATAGTTGCGGTGGATTTCCTAACGTCCCTTTGGTTGGAAGGAAAGGTTGCATCAACTATAACCCTTCTTTATTGGTCAGACAATTTGGGTATGCGCTAAGGGAGCCTCCTAGGGAAGAGGAGATACAGGAATCTCTGTATCTTACTGGTTTATTGGAGGGTAAGACTTTAGGAAGACTTGAACATGCATGGAATAACATCCACAGGAAAGGGAAGTCTTTATTGGGGAAGAGTAACAGCCGAGCTTACGACCCATACCTTGCTTGGATTCATGATAGAGCTGCGAAGTTCTTAATGCCATTTCCTTCAGTTGCACCTCTGTATCTGCTCATGATAGAAGAGCCCACTACCGTAGACATTCAGAAATACAATCAGGTGTTGCTGGAGAAAGAAGAGTTGAAGAAAGCAAATGAATAATTGGAGAAAGAAATCATTCAACTCCGAAGTGAGAGGATTGATGCTGTCAATTCTTTCAAGAGACAGACTGAGCTCGTCAACAAACTAGGTACGGATTTGACGAAGGAGACCAGTGACAGAGAGCGCACAGGCCGGGATTTGAACGTTGTCCATAGTGTGCTTGTTACCAAAAAGAAGGATCTGGACAAGCCTTACTTGGAGATCTCTAAGTTTGAATCAGTATAGAATGCCATGCTCACTAACAACAAGGAGCGAGAGGATAAGCTGAAACAACAGATCACCAAGTTGAAGAGTCAACTCAGAGTAAAAGACGAGAAGATCTCAGCGGAAGAATCACTCAGATATCACAGTGAGCATAGATTGAGCCAAGCTATCGCAGACCTGAAAGATTGTAGGTTGAGGCAGACACCAAGAGAAACAGACTAGAAGCATGCTTTGGGAAGGAGCCTGGGACGACCATGTTGCTAGTCTACAGTGCACCATCAACCGACGAGAGCAACTCATACAGGGTCTACTTGCCATACCTGATCATCCTGAAACGCGGAAGCTGCTAGAGGATTTCCGGTCTCGGCACCCAGCTTGACTATCTTTCTTTGTATCTTGTTGTTTTTCTTATGCATCGACCATCATCAGGCTTGTTGATTGAGGTCATCTCTATTTTGTACTCAGCTGATGTATGTACACTGTTGATTGGTTTGTTATTATACGAGGAGTTGTTATGCTGTCTACTTGTCTGTGGGGTTTTTCATGGTTGCTTCTTCTTCTGGAAACTAGAATAGAGGGGGAAATTTCCCTAAAACATATTTACATGTCCGCATTTTGCATTTTTTGCATCCTTCATCATTTTGCATAGCAGGTGTTCTTGGGATCGTTAATCTTATCTCTATGTGGTTTTTTATAGTTCTCAGGATAGCAGACCCGACATTCACAGGTACTCTACGAGGGGGAATCAACAAAGAATTATGGAGCAAGTTCAGCTCGAGCTTCAGGAATTTCGCGAGAGGATGGCGCAGTTTATGGACATGATGCAGGACGTAGCCAACAACCAAGAACAGTTGAGGACATTGGTACAACCTCTGGTGTCAAGAGTTGATGGAAGTGGGGTTCTACATGGTGGAACCGCTGCTGTACCACCTCCAGCGGAAAATAGTACGCCACGAGTAGATGCTATCCCAACGGTTGTCCCTCTGGGCGGAGGAAACCAGACTGGAATTCCCATCCCAATTACTATGGGCCCTGTACAAGGTAACAACGGTCCCCAGTGGGATCAAGATGATCAAGAAGACATCTTATCTCTGGGAGATATTGGGGCAGGATTGTAACCCGACGTTGATTGAAGATTTAAGGCGATAGAGGAGAAGATGAGAAGCCTTGAAAGCCAAAATGCTATGGGCCTGGATATGTCGAACCTAGGATTGATTCCGGGGCTTAGGATTCCTCCAAAGTTCAAAGTTCCAGATTTCGATAAATACAAAGGAACAACGTGTCCAAGAGGGCATCTTCGCTCCTATTTCTGAAAGATGTTTGCATACTCCGATGATGAGAAGTTGTTGATGCATTTCTTTCAAGATAGTCTGTCGGGACCATCCCTAGAATGGTATATGGGTTTAGAGCCAGTTAATGTCAGAAGCTGGAGGGATTTGGCATAAGCTTTCGTTAAGCACTACCAGTACAACAGTGACTTAGCGCCAAACCAAGTACAGCTTCAGAATTTATCGCAGAGAAGTAACGAATGTTTTAAAGAATACGCACAAAAATGGAGAGAGCTTGCTGCTAGGGTTCAACCTCCCATGGTGGAGAGAGAACTAATTGATCTGTTTGTGGCCACATTACCAGGAATTTGCTATGATAAGTTAGTGAGTAGCATGTCTGGGAACTTTTCGGACCTGATTATTACCGGCGAGAGGGTCGAAAACAGTATTAAGATGGGAAATATATAGCCAAGGGAAGGGACCTCATCTGGAGGTGGAAGAAAAATTTTTGGTTCGAAGAAGAGAGATAACGAGACAAATGCAGTTTCTGGCTTTAACAATTGAAATAGATATCTGAATCAACGTCAACAACGACCGTATTATCATCAACCTCCACAAGTAGCTAGTATTGCCATCCTGGCGGTACAACCTCAACAACAACAACCACGTCAGCAACAACAACAACAACAACGGCCTCAACAACATAATTATGCACCGAGACAGTTCCAAGATTGGAGAAGGATGATGGATAGGCACTTTGACACACCATCGATGCCCTACGCTAAGTTATTACAACACTTAATTCAACTGCAGTTGGTCCAGAAAAGAACAATGGCACCTCTAACTGGCCCACCACCTCCTGGGTATGACGCCAACGCTAGGTGTGAATTCCACTATGGCGCCCCTGGCCACCACATTGACAACTGCAAAGCCTTCAAACACAAGGTACAAGACCTTGTTGATAGTAAGGTTATCAACTTTAATCAAGATGCGCCGAACGTGGATCAAAATCCCATGCCTAACCATGGTAGGGGTGGTGGTGTGAATGTTATTATCAGTGAGGAAGGCTTGAACTTGGTATCCAATGTGGAAGATCTGAAGACGCTGTTAGACTTTGTGAAGAGAAAGTTGTTAGAAGGAGGGGTGTTCCATGGCTGCGGGAAGGATTGTGAAGACTGTTTGATTTGTCCCGAAGGATGTCAGAATCTGAAGAACCATATATAACGCATGATGGATGACGGTTTATTGCAATTTGATAGAATCTGTGAGAAGAATGTTGAAGAGGTAGTCATTAAAGATAAGGACGAGGTGGCCACCATCTCCATCCCGTACAAGACGATTACAATTTCTGCGCCTCCAGCGAGGCCAACTATTATATTCACAAAGGCAGGACCTGTGCCCTATGAGAGCTCTAAGGCGATCCCTTGGAACTATGGGGCCGAGGTCTATTGCAATGGGCAGAAGCAAGAATTAAAGAATTCTCCTTTGGACTCGATTGATAATTTGGTAGGAACTGGAGGAATGACTCGAAGTGGGAGAGTGTTTGCACCTCCTGAAGTAAATACAGAAAGGAACGACAAAGGAAAGGGGAAAGTAGTGGCTGAAGAAAGTTCTCAGACTAGAGAAAAGGAAGCTTTGTTGAAGGACGCAGAGGAATTTATGCGTTTGATAAGAAAGAGTGACTACAAAATCGTGGATCACTTACAACAAACTCCTTCAAAAATTTCCATCTTGTCGTTGTTGTTATGTTCTGAAGCTCACAGGAATGCTTTGCTCAGGGTTTTGAATAATGCTTATGTACCTTAAGAGATATCCGTAAATCAGTTGGAAGGGATGGTGGCCCACGTCAATGCAGGTAACGGGTTGGGATTCACTGATAGTGATTTGACACCGAAAGGGAGAAACCACAATTTGGCTTTGCATATTTCACTTGAATGCCGAGGAACAATGATGTCACACGTCCTCGTTGATACAGGGTCGTCCTTGAATGTGTTGCCAAAGAAATCATTGATGAACATAGATCATCAAGGCCTTTATTGTACGCCTAGTGATTTGGTTGTGCGAGCCTTTGATGGAACCCGAAGATCTTTTTTGGGGAGATAACTATGCATATCCAAGTTGGCCCGGAGGTGTTTGAAGTAGTTTTTTACATCATGGATATCCAGCCGGCATATAGTTGCCTTTTGGTTCGGCCCTGGATACACTTAGCGGGAGCTGTGACATCGACTTTGCATCAGAAATTGAAGTACATGGTGGATGGGAATATTGTGACTGTTTGTGGAGAGGAAGACATCATGGTGAGCCATCTATCTTCATTCAAATATGTGGAGGTCGATGGTGAAATTCATGAAACCCTGTGTCAGGCCTTTGAGACTTTCCAAATAAAGGAAAAGGCGCTGATCGAGGTCAAAACTCCAGAAGTTGCCATGTCATCGTACAAGGAAGCCCAAGCCGTAGTGGAATCCGGAGCAGCACAAGGATGGGGGAAAGTGGTAAGCGTCCCCAACAAACAAGATAAGTTTGGATTGGGATACAACCCATATGCATCTTCTTCACAAAATGCTCCGTGCTATAAAGGACCTGTTCAGTTCACCAGTGGTAGGGTGATATTCGAAAATCAATGTAGTATCTGACGAGGAAGGAGACAGCGACTGCAACATGGATGCGTGGATTAAACCATGTGTCCTTGGCTAGGGTTTGAAGAATTGGACCGTGGAAGAAGTCATCTCTGTGACCTATGAAGAGTAATTCCTTTGTTTTGATTAATGTATGGCCCTATGCTCTACCCGGAGCATAGTGGTCTTTATTTTGTAGGACCCTATTTGTTATGTGTGCGAACAATCTTTTATCATTATCAATCAAAAAGGTGTCTTTTCATTCAAAATTTTGTGATCCTTGTTTTTCTTGTTTTTGTTTTCTAACAATAAGGTGGCAATGTGGTTTGTGTTTGTTTGTTTGCATATCATTTAAGCATAAAATCATCATCATTGCAGGTTACACATTTCAGATACCATCGACTCAGACTCGTCTATGACTCGGTGTGACTTTGACAATCCGATCTTTCAAGCAGAAGAAGAGATTGATGAAGACGAAGACCTGCCCGAAGAGCTTGCCAGATTGTTAAGACAAGAGGAGAAGGTCATCCTGCCTTATCAGGAGGAAGTTGAAGTCGTCAACCTGGGAACTGAGGAAGATAAGAAGGAGGTTAGAATAGGGGCCGCGCTGCAAAGTGATGTCAAGCGAAGATTGGTTGAGTTACTCCAAGAGTATAAAGATGTCTTTGCTTGGTCATATAAAGATATGCCCGGACTCGACACAGATATTGTAGTTCATCGCCTACCTCTTCGAGAAGAATGTCCTCCCGTAAAATAGAAGCTTAGAAGAATCAGGCCTGATATGGCAGTGAAGATCAAAGAAGAAGTCCAGAAACAGTTAGACACCAGATTTCTTGTTGTGACCAATTACCCTCTGTGGGTCGCAAACATTGTGCCCGTGCCTAAGAAGGACGAAAAAGTCAGGATGTGTGTTGACTATAGGGACCTGAATAAAGCAAGCCCAAAGGATGATTTTCTGCTCCCTCATATTGACGTACTTGTTAATAACACCGTGCAATATTTAGTGTTTTCCTTCATGGACGGTTTCTCCGGATATAATCAAATTAAGATGACACCGGAGGATATGGAGAAAACGACTTGTATTACACCTTGGGGGACGTTCTGCTATAAAGTGATGCCTTTTGGTTTGAAGAACGCAGGGTCAACATATCAACGAGCTATGGTGACTCTCTTTCATGATATGATTCATCATGAGATTGAAGTATATGTCGATGATATGATTGCGAAATCCCAAACGGAGGAGGGGCATCTGGTGAATCTTCTAAAGCTGTTTGAGAGATTGAGGAAGTTCAAACTTCAGTTGAATCCAAACAAGTGAACTTTCAGCGTGTGGTCAGGAAAGTTATTGGGGTTCATTGTCAATATGAAAGGTATAGAGGTTGATCCTGCAAAGATCAAAGCAATTCAAGAAATGCAAACACCAAAGACCGAGAAACAAGTTCGTGGTTTCTTAGGTAGATTGAACTACATCGCTCGGTTCATATCTCACCTCACAGCCATGTGTGAGCCATTATTTAAGTTATTAAAGAAAGATCAGGAGGTCGTTTGGAATGAGAATTGTCAGAAAGCATTTGAGAAGATAAAAGAGTATCTGCAGGAACCTCCAATACTGATTCCCCTGGTGGCCGGAAGACCGTTGATAATATACATAACGGTTCTTGAGAATTCCATGGGTTGTATTCTCAGTCAGCATGACGAGACTGGACGAAAAGAGCATGCAATTTATTACTTGAGTAAAAAGTTCACAGACTGTGAGTCCAGATACTCAATGTTGGAGAAAACTTGTTGCGCACTGGCTTGGGCCGCCAAACGCCTAAGGCAGTATATGCTAAACCATACAACCATGTTAATTTCAAAGACGGATCCGATTAAGTACGTATTTGAAAAACAAGTACTGTTAGGAAGGATTGCTAGATGGCAGATGGTTCTGACAGAATACGACATTCAGTATGTGTCTCAGAAAGCTATTAAAGGTAGTGTTCTGTCAGAGTATCTTGCAGAGCAACCAATTGACGACTATCAGCCAATGAAGTTTGATTTTCCCAACGAAGACATTATGTATTTGAAGATGAAAGATTTTGATGAGTCGTTGCCAGACGAAGGTCCTGAGTTGGGTTCCCAATGGAAATTGATCTTTGACGGTGCTGTTAACTTCACTGTCATGTTGACATTTCCCTGTACAAACAACAAGGCCGAATATGAAGCATGTATCATGGGTATCGAGGAAGCAATCAATTTGAGAATCAAGAACCTTGATGTCTACAGTGATTCAGCTTTAGTGGTCAACCAGATCAAAGGAGAGTGGGAGACGCGCCAACCAAATCTGATCCCTTATATGAACTACGCAAGAAGATTGCTACCTTTCTTCGATCGCCTAGAGTTTCACCATGTGCCAAGAGTAGAAAATCAGATGGCAGATGCCTTGGCTACTTTATCTTCAATGTACAAAGTAAACTTCTGGAACGATGCACTAAGAATTGTTATCTCGCGCCTCGATAGGCCGACATTCGTTTTCGCAATAGAAAAAGCTTCTGATGGCATGCCATGGTATTACGACATCCAGAACTTTCTCAAGAATCAAGAGTATCCGCTGGGGCATCAGCCCGGGATAAGAAGACCTTGAGGAGGTTATCTGGAAACTTCTACCTGAATCCAGATGGTGTACTCTATCGAAGGAACCTTGACCTAGTGCTGCTAAGATGCATGGATGAAAGAGAAGCGAGTTTGCTTATGGAAGAGGTCCACAAGGTGCCTTTGGGACACATGCAGGGGGGCATGCCATGTCTCGAAAGCTGTTGAGAGCAGGGTATTATTGGTTAACTATGGAGTCTGATTGCTTCAAGTACACCAAGAAATGCCACAAATGTCAGATCTATGCCGACAAGATTCATGTGCCGCCGTGTCCTTTGAATGTCATGTCATCTCCGTGGCCCTTTTCCATGTGGGGCATTGATATGATTGGAAAGATCGAGCCGACTGCATCCAATGAGCATAGTTTCATCTTAGTGGCTATCGACTATTTCACCAAATGGGTAAAAGCAATTTCCTATGCTAATGTCACCAAGCAAGTTGTAGCCCAGTTCATCAAAAAGGACATCATCTGCCGCTATGGGATACCTGAGAGGATCATTACCGATAATGGTTCTAATCTGAATAACAAGATGATGAAAGAGCTGTGCCAAAACTTTAAGATTGAGCATCACAATTCGTCTCCTTATCGTCCAAAGATGAATGGCGTTGTGGAAGCGGCCAACAAAAACATAAAGAAGATAGTGCAGAAGATGGTTGTGACTTACAAGGATTGGCACGAGATGTTGCCTTTTGCTTTACATGGATATCGAACCTCGGTGCGTACTTCAACTGGGGCAACGCCTTTCTCGTTGGTGTATGGTATGGAAGTTGTCCTACCATTAGAGGTCGAGATACCTTCCTTGAGAGTTCTAGCTGACGTCAAACTAGAGGAAGCAGAATGGGTGAAGAATAGGTTGAATCAGCTCAGTTTGATGAATGAGAAAAGGTTGGCGTCCATCGCATACGGTCGTCTATACCAAAGCAGGATGAAGAAAGCCTTCGATAAGAAGATACGTCTACGAAGCTTTCAGGCAGGTGATTTGGTGTTGAAGCGGATTCTCCCACCACAGAACGATCACAGGGGCAAATGGACTCCTAATTATGAAGGTTTGTATGTTGTGAGCAAAGTCTTCTCTGGAGGAGCCTTGCTACTTTCAACCATGGATGGTGAAGATTTTACATCCCCCGTAAACGCAGACGCAGTCAAAAGATACTTTGCTTAAAATAGACCCGCTGGAAAGAAAAAGAAAATCTAGGCAAGAATGGAGCATCCCGGCGAACCATAAAAAGATAGGTTTGGGCAAAAATTAGGGATAAAAGAAAAAATCTAAACCCGCAAAGTTGAAAACCTGAAAGGGCGACTTTGGCAAAAATGGGTATCCCGGTGAATCGAAAACCCGCAAGGGCGATTCAGGAAAAAGTTAGGGATTTGAAAAGCAAACGACTGCGGTCTAGCATTATATCCTCAAAGCATAGTGGATTATGGGAAAACTCGAGAATCATCCATCCAAATCAATCTCTTCAGAAGACGAAGCATCGGAAAGGCGTCGAAGTCACGCGAGTCATAGTTGAGTCGTTCTATGGTGATTGTCTGTGCCATATTGCCGACATTTTTGTATATTCTTGTGCATTTCTGTATTTTGCTTATGCAGATTTCTCATTTCAGGAGTTGCGTCCCCTTGTAAATTTGCCTATTTACAGGCTATTTATCAATAAAACATACTATTCAGAAAACCTTTGTCTTTGATTCAGCTTTTACCATTTTGTTTGTAAAAGACGCCTGATGTTTTTGATAAAACTTTGCATACATAATTTTGTGGGCTCTACCAACTATAATCGAAACAATGCTTTTGCTTGAATAATGTCACAGGTGATAGGTAGACGATGTTTGCTGCACAAAACGTATTTGCCTGTTTGTTATTTGCAGGACTCTCAGCCTCAAAACTTTTCCAGAAGTCCCGCATCTAAAGGAAATGCGCAAGCTAAGCGTGTTCACCTCCCCAACAGTTTGAAACTTCATACAGTTAAGGTTACCCTTAGCAGGTCGAGATTGATGTCTCTAGCAGAGTAGGGGCATTTCCAACAGGTAGAGGTGGATTTATCCCCAGCAGTGGAATGAATGCAGAATTTCATTTTCCCCACAGAGTCTAAACGATTAGCTCCTATCCCCTCAGAGTCCGGGACGTTGTTTCATTTTCCCCAAGCAGAGGTTGATGTTGATTCCCTCCTTACCTAATCCCCAGCCAAGTCAGTGGAATGGCTTTCTTTCCTAAGATTGTTTGGGATGATTCCCCAGTAGATCTTATTCATAATCCCTAACAGATAGTGGATTAAACCTTCAGCAGTCTGCCTTGATTCCCAGCAGAGTTGTCTGTTCCCCGGAATGTTTTTTTCTATCAAGCCATTCAGGGCTAATTTCCCCGGTAGAGTGGAGTCGTTGTCTCTAGCCGAGTTGTTTGTTTCCCAGAAGAGTTATATTCTGGTAGGCCATCCATGGGCGTTTTCCTCAGCAGAGTTTGATTTTAATCCCCAGCGGAATGAATTTGTGCTTAGCAGAGTAGTTTTACCCGGAAGTCTTCTCGGAGGCCATCTAAGGCTTGTATTCCCCAACATTAGTCTGTAGGCACTAGGCGTGCCTAGTTTTCCCCCAGCGGAGTTGTTTTCCTCTCTTCAGCATTTTGTTGAAGTGGTTCCTTTGCATTTGCATTGTGCATAGCATCCTCCCAAACGCGTAGCATTTCCATTTGGTATGGAGCATTATGCCATATTCAAACATGTGCATGTGAAATATAAACCAGGTTGTTACCTCTTTTTAGGTGTATCCCCAGCAATTATCAACATATTTCTCAAGCCTGTGTGGTATCCAGGCCTCCAGCAAGATCATTGACAAATGTGTTCATATTATCATTCTCTGCAACAGAGTCTATTTATTCAAGTTCATATTTCCCCAATGGATTTCTTCACCTTGACGGCGAGGTCAGATGCTTTTACCGACTTGATACCGAGGCCTGACGGTGAGGTCAGATGCTTTTACCGACTTGATGTCGAGGCCTGACAGTGAGGACCGATGCTTTTACCGACTTGATGTCGAGGCCTTACGGTGATGTCAGATGCTTGTACCAATGATGTTGAGAGATGACGGTGAAGTCAGATGATTTTGGGAAATGACGGCAAAGTCAGATGGTTTTGAGAACTGACAACGAAGTCAGAAGGTGATTTTGAGAAATGATGGTGAAGTCAGATGATGTTGAGAGTTGACGGTGAAGTCAGATGATTGCTTTGAGAGTTGACGGTGAAGTCAGATAATTTTTAGGATCGACGGCGAAGTCAGATTATTTTGGGAGCTGACGGCGAAGTCGGATGATTATCGAAGTCGACGCTGAAGTCAGATTACTATTGAAATTGACGGCGAAGTCAGGTTATTTTGAAAATTTGACGGCGAAGTCAGGTTATTTTGAGAAGTGACGGCGAAGTCAGATGATTATCGAAGTTGACGGTGAAGTCAGATTATTATTGAAATTGATGGCGAAGTCAGGTTATTTTCAAAAGTTGACGGCGAAGTCAGGTTATTTTGAGAATTGACGGTGAAGTTAGATGTTGGTTTTCTAACGGTGAAGTTAGATATTTGTCTTCTGACGGTGAAGTTAGATGTTTGTTCTCTAACAGTGAAGTCATATGGTTGGTTTTCTGATGACGAAATCAGATGTTTGGTTACTTGACGACGAAGTCAGATGTTCGATTTGCTGGCTGTGATGTCAGAATTTTTCTATTCCCCGCAAATGTTTGGTTTCTGACGGCGAAGTCAGATGGTTGATGACTGACGGCGAAGTTAGATATTCTACTTGATACAGGCGCCTGACGGTGATGTCGGAGATTTCATTTCTGCAGTTGACAAATTTCCGGGTTCTTTGGTATTCAACCGTCTTTTACCTTGAATGTCCAAAAGTCGTTCGCCTTTCATCCCTTCAGGTCCAAGTCGTTTGAATAGGGGCAGCTGTTGCACCCTAAAATTTACCCAACCTTTTCTTTACTTGGTTTATGGTTCATTTCATTGTTCTAGCATATTGCATTGCATAGCATTTTGCATTTTTACAGGGGATCAAGAGATGTGTGTGCAACAAGAAGAATGTGCTAAGGGTTCTGAGCTTAATCAAGAGGTTGTATTCAAGTCAACAAGGGGGTTAGCATCATCAGAGACAAGTCAAGTTCTACGAGGCCGAGGGCATACACCATCCAGCCTCCCTACAAGATTTCCTTGACAGAGCCGCGCACTATATCTAGTTCGAGGAAACCCAAGCAGCCAACTCCGCCCGAGACACGCGAGACAGAGAGACCCCCCGCGGGCACCGAGAGGACGGAGCTTCAAGCCACCGGCACGGAGTTGATCGCCGACGGGAGGACCGCCCCCACGAGCAACGCGAGCAGCGCGGTCCCGCCGGCCGATTCACAGAGTATACGACCCTAGTCGCTTCCTGCGAGCGCATACTGGCCGAATGCGCCAAGACCGAATTTGTCCAGGGAGGTGTCCGCTTCCCCAGACCGACACCCCCCAAGCCTAACATGGACAAATCGAAGTACTGTCGTTTCCACAAGAGCCACGAGCACGTTACTGAAGACTTCATCCATCTCAAGGACGCGATTTAAATCCTGATTAAAGACGACCACCTGAAGAGATACACCCGGGGGGAGAAACCCCGAGAAAAGACGCCCCTGAAGCCAAGAAAGTCGAAGAACTTCCCTCTTCAGACAACGACAACGGCCTCCAGGTCGCCCTCTGCATCAGCCGCCTTGAGGACTGGTTCGACCATAGAGAATTCGGTCTCCCCGACGGCCCTGATCTACTCGACGAGCCAGTACGCCCCACCAGTCGATGGGAATACTTTCCAAGAGCCATGGTCATCTCCAGCGGCTCCACAGGGAACCTGTCTGTAGGATCGGTAAAGAGAAAGTTCGAAGAGCTTATCACGAGCAACTCCGACAAGATGAGCACTCTCGAAAAATTTCGCGGCCGATCCAATTCGATCACCTTTTACCTCGAGGAACCTCCCGGGGGTTCTCCCAACTCCAACATTCCCCTGCTGATACGGGCACAGATGGCGAACTTCGATGTCAGACGTATCCTCGTCGACGGAGGCAGCTCGGTGGACATCATGTACACCCACCTTTTCACGACCCTCCAGCTCGATGAATCCAACCTATCCCCCTACGTGGGGTTTGACCTCCAAAGGTTCTACGGGACAACGACAAGACCATGGGGATACGTGGAGCTGAAAGTCACATTCGGGGAGAAGGAAACCGCCAGGGAGATCAATATCCGCTTCTTAGTCATTGAGTGCCTGTCCCTTTACAACTGTATCCTGGGCAGCACGACAATGGGAGAACTCACCGCGATACCATCCACCGTCCACCTAAAGATGAAATACTATACGAGGCGGGGGGCCGTGGTGACCCTGAATGGCGACATCGAGGCTTCCTGGAGATGCTTCGAGGCCGCGCTAAAAGGTCTAAGCACCATCGCTCCAACAACTAAGAAGGCAGCTCCCACCGCGACGCTAAAGAGCGAACCGAAGGAGCTCGTCGGATCCGTGGACCTCGACAGCCGCTTCACCGAGGAGCACGACCGTGAAGAAGAGGCCAGTGAAGCCAACCAGTCCAACGGGCATCCCACCCACCCAGTGCGCCCCATCCCAGACGATGACTTCGAGATCGTGACACTCGGGGAAGACAAGAGCAGAACCGTGAAGATCAGAGCCGGACTCCCCGACTTAGCGAGGAGACAACTACAGGCCTGCCTCCGCGAGAACGCCGATCTCTTCGCCTGGAGCGCCACGGAAATGCTCGGACTTGACCCCGAGGTCGCTTGCCATCAACTGTCCATCAACCCGATCGTGAAGGCCATAGTCCAACGTAGGCGTAGACAGTCCCCCGAAAAGTTGGCGGCGGATGAAAAAGCTGTAAAAGACCTCCTAGAGGCAAATTTTATTTCGGAAGCCCGGTATTCAACCTGGTTGTCCAATGTTGTACTTGTTAAAAAGAATAATGGAAAATGGCGCATGTGTGTTGACTACACCAACCTCAACCGGGCATGTCCTAAGGATTCCTACCCCCTCCCTAACATCGACAAGCTCGTCGACAACTCGGCAGGCTTCAAGCTTTTGTTCTTTATGGACGCATACTTGGGATACAACCAGATCCCGATGGCCGAGCGCGACAAACAGAGCACGGCCTGCATGACGGTGTCGGGCAACTATTATTACAACGTAATGCCATTCGGCCTAAAAAACGCCGGCGCCACGTATCAACGGATGATGAACAAAGTCTTCCGAGGAGAAATCAACGACATGCTCGAAGTGTACATGAACGACATGATTTTCAAATCCTACACGGAAGTCGACCACACGGCCCATCTCAGAAAGGTTTTCGATACAGCGAGGAACTGCCGAATGCGCTTCAACCTAGAGAAATGCACCTTCGGTGTACGCGTAGGAAAATTCCTCGGCTACTACCTAACCGAGTGTAGGATCGAGGCAAATCCAGACAAGTGCCACGCATTTTCGGAAATCACCACACCCACCTCGAAGAAGTCCATACAATCCCTCAACGGCGTGCTCGCCTCACTTTCCCGGTTCATCGCCAAATCTGCACAGCACGCCGTCCCCTTCTTCAAACTGCTCAGAAAAGAGACCACATTCGAATGGGCAGAGGAATGCGAGCAAGCCCTCAGACACCTCAAACGCGTCCTGTCCGAACCGCCGGTACTGACACGACCCGTAACTGGAGAAACCCTATATCTATACCTGGTCGTGGATAACGAGGCCGTCAGCGCCGTCCTGATCAGGGAAACCCAAGAAGGGCAAAAGCCAATCTACTTCACGAGCAAAGCCTTCCACGGTCCCGAAGTCCGATTCCAACTGATCGAAAAAGTCGCCTTAGCCCTCATCACCGCTGCACAACGTCTCCGACAGTACTTCTTAGCACACACCATCGTGCTCCGAACCGAACAACCCATCCGACAGCTCCTCGGCCGACCAGACATGGCTGGACGCATGTTAAAATGGTCATTAGAACTATCTGAGTTCGACATCGTCTACGAAGGCAGGAAAGCCCTCAAGGCCCAAGCCCTGGCCGATTTTGTCGCCGAGATGACCTCCTCGCCAGACCCTACCACGGGGAGCCACAAATGGACTATCTTCGTTGACGATTCCTCAAACTCCACGGGCAGCAGAGCGGACATCATCCTCGACAACGAAGAAGGAACCATCATAGAAGTCTCCCTCACACTGGCCTTCCCAATGACAAACAACCAAGCCGAGTACGAGGCGTTCCTGGCCGGACTTCGCCTGGCAGCCGATCTCGGGGCCAAAGATATTAAAATCTATACAGATTCCCAGCTGGTCGCCTCGCAAGTACGGGGAGAATATTAGGCGAAAAATGATAACCTCGTCGAGTACTTGGCACTCATTACCCAAAAAATGCTAAGTTTCAACTCCGCGGAAGTTCAACACATCCCACGCGAGAAGAACACCCGAGCCGATATTCTCTCAAAACTAGCGAGCACCAAAAAGAGAGGCGGACACAAGTCGGTCATCCAAGAAGTCCTATCACAACCGAGCACTAAAAAGGCTGACGCCCCGCTCGACGTTAACGCCATAGGAGATACCAACTGTTGGATGACACCACTACACGCCAACCTCAGCGCGGGCCGCCTCCCAGCGGACCCCAAAGAGGTCAGCGCGATCAAACGATGCTCTTGCTTGTACGTCCTCCTCGAAAGCAAATTGTATCATAGGGGCTTCGCGGTCCTACTCCTCAAATGCATAGACGCCTCCCAGGACGCAGATGTCCGGAAGGAAATCCATGAAGGCATCAACGCGCAGCACCTCGGGGGAAGATCCTTGGAGAGAAAGGCCTTGCGAGCAGGATACTATTGGCCTACGATGCAAACAGACGCGAGGGAGCACGTAAAGAGATGCAACAGATGCCAAAGGCACGGGGACATGCACCTCGTCCCACCAACCGAACTCAAATTCCTCTCCTCCCCATGGCCGTTCTGCTGGTGGGGGATGGATATCCTCGGCCCCTTCACCCTAGGGTCCTATCAGAACAAGTACCTCATCGTGGGCGTCGACTACTTCACCAAATGGATTAAGGCCGAAGCCCTAACCAAAATCACAACCCACAACATACTCTGATTCTACAAACGAATATCCTCGCAAGGTTTGGGGTCCCGCTCGCCATCGTCACCGACAACGGCATGCAGTTCACGGACAAAAACTTCTGGGACTTCGTCACCAAACTCGGGATGAAACACCATTTCACCTCGGTCGAACATCCTCAGACAAACGGCCAGGCCGAATCCGCGAACAGGGTAATACTCAGAGGGCTAAAACGAAGACTCGACGACGCAAAGCGGGCGTGGGTCGAGGAACTCCACATCGTCCTCTGGGCATACCGAACTACGCCCCACTCAACCACAAGGGAAACACCATTCCGCCTCACGTATGGAACCGAGGCAGTGATCCCGGTCGAGATACGAGAGCCATCTAGACGAACGGAGGCTCCCCTCGAGGCCGAAGACAACGACGACGCCCTCTGAGAGGAACTCGACCTAGTCGAGGAAATTCGATCGGGGGCATCTCTTCGAGAAGCCCAACTGAAATAGCAGGTAGCGCTCCGCCACGACAGCAGAGTCCTGAAATGCGCATTTCAGATCGGCGATTTATTCTTGCGAAGAAACCAGAAAGACTCCCACGAGGGTAAACTAGCCGCGAACTGGGAAAGTCCCTACCACGTCCGCGACAAAACGGAACACGGGGCCTACTACCTCGAAAACCTACACGGGGAACAACTGGCTCGACCATGGAACGCTGCGAAGCTGAAGCGGTACTACAGTTAAAAACTGCCCGCGACGCCAAGACGTCACAACCACTAGGAGGGCGACATGGTACCACCGCACCTCCTCGCGTCTTCTAAAGACCAACGAAAAAGCAAGCCTTGCCTTTGTGTGCGTGGGTAGAGGTCTCTGCTCGGCGGGAAACACCTCGATCGAGATTCCTCGCCGCCGTACCAACACCGGTAGGTCACCCAGCTCGCGATGGGATGCCCACACCGCAGGGAGAACGACCCCTAAAACGGTCAGGCAACAAAGCCGGCCAGCCGGCCAGTTCCCCACACTTCCGAAAACAATTGTCGTTGAGCTACTACCCCGGACGAGTCCAAAAACATACAAACATATATTTCGAGCATACAAGTACGCGCAGATATATAACGAGCATAAACAAACATGCAGAAACAAAACCGAGCGCACACTTAGAAAAATTTTCAGAATTATAAAAGGGCACCAGCCCAGTAGTTATGTTACATCATCAAGGGCACGCAGGCCCGTCAAAATAGAACACTTAAAATAAAATTACAAAAGCATCGGCACGCAGGCCCGGGGAAAGTCTACATATCCTCGCCCTCCCTCTCAGTATCCACATTAACAACATCGGGGCCGACGAACTCTGGATCGATCACCTTCCCGTCGACGATCTCGTGGTAGGGCCCGACCCCGTCTACAACCAAAGCGACGCCAGAGTTGATGACCTGGAGCTGTGCGAAGGCACTTTTGAACCCGACCTCGACGGCTTCCAGACAATCATTCTCCAATATCCGAATCCGGGCAAGAAAATCCGCGTGAGTGATCATCCGCCTGTCTTCCTCAGTCTCGTCCTCGGCCGGGCGGAGGGCGCTATTTAGAACCTCCACGCGAACCTTCAGCGCTTGCGCCTCGGCCTCTGCCGCCCCCAACTTCTCCTCGACAGTCGTCACCTTCTCCTCGGCACCATTCGCCCACTTGCGCTGGTCAGCAGCGTCCTTCTAACTCTTTTCCAACTCCTCGGAGAGCTTGGCCAGGCGCGACTGCATGAAGGTGAGATCCCCCCGCAGCTTGGTCATATTGGCGGTAGAGCAGCCTTCCTCACTCAGGACCATCGTCATGGCAAAGGTCCGCATCATCGCGGCCAGATTCTCCGCCAAGATGCGACGACGAGACTCTCGATCCGCATCCAGAACCACCTTCACTTCACCAGCAGAAATAGTGGGCGACCTGGCCCCGTTAAAATAACCCGGGTGTTGATGGCACGGCGGGATAACATAGCCCTCCTCGGCAGACCCGGTCGTCAGATCAATTAGGCCACTGGGCTCCTTGGTTCTTGGCCTCTTCGTAGTACCCTGAGATGAGGGAGACTGACTCTCTCCTGAGGAGACGAAGACGACCTCTGACCGCCCTGGACCACAACTTCCTTCCCGATTAGTTGGCTCACCCGCGTCTTCGTAGCCCCAGCAACCTTCGAGGCGCGCAGCTTCTTCACCCGATCTTCAACGGAAGACATGTTTGCTGCAAAAAACAAAAAGAGTCAGCAACAGACAAAACATACAGAGTCACGAGAAATACAAAGCGCCCCTACCTAGGTAATCAAGAGCATCCGTCGCCGAGGCGCAGCCGAGCAAGGTTTTTGTGTTAATCAGCCTCTTCTTCGTTTGCATGTTCCCTTGCGTGTCGAAGATATACCGACCATCAGGCATCACCAGTTTTGACGGGGGCAGACCCCGCACAAACGCCACTATTTTCATATAGGCGGCCATGTCCCCCTCGTCGAGGGTCCCAGCCCGCACTATATATCGGTCAGTTCTGTGGTTGAAGTGCTCCAGGGTCCACAACAAATGCACCTTCAGAAGCCACGCGACAAACCGATGGCCATCCACCACTCGCTCCCCCTCAGTAAAAAGAGAGTCCGACCCTTCCCTTGTGATCGGCCTCACGAGGAAGAAGCGGCCCTTGAAATCCCGGACGGAGTCACTGTACGTCTTAAAAAGCGTGGTCGGCTGCTTAAACGAGACCCAACCCTGCCGGAATTTACCGTTTGCTGTTGCAAGTGGAAAATGTGGAAAAATAAGGGCACCGTGGCTTCCACCTGGAGAAAGCGGCACACCAGCTCGAATGTGCGGATAAAGGCTAGGGCGTTGGGATGCAGCTGAGACGGAGCCAGACACAGCCAGTCAAAAAGACCCAAATGGAAAGCGGAGAACGGTAGTCTGAGTCGGGCCTCTTTAAAATAAAACTCGTGCGTAGGAAACGTCTGCCGCCCATAGCTCGAGCAGATACGGTGATGCTCCTTGGGACGGTACACCTGCCAGTTTTGCGGCTCCCACTCCACCCGATCCTCTACGGTGGTATGGGCACCAGACGTGTCGAAAGCGAAACAAGACGGGGTGGACAGGGGCACTTCAGCCACCCATTCCTCGATGGGGAGAACCCTCTCGTCAAAGTCTGGGACTTCGGGCTCATTGTCTTCGACCATCGTCCCCGGTATCAAGGCCGACATGAACACCGGAAAAGCAGAGGATAACGGTGAATTCGATAGCCAAGATCAAATCCACCCTTCCACCGTAGGTCAAGTGAAAAAGCGACGACGGCGGTCTCGCGAACAGAAGAAAAACGCCCGGGCAAGCCCCGAGGGGCATTCCCCACCACTTCTCCACGGGATATTCAAAACTAACCTATCGCCCCTCTCCGGGGACTTCATCATAAGAAGCACCCATCCCCGGGGTATTCATCAGAATAGTCGATCTTCCCCGACGCATTCATCTAAATAACCCTAAAACTCCACCAGATACGGCGGAGAATCGCATCTCTCCTCGGGGCATTCATCTTGCCCCGACTACAAACCCAAATTAAACGGCGAAAATAAAGGAAAGGAGGAAGGAAAACTTACTTTATAGGAGGCTAGTGACGGAGTGCGAAATGGACGGCGCGGCGGCGATTCACGGCAACGGCGGACGGGGATGAACTACAGAGCTTGGTAAGTGAAAGGGCAAGGTGAAAAGTAAAGAGTCTGCGGGGACTCCCATATTTATAACCCGGTGCGTAACTCCAAGCGGCACTAGGCCCTTGAGTGCCCTAGGGTAGCCTCCCTCACGCCCACTTAATGCGTGACACGTGGCAGTAGGCTGACAGTCGCGTCCCTTCAAATACCTTTGCCCCGTGCAACCGGCGACGTGGAGAGACCGTCGCGCACACACACCTCGACGAACACGAGCCGAAGTTATCTCGCACCTCGCAACCTTCTTCCCCGGAACAATGTTCTCAAGTCCTCGCTCGTCCATTGAAGAGCTTCGACTTGGGGGGCTCCTGTTCTGGCCTGGGCCCCGGCCTCAACTCGCGGCCCAGCCCAATGATACACGGTAAAGGCCCAATATGGTTTGAGTAGGACGGTCGGGCACGTGACCCCTCGACGGGCAGGCATGCTCCCGCCGAGGAGAACAGCGTGCCTCAGGATGCCACCTGCGGTCTCCCCTTTGTGGGAAGGCGCTACCAATCACCACACCTCGTCGGGCAGAACAGCCCTCTGCGGGCAGTATCCCCCTACCACCGAGCAGGACAACACGTCTCTCCCATGCCCTCAGGTGCTCCCCTCCGCGGGGAGAACAATACACCTTCGGGGAACCTCACGAGCTCCCCTCCACGGGGAGAGCAATGTGCCATGTGCATGTTCTCCACGTGCTCCCCTCCGCGGGGACACGTCACCTGCCACTTGCCCACCTCCGAAAGAGCAGGGCAAACCCACTTTCCGGAGATCACAGGACAGTTGGACTAGGGCGAAGACCACGTCCTGGTCTTCACTACGCCACGTAAGCCCTAACAGTCACATGGGTTGGACCTGGCAATCCAGCCCAACACAAGTGACCGTTGGCCCAGCGCTGGGGTCTCTCTATAAATACCCTCTTTCACAAGAGGGTCAGGTGATTCACTTCTTACCCCTTTTTCTGTGCTTGTGACCACTCTGCCCATATACTCATTTTGGCATCAGAGTGCCTTGTAGGTACACCCCTTTCTCCTCCTCATCACCGATGAACAGGCAGTAGTCCAACAGAGCATGGCCAGCTAGTGATCCCCTTCTGATCAGGTCAGATCAGATACTATTAATTAGATATTAAATATAAAAATTTACGAACAATTTGTAGTTCTCATATCGTAATTGAGTCCCACAAATTTTAAAATAGGAATATTTTCATTTTTATCTTTTTCAATTAACTTGACTCTTTTAAATTCACAACATCATCAGTTACTTAAATTTTGAAAACACCCTTAATTATTGTTTCCTTTCTTTTATGCAATCTATACTTTAAAAAAGCATTAATACATCGTTTTAATTTCTAATTGTGATTAATGGGATTAACGTGCTTCCTATATTAATGGTTAGTTTTGTTGATTTTCAATATAAAATTAATAATACTTACTAACATTTTCTTATTAATAGTAGATAGAGGAATGAATATGTGAATAGAGGTATAAAAATAACGGTAAATATTTAGAAAAATAATTTTAAATGATTCTTTAGTAATTTAAATGAATAAATGATTTTGGACGTATTTTTGTGTGAGCAAAAGAGAAGACACTTATTATGAATATGATAGATTAATTAATTTTCTTTCATGAAAGTTTGATTTGTTAAAACCATACTAATTATCATAAAAATTGATATAAAAATCAATCCTTAATTCAAATAATTAAAACATACGCCTATGTATTTATCGATAAATGTAATAAAAACATACCATCAAATCACAATTACAAATATTTCTATTGAATAATTTTTAAATGTTCTTTCTAAATGTATGTGGTTTCATGGTGTAGTTGGTTATCACGTCAGTCTAACACACTGAAGGTCCCCAGTTTGAGCCTGGGTGAAGCCAAGATGTTTATTTCTTTATCCAAATTTTATAAATTATGCCTAAACATTGACTTTGAAAATTACCTTTTGGTAACATAAAAATGTGTAAATTAAAGTTTGATTTGAAACCAAGATGTATACTATACGATAATGTCGTACATGGTCCAATGTAAATATTCAAACACGTGAAATAAGATATGACATGCCCAAGAGAATTTTGTGAATCAACGAAATACTTTATTTTCTTCAATAAAACTAGTAATAAAGAATAATCATTTTCCAAACTTTAAGGAATTCAATAAAGAAAAAGACATATAGTTCAAAAAGGGTCATCTTAAATTCTAAATATCATGCTCAAAAGAGAGATACCAAAGTAAGAAAGAAAAAAGTGTTTAAGGTTTTTATAATATGAAAAACAAAACTTATGAAAATAATAGTTATAAAGATAATATGTATATTAAAACATATATAGCCTAAACTACCCTAATCCAGATTATAACAAAAGCTCCATTGCATATTATTTAAAAATGAATATGATGGAGACCAAACTTAACTAAACACTTTGAAGACTCAATTCTCTCTAATTTTCCTGTTTGTTTTAACATAGAAGATTCTAGAACTTTTAAAAAGGAGTTAAACATTTAATTTATTTTCTCAAACAAGCGATAAAGTCTATAGATGCGCTGTAATAAAAACTGTATCGGACTGACCGCTTTGACCTGTTGAGCAGGAAACCAGAATAGTGACCTGTCCAATTAAGTTAAATAACCTATCAAACAAAAAACTATGGAAACTGATTGAGAACCACTGAAATCGGGAAAAACTAGAGCATCATGAGGTTTAAATAAAAAATATAATTTAAATCTTAGAAAGAGAATGACTCGTGATCTTCAAAAAAAATTTTTAAAATTCCTTCTTAATAAGTGTAGAAGTAAAAGAGAAAATATTATTATGTGTGATTGGCAATTGTGTGGGACTAGAAAAAGAATACAAGTTGTTAAAAGGAGAATAAGTTACAGAACAATAAATTTCCATTTTTTATGGGGTAGAGGACGAATAAACTGAATATTGAATACTTTTTTCTTTTTACATAAATTTCAATGGGTTTTTAATGGATAGTCTCACACTACCTTTCATATTTTGATTTTTAGGACCACTGTTAAAAATTTTGCTTTCATGGTTTGTGTTCTAGAGTGGGCCAAGACCTGCCCATCCGTCGGGCAGGCCATGCCCAATATTATTTGGGGAAGGCCCAACAAGGCCCAAATCCCCCATATCGGGCACAGATCTAAATACGCCGTGCAGACCCTCCCCTATCGGACAGAACCACACGTCTTTCACACGATCTCCACGTGTCCACCCCGCAGGAACACGTCATCAGTAAACTAACCACATCTGAAAGAGCAGGTCAGCCCACCTTCCAGAGATCACGGGACAGTTAATCTAGGACGAAGACCACGTGTTGGTCTTCACTATGCCATATAAGCCCTAGCAGTCACTTGGGTTGGGTCTGGCATTCTGGCCCAATGCAAGTGATCGTTGGCCCTGCGCTGGGGTTTCACTATAAGTACCCTCTCTTGCGAGAGGGTCAGTTATTCCATTCTCTACACCATTTCTGTATTTTCTCCCACTCTGATCCTTTACTCACTTAAGAAGTAGAGTGTCTTGCAGATACACCCCCTCCTTCTCCCTATCTCTGGTGAACAGCTACCAATTGCCGATGCATGGTCAATCAACAATCTCTTCTGATCAGGTATGATCGATTTGTTTTTGATATAATTTTGTAGCAGTTTAGAGTATTATATTGTTTGTTTTACAAACTAAATTTTCATATTTTGAATTAAGCAATCATGTTAAAAGCCTATAAATTAGTATTGTTCTTTTAAAAAATTTCAAGATCAAATTCTAAATTTATTCCTTATTTTTATTTACTAATTCTATATTCACTTAGGTATAACTATATTAACAGAAAATGTCAAAAATATATTTGATTTGTAACAAAAATTAAAAAATACTTGATATTATATAAAAAAAATTTATGAAGTATTTTCGATTTGACCTAGGCCCGAATCTTGTATGAACTTTAACCCTTGAACTCTTATCTACACCGATTTATTTTTTGTTGGTTTTAACTATTATAACAGATACTATTAATTAGATCTTAAATATAAAAATTTACGAACAATTTGTAGTTCTCATATCGTAATTGAGTCCCACAAGTTTTAAAATAGGAATATTTTCATTTTTATCTTTTTCAATTAACTTGACTCTTTTAAATTCACAACATCATCAGTTACTTAAATTTTGAAAACACCCTTAATTATTGTTTCCTTTCTTTTATGCAATCTATACTTTAAAAAAGCATTAATACATCGTTTTAATTTCTAATTGTGACTAATGGGATTAACGTGCTTCCTATATTAATGGTTAGTTTTGTTGATTTTCAATATAAAATTTGATCTGACCTGATCAGAACGGGATCACGGGCTGGCCACACTCTGTTGGACTGCTACCTGTTCGCCGGTGATGAGGAGGAGAAGGGGGTGTACCTTCAAGACACTCCGATGCCAAAGTAAGAATTTGGGCAGAGTGAGAGCAAAGTACAGAAAATGGGTAAGAAGTGAATTACCTGACCCTTTTGTGGAAGAGGGTATTTATAGAGAGACCCCAACGCTGGGCCAACGGTCACTTGTGTTGGGCTGGATGGCCAGGCCCAACCCAGGCGACTGCTAGGGCTTACGTGGCATAGTGAAGACCAGGACGTGGTCTTCGCCCTAGTCCAACTGTCCCGTGTTCTCCGGAAAGTGGGTTTGACCTGCTCTTTCGGAGGTGGGCAGTTGGGGGATGGCGTGTCCCTGCGGAGGGGGGCACGTGGAGAACGTGCGCATGGCACGTTGTTCTCCCCGCGGAGGGGAGCTCGCGCGGTTCCTCGGAGGCACGTTGGTCTCCCCGAGGAGGGGAGCACACGGGGACGAGGGAGAGCCATGGGGTCTTGCTCGACGGCATGGGGAATACCGCCCGCGGAGGGCGGTGCTTGGTCGTGCGGGCGATTCTCTTGCCCGACGTGGTTGGGACGGTTCTCCTTCGCGGGAAGATCATTCTAGCATGTCGGGGATCTTGTGCTCGATGCGTTACCTGGACCGGGCATGGCCTGGTGGAACATTATTGGGCTGGGCCAGCATAGTTCAGCCCGTGGCCCAGTCCAGAACATGAGTCCTCCAAGTCGTTGCTCCGAGGATGGGAGTGAGGAATTGATGACGTCGTTCCAGGGAAGTGGACTGGTCCGGGGAAAGACTCCCCCGTGCGAAGACGCGCTTTTATTGTCGTCAGTCGGCCGGGCTCGAAGGCGGGTATTGGCGGGGAGAGGTGAAGAGACGCGTATGTCTGCTTTCGCCACGTGTCGTGTTCTGGGTGGCTGCTAGGGCGGCTACCCTAGGGTACTCAAGTGTCTAGAGACGCTTCGAGTCCCGTGCAGGGGTATAAGTGAGCGAGCCCCTGCTTATTTCTCACTTTTCGCCCTCTGGTTCTCAAGTTTCCAGCCTGTTGTTCCGCTGCCGTCCGATATCTCCGCCGTTGCAGCCGCCACGTTCTCCGTCGTCGATTTTACCATAGTAAGTTTTCTTTTTCTTTTTCTATTGCTTTTCTTGTTTGTTTCTTGAGCGTGGTCGGGGCCGATTGAATGCCCCGAGGAGCGGCGAAATCTCCGCTGTTCTCGAGGGTTTTTTAGGGTTTTTATTATGAATGTCCCGGGGAGAAACGCTAGATCCGATGAGTGTCTCGGGGACAGAAGTCTTTTCCGATGAATGTCCCGGGGAGGGTAGATTTTTCCGATGAATGCCCCGGGGAGCATTTTTTTTTTACTCTGATGAATGCCCTGGGGAGTGACGTCTACTCTGACGGATGCCTCCGAGGTGGGTTTGCAGTTCGGGTCATACGGAACTGGGGAGGTGGTAGGTTAGGGCAGACCCACCGGGGACAATGCTCGAGGAGTCCTCGTCGCCCTTTCACTTGACTTGCGGTGGAAGGGTGAATTTGATCTCTGTCATCGAATTCACCGTTACCTTCTGCTTTTCAGGTGTTTAATGACTACGCTCATCTTGGGCACAATGGCAGAGGATAATGAGCCGGACGTTCCCTATTTTGACGAGCGCGTCTTTCCGATCAGAGACTGGGTGGCCGAGGAGCCCCTCACCATACCCTCCTGCTTTGCTTCTGGTCCGACGGGGGCCTACGCCACCGTGGAAGACCGGGAAGAGGGGGATCCTCAAAACTGGAAAGTCTATCGCCCCCGGCCAGGTCATCGGATCTGCTCGAAATACGGGCGGATGCGCTTTCTAATGTACGAGTTTTACTTCAAAGAGGCTAGGCTCAGGTTGCCTTTTTCAGACTTTCATCTGGGCCTCTTCGACTGGCTGAGGCTGGCCTCGTCGCAACTGCATCCTAATGCCCTGTCTTTTATTCGGGCCTTCGAGCTCGTGTGCCAAAATCTCTAGGTCGGCGTCACGCTGCCGCTGTTCTTTCATATTTTCCATCTGCAGCGACAGTCGGTGGGTGGTCGGCATGGTTGGGTGTCATTCAAGCAGCTGGACAGGCTTTTTAGGACGTACATGGATTCCGTCCGAGATTTCAAAAGTCGCTTTTTCGTGGTCAGCCCTATCACGCACGAAGGGGTCCGCTCGTTATATTCGGAAGGGGAGAGGATAGTGGATGGTCGTCGCGAGGCCGTCATGCTGCCCCGGGTGCACGTGGAGTGGTCCCTGGACCATTATTCTCGGGGAACAGGTGGGTATATCGTGCGGGCGGGGATGCTTGATGAGGAGGATATGGCCAGCTATATGAAGATAGTTTCTTTCGTGCGAAACTTACCGCCGTCGAAGCTGGTCACCCCTGACGGCCAGTATATCCTCGACAGTTACGGAAACATTCGGGAGACGGCGAGGCTGATCAACACAAAGGCTCTGCTTGAGTGTGCCTCGGAGGAGGATGTTCTGCGTTACCTAGGTGGTGGCCGCCTCGTTCCATTTCGACCTGATATCCTTAGCTTTTTACTGACTAGTTTTTCTTTTATCGTGCAGGGAACATGGCTTCTGTCGAGGAACGAGTGAAGAAGCTGCGCATGTCGAGGGCCGCTGCTCCTCCGAAGACGCGGGTGGCTCAGTTGGTCGGGCAGTCTTCTACAGAGCAAGATGGAAGGGGGTCGTCGGCGTCCCCGACCGGTAGCCAGTCGCCTACTTCCCAAGGGGTTCCGAAGAGAGCGAGAGTTCAGGAGGATACGCCCGTGGTCGATTTATCGGCAGAGTCTTCTAAGGAGGGTTACCCCATCGCTCCTTGTCACCAGCATCCCGGCTACTTCCATGGGGCTAGCTCGCCCAGCATACCGGCGGGGGAGGTAAAGGCGATTCTGGGCGCTGACCGTGCAACGAGGAGGCAGGTCCTGACCGAAGATTTGGTGGCGTTGATGCGGACTTTTACTACGGCGATGCTTCTGAGCGAAGAGAGCTGCTCGGTTGTGGAACTGTCGAAGCTGCAAGGGGATCTCACGTTTGCACAGTCCCGTCTGAATAAGGCGGCCGAGGATTTGGAGGCAAGCCGAGGGAAAGTGACTCAGCTGATCGGAGAGCTGGAGAAGGTTCGGGGGGAGGTTGACCTCGAGCGCAAAAGATGTAGTGGCATTAAGGAGAAGCTGAAGGTTGCCGAGGAGGAGTTGCGGGCGTTGAAAGCTCGGGTGGCGGAGCTCGAGGGCGTTCTCTTTCCCGGTGATGATGAGACCGACGACGACCGCCTGCTGGTTACCCGGGCTGATCTGCTCGCCAGGATACGTGTGTTGGAAGGGGACTGCCTGGATGGTTTCGCCACGGGCTTCAACAGCGCCGTTGCTCAGCTCAGGGTGGTGAACTCCGGGGTCGCCTTTGTTGAGGACAGGATCGACCCCTTTCATGAGATAGTTGATGGCCGGGTGGTTGACCCCAGCACCGAGGAGGCTGGCACCGTCGTCCCTGGCGTGGATCCTGGAACTGATGGAGAAGAGGGAGCTTAGTTTGGTCTCGGGCTTGCGTGCCCGCGTATTTCGGCCTGTGCGCCATATTTTGTATTTCGTTGTTTTCTTTGTCGGGCCTGCGCGCCCTTGTTTATGTAATGTTGACTACTGGGCTGGTGCCCGCTTTTGATTAATATATTTTTAAAATTGTCTAAGTGTGCGCCTCGTTTTTGCATGTTGTTTATGCTCGTTTTATTTCTGCACGTATTCGTATGCTTGAGATATATATGTTTGATATGCATGTGTTAGTATGCCTTTGGGCCTGTCTGGGGTGGTAGCTCGACAATACTTGTTACCGGCGGTGAAGGGAACTGGCTGGTTGGCCGGCATTGCTGCTTGACCGGTTCGGGGGTAGTTCTCCCCGTGGCATGGACGTCTCATCGCGAGTTGGGCGTCCTACCCATTCTGGTACGGCGGTGGGGAATCTCGGTCGAGGTGTTCCCCGCCGAGCAAGGCCTTCTGCCCGCACACACAATAGGCAGGGCTTGCTTTTCTCTGGTCGTTAGTAGACGCGAGGAAGTGCGGTGGTACCATGTCGCCCCCCAGTGGTCGTGACGATGGGTCGTCGCGGGCAGTGTTTAACTGTAGTACCGCTTAAGTTTCGCGACATTCCATCGTCGAGCTAGTTGTTCCTCGTGCAGGTTTTCGAGGTAATAAGCCCCATGCTCCGTCTTGTCGCGGACACGGTAGGGGCCTTCCCAAATCGCAGCCAGTTTGCCCTCGTGTGAGTCTTTCTGGTTTCTGCGCAGAACTAAGTCGCCGATTTGGAAGTCGCGTTTCAAGACATTGTTGTCGTGGCGAAGTGCCACCTGCTGTTTCAGTCGGGCTTCCCGGAGGGCTGCCCCTTGTCGCTACTGCGAAAATCGGCGTCGGCTGAACAGAAGAGTCGCCACCGCACGTTATTTATCCCACGGGAGGGAAAGGAAACGCTCAGAGTAAACCTCGCACAACACGGGAAAGGCATGGTCGTCGCAACCAAAACCTGGGTTCGGGAGTCGGTTACGCAAGGGGAAGGTATTAGCACCCCTCACGTCCGTCGTACTCGACGGGATCCACGCTTGTTTTCGGGTATGGATTGTTATTCTATCTAAACTATAGGTCAAGGGTTAAAAAGAAAATAAAATGAAAATAAAAATGACTCGGCAAAGTATCGCACTTTATGCCTACGTATTCCCGCCTGGAACGAGAAATCAGAGTCAACGTAGTTCGCCTACCTACGGGAAAGGAGGGGAAGGTTGCTCGCTAGGATATCGCATCCTATGCCTACGTACTTTCATACAACATGAAAGATCAGAGCAAACGTAGTTCGGGCCACGTACGACACAAGTCTGTTTTGATTGCTTTTATCTCCTTCTGAAAAAGGGTTTTTCTGATTACTGGTCCAAGCGGACAAAAATGACGTTTTGATGAGTTCACATTCTTTTACGGAAGAAGTGTCTTTTATGGTGTTTGAAATCTTATTGTGTTTTTCTGTTTGTTTTGAGAAAGAAGAGACAGAACTCTAACCTACGGTTGCGAAGGGAATCAAACTATCCTAATGTTATCATGCATGGGTTAAGACCTAATGTCTATCATGCTCCTCTCTTGCACAGAGAGAAACAGAGATCCTAAGGGAATAAACAGAAACAGAAACAATATCAGATATATATACAACAAAGCGGTAAAATGCATGGATGCAGCAATATAAGCGAGGCAAGGGAGTCCCACTCAACCTCGAACCTGGAAAACAATAGGCAAAAGGGAACAGGATTCACTTTCAACCCAATAGGGCAAACAGCAAACAATACACTCCAGAAAACCAATCAATACATCAAGAATGAAATACAGCAAAAATAAACAGCCACAGCAGCTCTGCATCAACATCTGTCTTTAAGTCATCTCCAGTCAGCTGCAAGCTTCAGCAAGCATCAATCTCCATCTCCACAACCTTTAAGCAAGGTCTTGGATCAATCTTCAGTCTACAATGGCTTTTCTTCAAGTCTCAATCTTCAGGAGAAACATCAGTCAACAAGATGAAGTGAATGAATGTTAGACAGTTAATTACCTACCAAGGGTGGTTCATCAACTGTTAACATTAAACAGACAGTTTCCTCTCAAAAGTTCTATCTTTCAAATACATTCACTGATCCTTCCAAAGGAAGGAGGGGGATATTTGAAAGAGACTTTGAATCATAGAGAAAGGATGGATGCAGACAAGGCACTCCATGTTTGGGAAACAAGCTTTCTAATCTAGAACTCTGCCTAGCTCCTAAACCCTAATCTCCTCAACAGCTGCCAGCAAGAATCTCCTCTTCAACTCTAGAAATTGGTCTTCAGTCTCTGGATCTCCAATGGCTTCATCATCATCAGTCTTCAGCTCTCCTAAATCCCCAAGCAATCCCAATACCCAAACAAACAAGCAATAATCCCCAGAGGGCACACCACACCAGTCAATCCAATATACACAGCATATTAATAGCAGTAGGGGAATCCTAGTGATTTCTAAGGGGATCTAATAACTACCCATAGCCCCTATAGTCCCATAGCTAAACTATTCAAACTCTAACTCCTAAGGGAAATGAATTAATTCTCCTAAGTTGTCACTTAAAACCCTAATTTGTTCATGCTGTTCACACCTAAACTAATCACCTAAAACTAACTCCTAAAAATAAGAACTAAATTGCATCTACAAGATAACAATGTCTATTAATCAACCTAAAAAGAATGGACAAAAAATATTAAAGCATTGATTAGAACAAAAATTAACAAAATCATGCATGAAATGAGACATCTAAAATATACATTTATTTGGAAAATATGGAAAAATATCAAATAAAAATAAAATGCAATTTTTAATTTTTTATAATTTTCTAGACTCTTTGAAGAAAATTATGCAAAAAGAATCATTGAAAAATAATGTTTTTTCCATTTTATATGATTTTTGAAAATGCATGAAAAAATGAGAGGAAATTAAAAAGAAATATAAAGAAATAAATGGGAGGGGTGAGAACAGCAGTTCGCTCCAGTTGTATTCCATGGTGGGCTGGAAAAGTGGGGTGCGAATACTAATTTGTTAGGCCCATACGCTCTTCAGGAAATTAAAACAAAAATCAAAAGAAAAAGAATAAACCAGCGGTGCATTTAGCAATGATATCACGTGTATTTTAGTGGGCTTCTTAAAACGGGGGCGCGTATAGTCATCTGAGTCCAAAGCCCAACGTTTCAATTAAATGAAACGCGGCATTTTGATGTGAGTCACTCCCTCCATATTTCAGTTTGAACATGAGCCGTTGGATGGGCAGAAAAAGTCATACAATGAGAACGATCGAACGGCCACAGGTCATCGTCTTCCTCCATCAACCCTAGGGTTTCAGAAATTGCTTTCCATGCAAGCATTTTCGAGCTCATCATTCTTCCTCCACAGGACATGAAACCACAAGGTATAAAAAACAAAAACAGTCCATTTCTTCCCCTCTACAAGTCTGTACTATTAGTTTGCCCTAAAATTCATTAAATCAACCAATTCGATAGGTAGCACAGCCATGATCCACCATGAACACCTGTGATCAACTGCTTCAATTCTCCATAGTTTTTGTCCTAAACTCAACTACAACTCAAGCTGATTTCAACATGTTAATCCCCCAAGATTTTCGTGCCTTATCCTAGTAGTTATAGGCTCTAACAGATTATGCACTCCATAGCCAAACCTCACAAAACCTCTCCAAACTCTGTGAAAATCATCATCTAACCTACCTTAACCATTCTAAGCTATCAAAACCCTATCATGCTAACCAAAAACATACAATTCGAAGAGAGATCCAACCTGGTTTAAAATGGAGATACAGCTATGGAGATCCCTAAATCAATGCCTGCAAGGACTTGAAACTGATCCACACACCACCACTTTGATTCTGTATGTAAAGATTTGGGCTCAATCTTCTTGTATCATGTGATTCCAATTTCTTGAACCTTGAATGATGAAACTTGTATGGCACTCTCCTTGATTGATTCAGCCAAATGAATATGTGAATTGTAATCTATGGATGATGGTGATGAAGTTCAGACCAAGAAGTGTGAGAATTGAGGGAGATTTGAGAGAGTTTGTGAAGCTTATGCAAAAATGGAGAAAGTGTGTATAACTTGGGGTTTTGAACAAATGGAATCACCAACCATGGCATGAACCATCTCTTATCAATATATAGGTGTCCTTAGAACCTCCTAGAAACTTGGAGAAGTTTCCCTTGCATTCTTTCCCTTGAATTTTGTTTATGTATCTTCCATTACAAGCAACCATGAATAACTCACAAATTATGAACTAAGCTCAAAATTCTACTTTAGCCAATGTATTTAAAATGATCTTTCCATTCAAAATGACCTATAATTTTGCTTCATTTGGCCAAAATATGAAAAATCTCATTTTTAAGTCCATTTTTATTCATTAAATCCAACAATTTTGAACCCTTGTGCTATGAATCTTTCCAATCTCTCATGGTCACTTTTATAGACTCAAAATGTCATTTGGAACAAGTTTGATGTTGTAAAGTTTTCCATTTGAAGCTTCCTTGTATGAGTTTTGGGCATAGGCTTGAAATGACCTGTAATCCTTAGATGACCAAAATACCCTTTTCTTGCCAAGACCATAAGTAGAGTTCCACAAATCAGATGAAGGCATACTATACCATTATAGAAAGATAATACAATTAGGAACAATTATTATGTTGACCAGAAATTAATTTGAAATTTCTTGAGGGGTAAAAATTGCTTGGAAGTCAAGTTACTTTCACAGACAAAATTTCAGACACCTCAAATGACCTGTAACTTGCAAGGACCATAACTTGAGTTCTATAAATCTCCTTAATGTCTTCCACCACTAAAATTAAAGTTCTTGAGATCCTCTACAAGTTTCATGTTGGACAAGGATCCATTTGAAGCTTGCATTTTGACTTATCTTGCTTGGGAATTTGACCTAAACTAGGGGATTTTACATAGAAACCCTAATTTAGAACCTCCTCTTCTCCTTGATTTCTCTTGATTTCTTCTTAGCATAACAACATATCCTTATTCTCCATGTCAAATGATAAACCCCACATCTCTTCAATAGCCCTTAATGCCTCTCCAACAATCCTTTGACCTAGGGTTGACCTAGGGTTGACCCAGATGAAACCCTAGTTGACTGTCTTCAACTGCAATTCTTGTGATCACATCAACACCTTGTTTCCTTCTCCAAATGCCTTTCTAAGTCCTCCAAGATGTCTAGATACTCCCCATGCTCAGCCCACAGCTCACCATTTCTTTGTTGATCCTCAGACACCCTCAGTTAGGAGATAGATGAACTGCTTGATCCATTGACTTGATAGCTTCCAAATTCTTTTCTGATGACTTGAATGAGGTTGAATCAGGATAATAACCTCTTGATAGGCCTCTATAGATGAGAATAATGATTGGTACCCTGTTAGCTGACTTGCTATGCTTATGCTATGCAGATGAGTAACCTATGTACATGGCCCTATATGCAAATGCTAATGCAATTGAAACATAAACCAAGTGAATAAGGTTGGGCAAATTTTTAGGGTGCAACAGCTGCCGCTATTCAAGCAGCTTGGACCCGATTGGGTGAAGAGCCCGGAGCCTTCAGACACTCGCGGTACGAGACGGTTGAATACTAGGAACCCAGAAATTTGCCAACCGCAGAAATAAACTGCGCCACTGTTTGGGGAACGACATTCATCAGCTGAATTTAACTGCTACGACAACCCACTGATCTCGTAGCGACCGTGCTGGGGATTACTCGTCTTTTGCTTGTCCACGTCAGGACTCTATCTGCTGTCAACTCGGAAAAAACTTCAACAACTTTGCTGGGGACGGCTCGTCTGCCTTCTCGTCAGAGATAAATCGTCCACGTTAGGAATAAACTCTTCTACGTTAGGAATACCACCGTCCACGTTAGGACTCACCCTTCCATGTTAGGAATAACACCTTTCTCTTCCACGTAAGGGATAAGACTTTGTCTGGATCTGTCCGCGTCAGGACTAAACTCCGGCATGCCCGTAGTACATCGTCCACGTTAGGACTTACCTTTCCACGTGAGGAATCCACCTTCTTCTTCCACGTTAGGAATAACTTCTTTGATCTGTCTGCGTCAGGACTAAACTTTTCCACGTAAGGAAACATCTTCTCTTTCCACGTAAGGAATGCTCTTGATATGTCCATGTAAGGACTCAATCTTTCCACGTAAGGAATCATCATCTTTCCCCGTAAGGAATCTCCATCGTTCCACGTAAGGAATCATATCTTTCCATGTTAGGAATACAACTCGTCTTTTCTGCGTCTGTCCACGTCAAGACTGAGCTTGCTTTTCCACGTAAGGAACTGAAGCTTCTCTTTTCACGTAAGGAGTAATCTTGTCCACTTCAGGACTCACATTTCGTCTTGACTTGTCCACGTCAGGACTCACCTCTTGTCCCGCTGAGGAAATATAATTTGTCCACGTCAGGACTCATGCACCTTTGGCCTACTTGGGGAAGTGAGACTTGTCCACGTCAGGACTCACATCTCAACATGCTGAAGTAATAAAATCTGTCCATGTCAGGACTTACGCGTCTTCGACTTGCTGGGAAAATAAACCCCGTCCACGTCAGGACACACACTTTGCCAATAACACGACGAAGGATAAAATTGTCCACGTTAGGACTCTCGCGTTTTGATGACACGAAGAACTATAAACTTGTCCACGTTAGGACGCACATTTCACTATTACGAGTAAAGCTATCCGCTGGAAATAAATTGTCCCTGTCAGGATACCAACACGAAGAGTAACGAACTTTGTCCACGTCAGGCCTCCACACTCAATCAATACCGAGAACTCGAACCTGTCCACGTTAGGACTAACACACATCGTCAACCTGAGGAAATGTCCACGTTAGGACTCCACATTCCAACAAATCTGAGAAATCGAACCTGTCCACGTTAGGACTAACACGTATCGTCAACTGAGGAAATCAATCCGTCCACGTTAGGACCCCCACTTTTCTAGCACCACAAAACTTCTCAGCACTGACGTGACAGCGATTTTGAAGCGGACTTTACTGGGGATATTTGGAAACCAAACTACCGGACGCCTGTTTTGATAACCGGCGGCAGCCTCTGAAATTCTGATTCATGGAACCTTTTAAAGCTGACGTAACAACAACTTTGAAGGGCACAATCCGCTGGTCGGACTAGAGAAACTTCAACAAGAACCCTGGCGGGGAAATAGGTAACTCTGCTCGGTGACAAAGAGAGACTTATCCTGATAACTCTGTGGGGGAATAGTGCCACAGCTGACACTTCGTCGAATGTCTCACGTCGAGATCCTGAATATCTATTGATTCACCTGAGCAAGGGCTCTCTCTTCCTGCAAGAGAGACAATACTTGGAACAAACGGTTAGCCAACCTAGTTTATGTTTCAAAAATGCATGCGTTCGACAATGATGCGATGCTCCATTCGACATGGAAATGCTACGCTTTTATTTGGTGAATGCAAGTATGACATTATATGCCAATGCACTACATGTCGATGCAAATGCAGACTCGAAATGCTGGATATAGAAACTGCTTCAGCAACATAAATGCTGAAGATAATGTCAATTCCGCTGGGGATAGCCAGATGCTACAGAACTATCCCAGCAAAATAAATGCTGGGAAAGTGAAGTCGACTCAGCTGGGAACTTGGGAACTCGAACCAAACACCTCACTGAAGTAACACCCTGCTGCGGGATATAACTCTTGCTGGAGAATGGCAGATGCGCCTGGTATGATTGAACTTCTGCTGGGAAGTGAACGGATATCACACGGTATTTTGACAAAATAACTGCCAATGGGCCACACCACCTCTGCCGGGGAGAGCCTTAATCTTTGAGTTCCACTGGGAGGAATGAAAACGCTTGCAAAGAGAATCCCGCCGTGGATGGGATGATTCTCTTGGGGAAACCTACTGACTCCGCTGGGGAAGAGTAGATGACCTTGCGGGGAAAGGTAAACTGCCCGAATACAGCTCACCAATCTGAAATATTAATCTTCTGAGACTAAACCACTCGGCTTGAGATGCACTGTCTGAATACAACCCTCGATCTAGGAATCGTCAAACTTTGCTGAGGATAAGGGGCTTTATTGGAGAATATCCTTTGGATAAGCTATGACTAGCTGGGGAATTCTATCCTTCTTCAGGGAGGATATGCATGACCTGCGTGAGGGTCGAGTCTTTTATTACTGCGGTCTCTTGGTCATCTTCCTCGTACGGTTATGAAACCTGCAACAACACAAACAAGACAAGACAAGCCTATGCAACCAAATCGATTCAGGTTAATGACGTTATTCTCAGTGAATTCAAAGTTTTATCAATCGTTGGCAAGGGCCAGTGATGTTATACACATGCTAGTTTCAATAAACTCAGGCGTTTTATCATGCACAAAACAGTAAAGAACCAACATCAAGTACTGAATAACATCTTTTATTGATTGGACCCTGAATGGGCAGAGTTTTGTACACGGGATGTAACTCCTGAAATGAGGAAGCTACGCAAAGCAAATATACACGTATGCACAAGAAGCATAAATATATTGACAAATTAAATTTGTACACATGTCGGCAATGGGATGCAGACGAACACCACGAACTGCTCCTCCTATGACTCATCCGACTCTAATACTTTCCCGGTATCCACACTTCCGAAGCGATTGTATCCGATAATCGACCCCTCGAGCGTATTCTCCCGCGCTGATGCTCACCGCAGTATCAAATTCGGACCGCAGTCATTTGCTTTTCAAATCCCTAACTTTTGCGTGAACCGCCCTCTACGGGTTTTCAGTTCACCGGGATACCCTTTCTTGCCGAAGCCGCCCAGTGTAGGTTTTCAACTTCGCGGGTGTACATTTTTTCATTTTTTATCCCTAACTTTTGCCCGAACCTTTCATTCTGTTTTTGGTTCGCCAGGATGCCCCATTTTTGCCCGGACTCTCTTTTTCTGTCCAGCGGGTCTATTTTAAGCAAAGTATTTTTTAACTGCGTCCGAATTCACAGGCGACGTGAAGTCTTCACCGTCCATAGTGGACAACAACAACGCTCCTCCTGAAAAGACTTTTCTGACAACGTATGGGCCTTCGTAGTTGGGGGTCCACTTGCCCCTGTGATCTGCTTGTGGCGGGAGAATCCTTTTCAGCACCAGGTCGCCCGTCTGAAAGCTTCGCGGATGTATCTTCTTATCATAGGCTTTCTTCATCCTACTTTGGTACAAACGACCGTATGCTAGAGAAGCTAGCCTCTTCTCATCCATCAAGCTCAGTTGGTTCAACCTGTCTTTCACTCATTCTGCCTCGTCTAGCTGGACGTCTCGCAATACCCTCAGAGAAGGGATCTCAACTTCCAATGGTAATACCGCTTCCATTCCGTATACTAACGAGAACGGGGTTGCTCCGATTGATGTGCGTACCGTCGTACGATAACCGTGCAATGCGAAGGGTAGCATCTCATGCCAATCCTTATAGGTCACCACCATTTTCTGAACGATCTTCTTGATATTCTTATTGGCCGCTTCGACAGCGCCATTCATCTTGGGTCAGTAAGGGGAGGAGTTGTGATGTTCGATCTTGAAATTCTGACAGAGCTCCTTCATCATTTTGTTGTTCAGGTTTGAACCGTTGTCCGTGATTATCCGCTCGGGGATCCCATATCTGCAAATGATATCTCTCTTGATGAATCTGGCCACCACTTGCTTCGTTACATTTGCGTAAGACGCCGCTTCCACCCACTTGGTGAAATAATCGATTGCTACTAGAATGAACCGATGCCCATTAGAAGCCGTCGGCTCGATCTTTCCAATCATATCGATTCCCCACATCGAGAAGGGCCATGGCGATGACATCACATTTAGAGGACTCGGAGGTATATGGATCTTATCAGCATAGATTTGGCACTTGTGGCACTTCCTCGCGAACTTGAAACAGTCAGTTTCCATGGTTAGCCAAAAATAACCTGCCCGCAACAGCTTTCTCGTCATAGCATGCCCACCAACATGCGTACCAAAGGTACCTTCGTGTATTTCCTCCATGAGCAGCTTTGCCTCTCTTTCATCTACACAACGCAACAACACCAAATCGTGGTTTCTTCTGTATAAGACACCGTCTGGATTCAAATAGAAATTACCCGCTAATCTCCTGAGAGTCTTCTGATCTTGACTGGAGGCCCCAGCCGGATACTCTTTGTTCTTCAGGAAATTAAGGATATCACAATACCACGGTTTGTCATCGGATGCTTCGTCAATAGCAAATACGAAAGCTGGTCTGTCAAGCCGAGAGATAATGATTCGGGGAGCCTCGTTCCAGAAGTTGACTTTGTACATGGAAGACAAAGTGGCCAGGGCGTCAGCCATTTGATTCTCTGCCCGCGGTACGTGATGCAATTCAACCTTATCGAAGAAAGGCAACAATCTCCTTGCATAATTCATGTAATGTATCAAGTTGGGCTGACGTGTCTCCCATTCCCCTTTGATCTGATTCACCACCAGAGCTGAGTCTCCGTAGACGTCTAAATGCTTGATTCGCAAATCAATGGCTTCTTCAAGCCCCATTATACAAGCTTCGTATTCGGCCTCATTATTGTTAACGGCAAAGGTCAATCGAGCAGTAAACGGGATGTGCGACCCGTGTGGCGTAGTGATGATTGCCCCTATTCCGCTACCGTAAGCATTCACAGCTCCGTCAAATATCATCTTCCATTTGGAACCCAATTCTGGTCCTTCGTCGGGCAACGGCTCTTCACAATCTTTCATCTTTAGGTACATGATATCCTCGTCAGGAAAATCAAACCTCATCGATTGGTAATCTTCAATAGGCTGCTCCGCCAGATACTCAGACAACACACTCCCCTTTATAGCCTTTTGCGAGACGTATTGGATGTCATATTCAGTCAAGACCATCTGCCAACGGGCAATTCTCCCTGACAACGCCTGCTTTTCGAATACATATTTGATAGGATCCATCTTCGAGATAAGCATGGTTGTATGATTCAGCATGTATTGCCTCAAACGCTTGGCGGCCCAAGCTAGCGCGCAACAAGTTTTCTCCAGCATTGAGTATCGAGATTCACAATCTGTAAATTTCTTACTCAAGTAATAGATTGCATGCTCTTTTCTCCCTGTCTCGTCGTGCTGACCGAGAACACAACCCATGCTTCCCTCAAGAACCCTCAAATACATGATCAAGGGTCTGCCCGCCACTGGGGGTATCAAAATAGGAGGCTCCTGCAAGTACTGCTTTATTTTATCGAACGCCTTTTGACAATTTTCGTTCCATGTCACAGCTTGATCTTTCTTCAACAGCTTGAATAATGGTTCACACGTAGCAGTTAGGTGAGATATGAACCGAGCGATGTAGTTCAACCTCCCTAAAAACCCGCGTACCTCCTTCTCTGTTTTAGGCGTCGGCATTTCCTGAATCGCTTTTATTTTGGCAGGATCGACCTCTATTCCTTTTTCGCTTACGATAAACCCCAACAGTTTACCCGATCTTACCCCGAAGGTCCATTTATTAGGGTTCAGCCTCAGCCTGAACTTCCTGAGCCTTTTAAATAACTTCAGCAGATTCACCAGATGCTCTTCCTCCGTCTGGGATTTGGCAATCATATCGTCAACATAAACTTCGATCTCTTTATGCATCATGTCATGGAAAAGAGTCGTCATCGCACGCTGATATGTTGCCCCAGCGTTTTTCAAGCCAAAGGGCATCACTTTGTAGCAAAATGTTCCCCAAGGCGTTATGAAAGTAGTTTTCTCCATATCCTCTGGCGCCATTTTAATCTGATTATAGCCTGAGAAGCCATCCATGAAGGAGAACACGGAGTATTGAGCAGTATTATCAACTAGCACATCAATATGAGGAAGCGGAAAATCGTCTTTTGGGCTTGCTTTATTCAAATCCCTATAATCCACGCACATTCGAACCTTGCCGTCTTTCTTTGGCACTGGTACGATGTTAGCAACCCATGAGGGATATTTTGTCACAGCCAAGAAACCAGCGTCCCACTGTTTTTGAACTTCCTCTTTGATCTTCACTGCCATATCCGGTCGAGTTCTGCGAAGCTTTTGTTTGACGGGCGGGCAGTCTTCCTTCAGTGGCAGACGGTGCACAACCATATCTGTATCGAGCCCTGGCATATCTTCATACGACCAAGCGAATACATCACTATACTCTCGGAGCATCTCAACCAGTCTTCGCTTGATATCGCTTTGCAGTGCGGCGCCGATACGAATGTTCTTCTCAACCCCTTCCGACCCCAAGTTGATAATTTCGATGACCTCGTCGTGAGGCAGAATGGCTCTTTCCTCTTGCTTCACCAACCAAGACAATTCTTCAGGAACGTCACTATCTTCGGCAACCTCTTCTTCGGCCTGAAATACCGGGTGCTCAAAGTCGGGACAAGTCGTAGGTGGTTCAAGGATGTCATCTGAAAATGTTATCCTGCAAAAGGAATGGTTAAGTGCTTCAAAATGCGTATAAAGCGAATAACCACATTGCCATTTTATTGAAAAATATAAAACAAGAAAGACAGAGATTACAGTATTTGCACATGAAAAAACGCCATTTATTTAATGATTAACACGCAATGTTCATAACAACACAGCCCTAAGCAAATCACGATGCCCTGGGCAAGACATCAGATTATTCAACAATTAATAAAGCAAAGCATTACTGTTTAAGAGTCACGGGAACAAACTCCTGAATAGACCAGTTGCACAGTCCTTGTCCTGGCATGCTTGGCTGAATCCAGGCCTCCATATCACAATCGCTGTCTCCTTCGTCAGACTCTGAAGCAGCATTGATGGTTTCATGACATACTCCACTAGCAGAGATGGTAATTGGCCCTCTGAAACGGGGTGCCCCCACGGAAGGAGTTGACGACGACGGTTGGTATCCCAGCCCGAACCGGTCCATCTTCACAGGAATATCCAGCACTTTGCCCCAGCCCTTCACTTCTCCTGCCTCCACCAGAGCTTGAGCTTCTTTATACGATGAGACGGCTATATCTGACGCTTTGCTCGGCCCAGGACCCTTGTCCTTGATACGCAACCCTTCAAATGCCTGGCAGGGTGTTTCGTGGATTTCTCCGTCGACTTCCACATATTTAAATGACGACAGATGGCTGACCAGGATGTCTTCTTCTCCGCATACAGTGACTATGCTGTCTCCGATCATATATTTCAACTTCTGATGCAGGGTAGACGTGACTGCCCCCGCCCCATGGATCCAAGGTCTTCCAAGTAAGCAACTGTACGCAGGCTGTATATCCATGATATAAAATTCAGTGGCAAACACCTCCGGCCCTACCTGCAGGGGCAATGTTATTGATCCAAAGACTGTTCTCCGCGTGCCGTCAAAGGCTCTAACTACCAAGTCACTGGGCGTGCACAGGATTCCTCTAACATCCAGCTTCATCATCGCTTTCTTGGGCATCACATTCAGAGACGATCCAGTGTCGACCAATACGTGCGACATTACTGATCCTCTACACTCAACAGATATGTGCAGCGCCATATTATGATCTCTCCCTTTCGGGGTCAAATCGAAGTCGGTAAAGCCCAAGCTGTGGCCTGCATTTACATGTGCCAACACTCCTTCCAGCTGATTTACAGAGACGTCTTGGGGTACGAAGGAAGCATCCAGGACTTTCAACAGAGCATTCCTGTGAGCTTCCGAACACAAGAGCAATGACAGGATAGATATCTTGGACGGCGTCTGTTGCAGATGCTCCACAATCTTATAATCACTTTTTCGAATCAAGCGCATGAACTCTTCTACATCTTTCGATGCCGATTCTTTTTCGCTTGCTTGCATTGGGACATTCTCAACTGCTTTCCCTTTTCCTTTCGCTAGTCTTTCGGCCTCCACTTCAGGGGATATAAAGATCCTACCACTCCTTGTCATACCTCCTGAACCAACAACATTATCCACAATCTCGGCTGGCTGCTTATTAATATCAATCTTTATCCCGTCACAATACACCTCCAACCCATATGACCATGGGACTGCTTTTGTATTCTCGTACGGGATTGGTCCGGCCTTAGTTATGGTGATCGGTGGTCGCTGAACCGGTGCTGCAATAGTGATTGTCTTTCGAGGAATCGTTACAGTGGCCACATCACTCTGATCATCTGCTACTGCCCCTGCAGGCTCTTCAGTTGCTGCTCGGTCAAACTGCAATGTGCCTCCATCAATTAAAGCCTGAATGCCTTTCTTCAAATCATCACACCCCCCAGCTAGGGTCCAACATTCTAAGCAATACTCGTCGCACCCTGGGAAAACCCCCTCTTGCAACAATCTGCTTTTTATCTTGCTTAGCGGCGTCTTTAAATCGTCGACATTCATAATCAGATTCAACCTTTCCTCAGTCAGAATGGCGTTCGCCCCATGATTAGGCATGGGTTTCTGCACTATATTCGGACCTGCCGTTCCGAAATTGACAGTCTTATTGTCCAAAAGATCCTGCACAACGTGCTTAAAAGCATGGCAACCTTCTATATCGTGGCCCGGAGCCCCAAAATGAAACTCACAGTGCCTGCTTGCATCATAACCATACGGAGGAGTCCCCGTTATCGGTGCCAGAGTTCTCTTCTCTACCAGGTTCAAACCCAACAATGTCTGCAACAAATCTGCATAGGTTGATGGAGGCTTCTCAAACACTCTTCTCGGTTTACCACCCTGGAATCTTCGCTGAGCCTGCTGTGCCCCCTGCTGAGGCTGCTGCTGCTGTTGCTGTTGCATTGGCTGCTGCTGAAACGGTTGTTGTTGATATGGAATAGTAACACTCGCCACCTGCTGCGGCTGATGATATTGGTTTCGTCCTCTGCCTCGGCCTCGGCCTCGGCCCCCAAACACTGCGCTTGCCTCGCCCTGACGGCGCCCACCAAAAGCCTTCCTATTACTTCCAGATGCAGTTGATTCCTCAACTTGGAATTTTCCCTGCTTAATGTTGCGCTCAATCTTTTCTCCCATCAGAATCAAATCTGAGAAACTGGCCAGAGATGTATGAAACAACATGTCATGAAACAAACCTGTGAATGTGCCGACGAACATGTCATTCATTTCCTTATCTTCTACAGGAGGACGGACCCTGGCAGCCATATCGCGCCACCTTTGTGCGTACTCTTTAAAGCTCTCCCCCTTCTTCTGCGACAGCCCTGCCAGTTGGACCCGATTGGGCGCCAAATCGCTGTTATACTTGTAGTGAGCTACAAATGCCTCTGCCAATTGCTTCCATGTCTTGATATTGGTTGGCTCCAACCCCATGTACCATTCTAGGGAAGGACCTGACAGACTATCTTGAAAGAAATGCATTAGCATTCTCTCATCAGTTGAGTACGCAGACATTTTTCTGTAATAAGCCCGTACGTGCACTTTCGGACATGTGTCCCCTTTATACTTATCAAACGCAGGAGCTTTGAATTTGATTGGCACCCTCAAGCCAGGTACCAGTCCCATTGTTGCCATGTCCAAGCCCACAGCACTTTGATTCAGGACCCCCCTCATCTGCTCTTCCAGCATTCTGATCTTCTGGGAGTCATCCATCGGCCCTTCGAAACCTCCGTCGGAGAAAGCGTCCTCCTGCTGATCTTCTTGCCACATACCATTCCCAGCTCCATACCCGTCATATCCATTATTGCGGCCAGCTCTAATCTGATTCATCACTGGGCCTCGGCCTCTGTTGCCGTACCCTTGAACACCTCCAGTAGGCCCAAAAGCCATTAATCCAGCGCCGTTTCCGTTTCCGAAACCTCCGTAACCCTGATTGGCCACACCATAACCATCTTTCCCAAAGCCTTGAGCATTGAAACCATACTTCCCAGCATTATCGAATCCCTGATCGTTGAACCCGAATCCAGCATTGCCGAAGCCATTGCCTCCCATATTATCACCCAGGTTGGCATCACCAAGCCCAACGTTATGGACAACAGTCTCATTCCCAACTCCGACGTTACCGTTCACAGCAGCGGTAGCGTTGTTGACATTAGCAGCAGGTATATTGACTACAGGTGGAGCCACTGGCGTGGGAGTACCATCTCCATGAACAGTATCGGCTCGCACAGACCGATGATCCTCATTACCGTGACCAGCATTTCGGGCCAACAGGGGTTGGACCATGGCTTGCAAATTCTCCTGACCTTTTGCAATAGCTTCCATGGTCTGCATAAAGAGAGCTAGCTTCTCGCGCACATCTTGCATCTCGTTCTGCATTTGATCCATGATTCTTCGACAGTTGGTGCGGGTGCTGATCTGCAATCCTAAAAAGTACCTGTTACAGAGCAGGAAATAAGACGCCATCTAAAGATTACCTGAAATGCAAATATGAATATGAATGCAATGCAATGTGTGTCTGTGCATTAGGGAAATTTGTTCCCCGATTCTAGTGTGAAGGTGCCGGTGCAGTGTCAGTCCTAGCAGTACAAACATCGGAGCTGAATCACAGAAAGCCTCATATATTGCTGAGAAATCAATAAACCCGGAATACAATGTCACTGAGAGTACAAAGAGAAGGCATGACCTCAACCAACAATCCTGGTGATGGTCAGCACTATGCAAATAAAGCATACAAGTTACTACATGAAATGATCAAATCCTCCCATAAGTCTGGTACTCTTCTAGCAGCTTCTTGGTCTCCGGATGACTTGGTCGGGCAAGCAGTCCTTCAACAAGTTGGTTTCTTTTCTTAAGAACACGCCGCACGTCTTCAGCAGTTTCTTCCCATGCCCCCTCTCCGAAGCGATCCTCTAGTTTACGCTTTTGAGACACAGCTTCATCTCTGCCTTTGATGGCCTTGTTTAGTGCATTCTGGAGACTGTACCGGGTCATCACTTCTTCTTCACATTTCTTAATGCTGGACTTCAACTGCTCTTCGAGGTCGGAAATTTGCTGCTTCAACTTATCTTCCCTCTTCTTATTGTTGGTGAGCGTAGCATTCCAAGTCTTATTGCAAGAAGAGATCTCTCGGTGAGCGATGTCAAGCGCTTTCTTTTTGGACTCAAGCATGTCATGGGAACTTCTGAACTCCTGCCCCAGACGTTCGCACTTCTTCCTCTCCTCAGTCAACTCAGCCCCTAATCTGTTCATTAGCTCAATCTGCTGTTGGAAAGCATGGACGGCCTTGTTTTTCTCACTGCGTATCTGGGCTAGCTCCTGCTCTAACCCTTTGTTGATCTTCATCAAGGCTTCTTTTTCTTTCACAACTTGCTCGTAGGCCTCCCTAGAAACAGTAGTTGGCTCTACTGCCGGGACGGGAACAAGGACTGGCGCATCTGGAAATGGCATCCGCAACTGACTTGCTCTCTCCTGGATCCAAACCCTGTAAGGTGCATAGGCCTGACAGTCGTTCTTCCCTAACAACGGCTTCCCTCTTCGGTTAATACGCGTCCAGGCATGCTGCAACTTGGCTAGTAACTCCCCCTTCACATCTCCGGTGAAGTACAGAGATTCTTGTACTTCTTCCTCTTTTGGCGGGCTCTTCAGTGCATATCCGAACTGACGGACGAACAGAGAAGGGTTGTAATTAATACATCCTTTTCTTCCAATCAGCGGCACATTAGGGTAACCAGAACAACTGAAGATAAGCTCGGATCCCAGCAGATCTCTATCAAACCACTCAACGTCTTCGGAAGATAGCCTCATCAGGCGCTCTGACCAGCTAGCGGTGGTTGCACTTTCCACAAAAGACCCCTTCATGGGAAGATGACTCTTGAACCACATATTTAATAGAGGAGCACAGCAGTAAACAACCTTTCCCCTTCTGTTTTCGTTCTTGTAGTGCAAGGAGTGGTAGAAGTCTCCGATCAATGTTGGCACTGGATTGCCGGCAGCGAATAGATGGAAAGCGTCCAAGTCTACGAAATTGGGCAAGTTAGGGAACAACACAATTCCATAAATGCATAAAGCCAAAATAGCGTTGAAAACCACCCAACATCCGCTCTGGGCATACTCTTGAGCTTTGCCAACCAGGAAATCAAGAGAGAAACCTGAAACCCCAAGCCAAGAAGTCACTAACAGTTCTGCAGCGTCCATATGCAAGGCTTTGGCTAAGTCCTCCAACTTGGGCTCAGCAGCAGAGTGAATAAATGGAACCTTGTTCTGCACAGGTAACTCAGTAAACTCCACATACTCCTCCATGGTAGGCCCTAGAATGAAGTCAGCAAACGTAAAGCATCTCAATGCGGGGTCATAGAACTGCATCAAGGTGTACAGCCCGTTCATCTCATCAGTAGTGGGCTTGCAGACTAATCTCAGTAATCTCCCATGATTCATTCTGAAGCTTCTCCTAACCTCCTCATCAGCAAGAGATATCAGACCAAGCAAAGAAGTAACATCAGGTGAAGGCAGCTTATACGCAACTGTTTTCCTCAAACCAGCCATAATCAACACTCAGAAGTCTGGGCACTAGAATCGGAGGATATGCAAATGCACCTGCAGCACAGACACACGTTAATGGGATGCAATGATAATGGGTATGCAAATAATGCAATGCAAGTAACATGCAACAGGGACCAACTGCCGTAGATGAATAGCCTGAACCATATCAAGAAGTCTCAGATAGACTCAATAGAAATCCTCAACCCTGGTCTCAGATAGACCTAAAACAAAGCTCCAACAATGGTCTCTGACAGACCTCAACCATAACTCCAACTGGTCTCTGGTAGACCTCGTATCACATCTCCAACTGGTCTCTGACAGACCCCAGAACTAACCAACTGGTCTCTGACAGACCTCAGAACACATATCCAAATGGTCTCTGACAGACCTCAGAACACCTCTCCAAATGGTCTCTAACAGACCTCATAACTCATCATAATTACCCAGGATATCTGATCAAGGAACAAACCGGTAGTCTGAAGGTCTAGTTACCTGCATAACCCCAAACCCTCTCACAGGTGGATGTCCTAGTAACTGACAAAGGTACGACATCCTATGCGGTCGTCGGCGTCACAAACTTTCAGGGTTGATGATACGATTCCCAGAAGGAGTGGCATCATCAAATCCTGAAGAGGTCTCACTTAGCCAACTTCCAAATGATCGGTTCCCGGAGTCGACAATTCAGCTGACCAACAACCCCTTCGACCCAAAGGGTAGAAAAAGAAGCCAACCAGAAGAACCTCGTCCGAGTGTAGATTTCATGAGACACTAATGCAAGCAAAGCCGGCACGCGCCCACTACTTTCTACTCTAATTCTAGGTGCACTCAAGCCCAGGTCCGACTTATCTCTTAATCATAGAACCACCCATCACACCCCAATACAGCAGTAATAATCAATATATATAATGCTGAAAAATAAAGGTCAGAAATATAAATCCATACAAAATCCTCGACGGTAAAACAAGCGTTAGGATTGACTCTCTTAAGGGACGTTGGATCCCAAATGCATAAGAACTATCGCAGTCCTTAGCAGCCAGGGGACGTTGGATCCCAGGCAGAGTCGCCAGCTGCCGCTACTGCGAAAATCGGTGCCGGCTGAACAGAAGAGTCGCCACCGTGCGTTATTTATCCCACGGGAGGGAAAGGAAACGCTCAGAGTAAACCTCGCACAACACGGGAAAGGCATGGTCGTCGCAACCAAAACCTGGGTTCGGGAGTCGGTTATGCAAGGGGAAGGTATTAGCACCCCTCACGTCCGTCGTACTCGACGGGATCCACGCTTGTTTTCGGGTATGGATTGTTATTCTATCTAAACTATAGGTCAAGGGTTAAAAAGAAAATAAAATGAAAATAAAAATGACTCGGCAAAGTATCGCACTTTATGCCTACGTATTCCCGCCTGGAACGAGAAATCAGAGTCAATGTAGTTCGCCTACCTACGGGAAAGGAGGGGAAGGTTGCTCGCTAGGATATCGCATCCTATGCCTACGTACTTTCATACAACATGAAAGATCAGAGCAAACGTAGTTCGGGCCACGTACGACACAAGTCTGTTTTGATTGCTTTTATCTCCTTCTGAAAAAGGGTTTTTCTGATTACTGGTCCAAGCGGAAAAAAATGACGTTTTGATGAGTTCACATTCTTTTACGGAAGAAGTGTCTTTTATGGTGTTTGAAATCTTATTGTGTTTTTCTGTTTGTTTTGAGAAAGAAGAGACAGAACTCTAACCTACGGTTGCGAAGGGAATCAAACTATCCTAATGTTATCATGCATGGGTTAAGACCTAATGTCTATCATGCTCCTCTCTTGCACAGAGAGAAACAGAGATCCTAAGGGAATAAACGGAAACAGAAACAATATCAGATATATATACATCAAAGCGGTAAAATGCATGGATGCAGCAATATAAGCGAGGCAAGGGAGTCCTACTCAACCTCGAACCTGGAAAACAATAGGCAAAAGGGAACAGGATTCACTTTCAACCCAATAGGGCAAACAGCAAACAATACACTCCAGAAAACCAATCAATACATCAAGAATGAAATACAGCAAAAATAAACAGCCACAGCAGCTCTGCATCAACATCTGTCTTTAAGTCATCTCCAGTCAGCTGCAAGCTTCAGCAAGCATCAATCTCCATCTCCATAACCTTTAAGCAAGGTCTTGGATCAATCTTCAGTCTACAATGGCTTTTCTTCAAGTCTCAATCTTCAGGAGAAACATCAGTCAACAAGATGAAGTGAATGAATGTTAGACAGTTAATTACCTACCAAGGGTGGTTCATCAACTGTTAACATTAAACAGACAGTTTCCTCTCAAAAGTTCTATCTTTCAAATACATTCACTGATCCTTCGAAAGGAAGGAGGGGGATATTTGAAAGAGACTTTGAATCATAGAGAAAGGATGGATGCAGACAAGGCACTCCATGTTTGGGAAACAAGCTTTCTAATCTAGAACTCTGCCTAGCTCCTAAACCCTAATCTCCTCAACAGCTGCCAGCAAGAATCTCCTCTTCAACTCTAGAAATTGGTCTTCAGTCTCTGGATCTCCAATGGCTTCATCATCATCAGTCTTCAGCTCTCCTAAATCCCCAAGCAATCCCAATACCCAAACAAACAAGCAATAATCCCCAGAGGGCACACCACACCAGTCAATCCAATATACACATCATATTAATAGCAGTAGGGGAATCCTAGTGATTTCTAAGGGGATCTAATAACTACCCATAGCCCCTATAGTCCCATAGCTAAACTATTCAAACTCTAACTCCTAAGGGAAATGAATTAATTCTCTTAAGTTGTCACTTAAAACCCTAATTTGTTCATGCTGTTCACACCTAAACTAATCACCTAAAACTAACTCCTAAAAATAAGAACTAAATTGCATCTACAAGATAACAATGTCTATTAATCAACCTAAAAAGAATGGACAAAAAATATTAAAGCATTGATTAGAACAAAAATTAACAAAATCATGCATGAAATGAGACATCTAAAATATACATTTATTTGGAAAATATGGAAAAATATCAAATAAAAATAAAATGCAATTTTTAATTTTTTATAATTTTCTAGACTCTTTGAAGAAAATTATGCAAAAAGAATCATTGAAAAATAATGTTTTTTCCATTTTATATGATTTTTGAAAATGCATGAAAAAATGAGAGGAAATTAAAAAGAAATATAAAGAAATAAATGGGAGGGGGTGAGAACAGCAGTTTGCTCCAGTTGTATTCCATGGTGGGCTGGAAAAGTGGGGTGCGAATACTAATTTGTTAGGCCCATACGCTCTTCAGGAAATTAAAACGAAAATCAAAAGAAAAAGAATAAACAAACGGTGCATTTAGCAATGATATCACGTGTATTTTAGTGGGCTTCTTAAAACGGGGGCGCGTATAGTCATCTGAGTCCAAAGCCCAACGTTTCAATTAAATGAAACGCGGCGTTTTGATGTGAGTCACTCCCTCCATATTTCAGTTTGAACATGAGCCGTTGGATGGGCAGAAAAAGTCATACAATGAGAACGATCGAACGGCCACAGGTCATCGTCTTCCTCCATCAACCCTAGGGTTTCAGAAATTGCTTTCCATGCAAGCATTTTCGAGCTCATCATTCTTCCTCCATAGGACATGAAACCACAAGGTATAAAAAACAAAAACAGTCCATTTCTTCCACTCTACAAGTCTGTACTATTAGTTTGCCCTAAAATTCATTCAATCAACCAATTCGATAGGTAGCACAACCATGATCCACCATGAACACCTGTGATCAACTGCTTCAATTCTCCATAGTTTTTGTCCTAAACTCAACTACAACTCAAGCTGATTTCAACATGCTAATCCCCCAAGATTTTCGTGCCTTATCCTAGTAGTTATAGGCTCTAACAGATTATGCACTCCATAGCCAAACCTCACAAAACCTCTCCAAACTCTGTGAAAATCATCATCTAACCTACCTTAACCATTCTAAGCTATCAAAACCCTATCATGCTAACCAAAAACATACAATTCGAAGAGAGATCCAACCTGGTTTAAAATGGAGATACAACTATGGAGATCCCAAAATCAATGCCTGCAAGGACTTGAAACTGATCCACACACCACCACTTTGATTCTGTATGTAAAGATTTGGGCTCAATCTTCTTGTATCATGTGATTCCAATTTCTTGAACCTTGAATGATGAAACTTGTATGGCACTCTCCTTGATTGATTCATCCAAATGAATATGTGAATTGTAATCTATGGATGATGGTGATGAAGTTCAGACCAAGAAGTGTGAGAATTGAGGGAGATTTGAGAGAGTTTGTGAAGCTTATGCAAAAATGGAGAAAGTGTGTATAACTTGTGGTTTTGAACAAATGGAATCACCAACCATGGCATGAAACATCTCTTATCAATATATAGGTGTCCTTAGAACCTCCTAGAAACTTGGAGAAGTTTCCCTTGCATTCTTTCCCTTGAATTTGGTTTATGTATCTTCCATTACAAGCAACCATGAATAACTCACAAATTATGAACTAAGCTCAAAATTCTACTTTATCCAATGTATTTAAAATGATCTTTCCATTCAAAATGACCTATAATTTTGCTTCATTTGGCCAAAATATGAAAAATCTCATTTTTAAGTCCATTTTTATTCATTAAATCCAACAATTTTGAACCCTTGTGCTATGAATCTTTCCAATCTCTCATGGTCACTTTTCTAGACTCAAAATGTCATTTTGAACAAGTTTGATGTTGTAAAGTTTTCCATTTGAAGCTTCCTTGTATGTGTTTTGGGCATAGGCTTGAAATGACCTGTAATCCTCAGATGACCAAAATACCCTTTGCTTGCCAAGACCATAAGTAGAGTTACACAAATCATATGAAGGCATACTATACCATTCTAGAAATATAAAACAATGAGGAACAATTCTTATGTTGACCAGAAATTCATTTGAAATCTCCTTGAGGGGTAAAAATTGCTTGGAAGTCAAGTCACTTTCACAGACAAAATTTCAGACACCTCAGATGACCTGTAACTTGCAAGGACCATAACTTGAGTTCTATAAATCTCCTTAATGTCTTCCACCACTCAAATTAAAGGTATTGAGATCCTATACAAGTTTCATGTTGGCCAAGGATCCATTTGAAGCTTGCATTTTGACTTATCTTGCTTGGGAATTTGACCTAAACTAGGGGATTTTACATAGAAACCCTAATTTAGAACCTCCTCTTCTCCTTGATTTCTCTTGATTTCTTCTTAGCATAACAACATATCCTTATTCTCCATGTCAAATGATAAACCCCACATCTCTTCAATAGCCCTTAATGCCTCTCCAACAATCCTTTGACCTAGGGTTGACCTAGGGTTGACCCAGATGAAACCCTAGTTGACTGTCTTCAACTGCAATTCTTGTGATCACATCAACACCTTGTTTCCTTCTCCAAATGCCTTTCTAAGTCCTCCAAGATGTCTAGATACTCCCCATGCTCAACCCACAGCTCACCATTTCTTTGTTGATCCTCAGACACCCTCAGTTAGGAGATAGATGAACTGCTTGATCCATTGACTTGATAGCTTCCAAATTCTTTTCTGATGACTTGAATGAGGTTGAATCAGGATAATAACCTCTTGATAGGCCTCTATAGATGAGAATAATGATTGGTACCCTGTTAGCTGACTTGCTATGCTTATGCTATGCAGATGAGTAACCTATGTACATGGCCCTATATGCAAATGCTAATGCAATTGAAACATAAACCAAGTGAATAAGGTTGGGCAAATTTTTAGGGTGCAACACCCCTGAGCGAATCTCTTCGACGAGATCGAGCTCTTCGCGTAAGGCGCCGTCGTTGTTGTCGGATCCGAGGGGAGCTTCAGTCCATCTGGATGGCTCGCGTATCTCGACCGGGATCACTGCCTCGGTACCATACGTGAGGCAGAATGGGGTTTCCCCCGTGGTTGAGTGGGGCGTAGTGCGGTATGCCCAGAGGACGTTGTGGAGCTCCTCGACCCATGCCCGCTTTGAGTCGCCAAGTCGTCGTTTGAGGCCCCTGAGTATGACCCTGTTCGCGGATTCTGCCTGGCCGTTTGTCTGGGGATGCTCGAACGAGGTGAAATGGTGTTTGGTACCGAGCTTGGTGACGAAGTCGCGGAAGTTTTTGTCCATGAACTGTGTGCCGTTGTCGATGACGATGGCGAGCCGGACCCTGAATCGTGTGAGGATGTTTCGTTTATAAAATCGGAGTATGTTGTGGGCCGTGATTTTGGCTAGGGCTTGGGCTTCGATCCATTTGGTGAAGTAGTCGACACCCACAATGAGGTACTTGTTCTGATAGGACCCTATGGCAAAGGGCCCGAGGATGTCTAACCCCCACCAGGCGAATGGCCACGGGGATGAGAGGGATTTGAGTTTGGTTGGGGGAGTGAGGTGCATGTCCTCGTGTCGTTGGCATTTGTCACATCGTTTGACGTGTTCCTTCGCGTTCGTTTGCATCGAGGGCCAGTAGTAGCCTGCTCGTAGAGCCTTTCTTGCCAGGGATCGTCCACCGAGGTGCTGCGCGTTGATGTCCCTCGTGGATTTCTTCTAGGACGGCTGCGCTCTGGGAGTTGTCGATGCATTTGAGGAGTGGGATTACGAAGCCCCGGCGATATAGTTTGCCTTCGAGGAGGACGTACGAGCAGGCTCGTCGCTTGGTCGCGCTTGCCTCTTTAGAGTCGGCTGGTAGGCGGCCGGTGTTGAGGTAGGTGTGTAGTGGTGTCATCCAATAGTCGGTGTCGCCTATGGCGTTGATGTCGAGCGGGGCGGCGGTTGCTTTAGTGCTCGGTTGCGATAAGGCTTCTTGGATGACCGACTTGTGGCCTCCTCGCTTTTTGGTGCTTGCCAACTTTGAGAGGATATCGGCGCGGGTGTTCTGCTCGCGCGGGACGTGCTGAATCTCTGCGGAGTCGAAACTTTGCAGTTTTCCGGTGATAAGGGCAAAGTATTCGGCGAGGTTGTCGTTTTTCGCTTGGTATTCTCCTCGTACTTGCGAAGCGACTAGCTGGGATCGGTGTAGATTCTGATGGCTCTGGACCCAAGGTCTGATGCCAGGCGAAGTTCGGCCAGGAACGCTTTGTACTCGGCTTGGTTGTTGGTCATCGGGAAAGCCAGGGTGAGGGAGACCTCTATGAGGGTGCCCTTGTCGTTGTCGAGGATGATACCGGCTCCGCTTCCCATGGAGTTGGAGGAACCGTCCATAAAAATAGTCCATATGTGGTTCCCAGTGGTGGGGTCGGGTGAGGAGGTCATCTCGGCAACAAAGTCGGTCAGGGCCTGAGCCTTGATGGCTTTCCGGCTTTCGTAGACGATGTCGAACTCAGATAGTTCTAACGACCATTTCAGCATGCGTCCGACCATGTCAGGCCGGCCGAGGAGCTGGCGGATGGGCTGATCGGTGCGGAGCACAATGGTGTGTGCGAGGAAGTAATGTCGGAGCCGGCGCGCTGCGGTGATGAGAGCTAGGGCGACTTTTTCGATCAGTTGGTATCGGACTTCGGGACCGTGGAGGGCTTTGCTCGTGAAGTAGATTGGTTTTTAGCCCTCGTCGGTTTCTCTGATGAGAACGGCGCTGACGGCCTCGGTAGCTACGGCCAGATATAGGTACAGGGTTTTGCCCATCACGGGACGTGTCAGCACCGGAGGTTCGGATAGGACGTGTTTGAGGTGGCGGAGGGCGTGCTCGCATTCCTCTGTCCATTCGAATGTGGGCTCCTTCCTTAGTAGTTTGAAGAAAGGGAGGGCGTGTTATGCGAACTTGGCGATGAACCGGGAAAGTGAGGTGAGCACACCGTTGAGGGATTGGATGGACTTCTTCGTGGTGGGTGTGGTGATGTCCGAAAAGGCGTGGCATTTGTCCGGATTTGCCTCGATCCCACGCTTGGTCAGGTAGTAGCTGAGGAACTTTCCGGCACGGACACCGAAGGTGCATTTCTCCGGGTTGAAGCGCATTCGGCATGTCCTCGCGGTGTCGAATACCTTCCTGAGATGGGCCGTGTGGTCTGCTTCCGTGCAGGATTTGACGATCATGTCGTCCATGTAGACTTCGAGCATGTCACTGATTTCGCCCCGGAAGACACTGTTCATTATCCGTTGGTATGTGGCGCCGGCGTTCTTTAGGCTGAAGGGAATTACGTTGTAGTAATAGTTGTCCGACGCCGTCATGAATGCTGTGCTCTGTTTATCATGCTCGGCCATCGGGATCTGGTTGTACCCCGAGTATGCGTCCATGAAGGACAAGAGCCTGAAGCCCGCGGAGTTGTCGACGAGTTTGTCGATGTTGGGGAGGGGGTAGGCATCCTTAGGACATACCCGGTTGAGATCGATATAGTCAACACACATGCGCCATTTTCCATTATTCTTTTTAACGAGTACAACATTGGACAGCCAGGTTGAACACCGGGCTTCCGAAATAAAATTTGCCTCTATGAGGTCTTTTACAGCTTTCTCGGCTGCTGCCGATTTTTCGGGGGACTGTCTACGCCTATGTTGAACTACGGCCTGTGTGGTCGGGATGATGGACAGCTGGTGGCAGGCGACCTCGGGGTCGAGTCCGGGCATTTCTGCGGCGCTCCATGCGAAGAGGTCGACGTTCTTGCGGAGGCAGGCCTGTAGCTGTCTTTTCGCTAAGTCAGGGAGTCCGACGCTGATCTTCACGGTTCTCCTCTTGTCTTCCCCGAGTATGACGATCTCGAATTCGCCGTCCGGGATGGGGCGTGCCGGGTGGGCGGGCTGCTCGTTGGCTTTGCTGGTCCTTATTTCGTGATCGCGTTCCTCGGTGAAGCGGCTGTCGAGGTCCATGAATCCGACCAGCTCCTTTGGTTCGCTCTTCGGCGCTACGATTGGGGTCGCCTTCTTGGTTGCTGGGGCGATGGTGTCCAAACCATTCAGCGCGGCCTCAAAGCACCTCCGGGCGGCCTCGATGTCTCCGTTAAGGGTCACCGCTGCCCCCCGTTTCGTGTAGTACTTTATCTTCAGGTGGACGATGGAAGGTACCGCGGTGAGTTCTGCTGTCGTTGTTCTGCCCAGGATGCAGTTGTAGAGGGACAGACACTCGATGACTAAGAAACGGATGCTGATCTCCTTGGCCGTTTCCTCTTCTCCGAAAGTGACTTTCAGCTCCACGTACCCCCAAGGTCTCGTCGTCATCCCGTTGAACCCCTGAAGGTCGGAGCCTACGTAGGGGGAAAGGTTGGACTCGTCGAGTTGGAGGGTTGTGAACAGGTGGGTGTACATGATGTCGACCGAGCTGCCTCCATTGACGAGGATGCGCCTGACGTCGAAGTTCGCCATCCGCGCCCGTATGAGCAGGGGAATGTTGCAGTTAGCAGATCCCCCGGGGAGTTCCTCGAGGTAGAATATGATCGGATTGGATCAACCGTGGAATCTTTGAGCGTGCTCATTTTCCCGGAGTTGCTCGTGATAAGCTCGTCGAACTTTCTTTTCACTGATCCTATGGACAAGCTCCTTGTGGCGCCGCCCGAGATGACCATGGCTCTGGCGAAGTATTCCCATCGGTTGGTTGGTCGGACTGGCTCATTAGGTAGGTCGGGGCCTTCGGGGAGGCCGAACTCTCTACCCGCGAACCAGTCCTCGGGGCGGCTGACACACAGCGCGACCTGGAGTCTGCTGTCACCATCGGAAGAGGGGAGTTCTTCGATTTTCTTAGCCTTGGGGGCCTCTTGCCTCGGGGCCTCACCCCCCCGGGTGTATCTCTTTAGGTGACCGTCTTTAATCAGGATTTCGTTCGCGTCCTTTAGATGGATGCAGTCTTCGGTCACGTGCCCGTGGGTCCTGTGGAATCGGTAGTATTTCGATTTGTCCACATTGGGTTTGGGGGGCGTCGGTCGGGGGAAGCAGACACCTCCATGTACAAATTCGGTTTTGGCGCACACGGCCAGTATGCGCTCGTGGGAAGCGACTAAGGCCGTGTATTCCGTGAATCGACCGGCAGGTCCGCGTTGTTCGCGCTGTTCGCGAGGGCGATCTTCCCGACGACGGTCACCTCCCCGCCGATGGCTGGAAGCTCCGTCATCTCGGTGCCTGCGGGGGGCCTCTCTGTCTCGGGTGTCTCGCACGGAGTTGGTTGCTTGGGTTTCCTCGAATCATATGTAATGCGCGGCTCTGTCGAGGAAATCCTGTAGGGAGGCCGGCCGGTGTATGCCTACGACCTCATAGAACTTGGAGTCCTGGCGTAGACCCTGCTTCATTAGGTAGCGCTTCATCTCATCTGACGTCGTTACCTGCACCACTTCCCGGGTGAATCTTTCGATATATTTTCGGAGAGGTTCGTCGGGGGTTTGAATGATCACCCCGAGGATGGCCTCCATCTTCGGGTGGCGCCGGGACGCAGTGAAGTGTTTTGAGAACAGGTCCTTCAGGACTCTCCACGACGTGACCGATTCGGGCTCCAGAATTTTGTACCACATCATGGCGCCTTTCCTCAGGGTCGTCGGGAATAGCCTGCACTTGATAGCTCCTCAGACGTTTCGGTAATCGAGCATGGCCTCGATGTCTTCCAAGTGATCATCCGGGTAGGATGTGCCGTCGTACGTCGATAGCGTCGGGGGCTTCTCCATCCCGTGGGGAACGGGGGCGGCCATGATTTCCCGGGACAACGGAGTCTGGTAGTAGTCTTCGTCGCTGAGAGCGGGTGACTGAGGAGGAGATGAGCCGTTTAGGATAGGCACCTGGTTTCGGGTCCTCGGCCTCCTGACCGGGGGTTTGACGCGCGGGTTCCTGGCCGGGATCGCCGAAGTGTTCTGTCGTCTCCCGCGAACTTGTCTCGCTGGGGATCTGGTGTGTTCTCGCACCACTTCTGTTCGGGGCCTCTCCAGCCAAGGTCGACGATTTTTGGGTTGAGGTGAGGAACTCCTCGAGCCCCCATTCTGGTCTCCCCGCGGAGGGGACCTTGGGGGGCCTTCCCGCTCCAGCGCTCCAATTCGTGCATTCTGCTGAAACAACAGCTGGTTCGTCTACAAAGAGGGCGGCCACCATTGGGTCCGCTCTCGCTGGGATAGGAACGGGTTGGAACGCCGCTGGGCTAGGGGCCGGTGGTCGGCCTGGCGCAGCAGTTCTGCGGATGACGGGGAAGCAGTCTGGCCGCCTCTCTCGTCGGTCTCCGTCGGACGTGACGTCTCCATCTGCTTGCTTCCGTTGGCGGCAGCGTTGAGCATGAAGTCGTGCATGGTATCGTCGTGGTGTGGGCTAGCCATAATCGTGGAGTGCTGGTGAAACTTTGGTTTTTTTCTCGGAGTAACGGGGAAGTTTCTGTTCCCACAGACGGCGCCACTGATCTGACCTGATCAGAAGGGGATCACGGGTTGGCCACACTCTGTTGGACTGCTACCTGTTCGCCGGTGATGAGCAGAAGAAGGGGGGTGTACCTGCAAGACACTCCGATGCCAAAGTAAGAATTTGGGCAGAGTGAGAGCAAAGTACAGAAAGTGGGTAAGAAGTGAATTACCTGACCCTCTTGTGAAAGAGGGTATTTATAGAGAGACCCCAGCGCTGGGCCAACGGTCACTTGTGTTGGGCTGGATGGCCAGGCCCAACCCAGGCAACTGCTAGGGCTTACGTGGCGTAGTGAAGATCAGGACGTGGTCTTTGCCTTAGTCCAACTGTCCTGTGGTCTCCGGAAAATGGGTTTGACCTGCTCTTTCGGAGGTGGGCAATTGGGGGATGGCGTGTCCCCGCGGAGGGGGGCACGTGGAGAACGTGCACATGACACGTTGTTCTCCCTGCGGAGGGGAGCTCGCGCGGTTCCCCGGAGGCACGTTGGTCTCCCCGAGGAGGGGAGCACACAGGGACGTGGGAGAGCCATGGAGTCTTGCTCGACAGCATGGGGAATACCGCCCGCGGAGGGCAGTGCTTGGTCGTGCGGGCGATTCTCTTGCCCGGCGTGGTTGGGACGGTTCTCCTTCGCGGGAAGATCATTCTAGCATGTCAGGGATCTTATGCTCGACGCGGTACCCGGACCGGGCAGGGCCTGATGGAACATTATTGGGCTGGACCAGCAGAGTTCAGCCCGGGACCCAGTCCAGAACAAAATTAATAACATTTACTAACATTTTCTTATTAATAGTAGATAGAGGAATGAATATGTGAATAGAGGTATAAAAATAACGGTAAATATTTAGAAAAATAATTTTAAATGATTCTTTAGTAATTTAAATGAATAAATAATTTTGGACGTATTTTTGTATGAGCAAAAGAGAAGACACTTATTATGAATATGATAGATTAATTAATTTTCTTTCATGAAAGTTTGATTTGTTAAAACCATACTAATTATCATAAAAATTGATATAAAAATCAATTCTTAATTCAAATAATTAAAACATACGCCTATGTATTTATCGATAAATGTAATAAAAACATACCATCAAATCACAATTACAAATATTTCTATTGAATAATTTTTAAATGTTCTTTCTAAATGTATGTGGTTTCGTGGTGTAGTTGGTTATCACGTCAGTCTAACACACTGAAGGTCCCCAGTTTGAGCCTGGGCGAAGCCAAGATGTCTAATTCTTTATCCAAATTTTATAAATTATGCCTAAACATTGCCCAGGACACTTTGAGGAACTTAATAAAGAAAAAGACATATAGTTCCAAAAGGGTCATCTTAAATTCTAAATATCATGCTCAAAAGAGAGATAAGAAAGTAAGAAAGAAAAAAGTGTTTAAGGTTTTTATAATATGAACAACAAAACTTATGAAAATAATCTATAACATCTATAACAATATATAAAGGCAATAAACATTTTTGGTGTAGCTTTTTTATTTCCAAATTTGTCCCTAATAAATTGATTTTATTACATTCTTTTATTAGTTAGTTATTATTCTTCATCTTTCACAACTTCTGTTCTGGCCTGGGCCCTGGGCTGCCCACGCGGGCCCAGCCCAATAATGTCCCACCAGGCCCTATCCTGTCCAGGCTCGAGGTCCCCGACAAGCCAGAAAGGCCTCCCTGCGAGGAATGCCTATCCCAACTACGTCGGGCTGAAGGCTCCCCGTTCGGCGGACCTTACCCTCCGCGGGCAGGACCTTGCCCTCCGCGGGCAGGACCTTCTCCCTCCGCGGGCAGAACGACGTGTCCCTCGCACGTTCTCCATGTGTTCCCCTCTGCGGGGACACATCACCTAACCAACTGCCCACCTCCGAAAGAGTAGGTCAAACCCACATTCTGGAGATCATGGGACAATTGGACTAGGGCGAAGACCACGTTCTGGTCTTCACTACGCCACGTAAGCCCTAGCAGTCACCTGGGTTGGGCCTGTCAATCCAGCCCAACGCAAGTGACCGTTGGCCCAGCGCTGGGGTCTCTCTATAAATACCCTCTTCCTCAAGAGGGTCAGGTAATTCACATCTTGCCCTTTCTGTACTTTGCTCTCACTCTGCCCAATTCCTTAATTTGGCATCTAAGTGTCTTGCAGGTACACCCCTTTCTCCTCCTTATCACCGGTGAACAGGTAGCAATCCAACAACATGTGGCCAGCCCGTGATCCCCTTTCAGATCAGGTCAGATCAGTGGCGCCGTCTGTGGGAACAGAAACTTCCCCGTTACTCCGAGCAGAAAACCAAAGTTTCACCAACACTCCACGATTATGGCTAGCCCACACCACGACGATACCGTGCACGACTTCGTGCTCAACACCGCTACCAACGGCAACAAGCAAATGGAGACGTCACACCCAGCGGAGACCAACGAGAGAGACAGCCAGACTGCTTCTCTGTCGTCCACAGAACTGATACGCCAGGCCGACCACCGGGCCCCAAGCCCAGCGGTGTTCCAGCCCATTCCCGTCCCGGCAGGAGCAGACCCAACGGTGGCTGCCCTCTTTGCGGCCATCAACCAAATGAACCAGCTATTGTTTCAGCAGAACGCACGAATTGGAGCACTGGAGCGGGAGGTCCCCACAAGGTCCCCTCCGCGGGAAGACCAGAATGGGGGCTCGAGGTGTCCCTCGCCTCAACCCAGAAATCGACGACCTCGGATGGAGAGGCCCCGAACAGAAGTAGTGCGGGAGCGCACCAGATCCCCGACGAGACAAGTTCGTGGGAGGCGGCAGAACACTTCAGCGATCCCGACCAGGAATCCAGGCGTTGAACCCCCGGTCAGGAGGCCGAGGACCCAAAACCAGGTGCCTATCCTAAACGGATCATCTCCTTCTCGGTCACCCGCTCTCAGCGACGAACATGACTACCAGACTCCCTTGTCCCGAGAAATTATGGCCGCCCCCATTCCCCACGGGATGGAGAAGCCCCCGACGCTCTCGACGTACGACGGCACATCCGACCGGATGATCACCTGGAAGACATTGAGGCCATGCTAGATTACTGAAACGTCCGAGGAGCTATCAAGTGCAGGCTATTCCCGACGACCCTAAGGAAAGGTGCCATGACATAGTACAAAAGACTGGAGCCCGAATCGATTACATTGTGGAGGGTCCTGAAGGACCTGTTTTCAAAACACTTCACAGCGTCCCGACGCCACCCGAAGATAGAAGCCGTCCTCGGCGCGATAATCCAAGCCCTCGACGAACCTCTCCGAAAGTACATCGAAAGATTCACCCGGGAAGCGGTGCAGGTAACGACGTCAGACGAGATGAAGTGCTACCTAATGGATCAGGATCTACGCCACGACTCCAAGTTCTACGAGGCCGTGGGCATACACCGGCCAACCTCCCTGCAGGATTTCCTCGACAGAGCCGCCCATTATATCCGGTTCGAGGAAACCCAAGCAACCAACTCTGCACGAGACACCCGAGACAGGGAGGCCCCCCGCGGGCACCGAGATGACGGAGCCTCAAGCCAGCGGCAGGGAGGTGACCGTCGTCGGGAAGATCGCCCCCGCAAACAACACGGCCCCACCAGCCGATTCACGGAATACACGGCCTTAGTCGCCTCCCGCGAGCGCATACTGGCCGAATGCGCCAAAACCGAATTTGCCCAGGGAGGTGTCCGCTTCCCCAGGCCTACGCCACCCAAACCCAACGTGGACAAGTATAAATACTACCGATTCCACATGAGCCACGGGCACGTGACCGAAGAATGCATCCATCTCAAGGACACGATCGAAATCCTGATTAAAGACGGCCACCTAAAGAGATACACCCGGGGGGTGAGGCCCCGAGGCAAGAAACCCCTGAGGCCAAGAAAGTCGAAGAACTCCCCTCTTCCGACGGTGACAGCAGACTCCAGGTCGCGTTGTGTGTCAGCCGCCCCGAGGACTGGTTCGCGGACAGAGAGTTCGGCCTCCCCGACAGCCCCAACCTACCCAACGAGCCGACACGACCAACCAGCCGGTGGGAATATTTTGCTAGAGCCATGGTCATCTCGGGCGGCACCACAAGGAGCCTGTCCATAGGATCGGTGAAAAGAAAGTTCGACGAGCTTATCACGAGCAACTCCGGTAAGATGAGCACGCTCGAAAGATTTCGCGGTCGATCCAATCCGATCATAATCTACCTCGATGAACTCCCCGGGGGATCCTCCAACTCCAACATTCCCCTGCTCATACGGGCGCGGATGGCGAACTTCGACGTTAGGCGCATCCTCGTCGATGGAGGCAGCTTGGTGGACATCATGTACACCCACCTCTTCACGACCCTCCAACTCGACGAATCTAACCTATCCCCTTACGTAGGCTCCGACCTTCAGGGGTTCAACGGGACGACGACGAGACCTTAGGGGTACGTGGATCTGAAAGTCACGTTCAGGGAAGAGGAAACGGCCAGGGAGATCAACATCCGTTTCTTAGTCATCGAGTGCCCGTCCCTCTACAACTGTATCCTGGGTAGAACAACGATAGCAGAACTCACCGCGGTAACTTCTACCGTCCACCTAAAGATGAAGTACTACACGAAGCGGAGGGCCGTGGTGACCCTTAACGGAGACATCGAGGCCGCCCGGAGGTGCTTCGAAGTCGTGCTGAAAGGTTTGGACACCATCGCGCCAGTAACCAAGAAGGCAACCCCAACCGTGGCGTCGAAGAGCGAACCAAAGGAGCTGGTCGGATTCGTGGACCTCGACAGCCGCTTCACCGAGGAGCACGATCACGAAATAAGAACCAGCGAAGCCAACCAGTCCAACGGGCAGCCCACCCACCCGGCACGCCCCATCCCGGACAGTGAATTCGAGATCGTCACACTCGGGGAGGACAAGAGCAGAACCGTGAAGATCGGCGCCGGACTACCAGACTTAGCGAAGAGACAGCTATAGGCCTGCCTCCACGAGAACGCCGACCTCTTCGCCTGGAGCGCCACAGAAATGCCCGGACTCGACCCCGAGGTCGCCTGCCATTAGCTATCCATCAGCCCGACCGCGAAGGCCGTAGTTTAACGTAGGCGTCGACAGTCCCCCGAAAAGTCGGCGGCAGCTGAAAAAGCTGTAAAAGACCTCCTAGAGGAAAATTTTATTTCGGAAGCCCGGTATTCAACCTGGCTGTCCAATGTTGTACTCGTTAAAAAGAATAATGGAAAATGGCGCATGTATGTTGACTATACCGATCTCAACCGGGCATGTAATAAGGACGCCTACCCTCTCCCCAACATCGACAAACTCGTCGACAACTCTGCAGGCTTCAGGCTCCTGTCCTTCATGGACGCATACTCGGGGTACAATCAGATCCTGATGGCCGAGCACGACAAACAGAGCACGGCCTTCATGACGGCGTCGGGCAACTATTACTACAACGTAATGCCCTTCGGCCTAAAGAACGTCGGCGCCACGTACCAACGGATGATGAACAAAGTTTTCCGGGGCGAAATATGTGACATGCTCGAAGTGTACATGGACGACATGATCGTCTAATCCTGCACGGAAGCCGACCACACGACCCATCTCAGGAAGGTCTTCGACACCACGAGGACATGCCGTATGCGCTTCAACCCAGAGAAATGCACCTTCGGTGTCCGCGCAGGAAAATTCCTCGGAAACTACCTGGCCGAGCGTGGGATCGAGGCAAATCCGGACAAATGCCACGCCTTTTCGGAAATCACCACACCCCCCACGAAGAAGTCCATCCAATCCCTCAATAGCGTGCTCGCCTCACTTTCCTGGTTCATCGCCAAGTCCGCACAGCACGCCCTCCCTTTCTTCAAACTACTCAGGAAGGAGACCACGTTCAAATGGACAGAGGAATGCGAGCAAGCCCTCCACCACCTCAAACGTGTCCTATCCAAACCACCGGTACTGACACGTCCCGTGATGGGCGAAACCCTATACCTATATCTAGTCGTAGCTAACGAGGTCGTCAGCGCCATTCTCATCAGAGAAACTGAAGAGGGGCAAAAGCCATTCTACTTCACGAGCAAAGCGCTCTATGGTCCCAAAGTCCGATACCAGCTGATCAAAAAAGTTGCCCTAGCTCTCATCACCGTTGCACGACGGCTCCGACATTACTTCCTAGCACACACCATCGTGCTCCGCACCGATCAGCCCATCCGCCTGCTCCTCGACCGGCCCGACATGGCCGGACGCATGCTGAAATGGTCGTTAGAGCTATCTGAGTTCGACATCGTCTACGAAGGCCGGAACACCATCAAAGCTCAAGCCCTGGCTGATTTTGTTGCCGAGATGACCTCCTCACTCGACCCTACCACGGGGAGCCGCATATGGACTATTTTCGTGGACGGCTTCTCCAACTCCACGGGCAGCGGAGCAGGCATCATCCTTAACAACGAAGAGGGCACCCTCATAGAGGTCTCCCTCACGCTGGCTTTCCCGACGACTAACAACCAAGCCGAGTACGAAGCGTTCCTGGCCGGACTTCGCCTGGCATCAGACCTTGGGGCCAGAGAAATCAAAATCTACACAGATTCCCAGCTGGTCGCCTCGCAAGTACGAGGAGAATATCAAGCGAAAAACGACAACATCGCCGAATACTTAGCACTTATCACCAAAAAACTGCAAAGTTTCGACTCCGCGGCGATTCAGCACGTCCCGTGCGAGCAGAACACCCGAGCCGATATCCTCTCAAAATTGGCGAGCACCAAAAAGCGACGAGGCCACAAGTCGGTCATCCAAGAAGTCCTATCGCAACCGAGCACCAAAGCGGCCACCGCCCCGCTCGACATCAACGGAATAGGAGATACCGACTGTTGGATGACACTACTACACACCTACCTTAGCACCGGCCTCCTACCAACCGACCCTAAAGAGGTGTCGCTACTGCGAAAATCGGCGCCGGCTGAACAGAAGAGTCGCCACCGTGCGTTATTTATCCCACGGGAGGGAAAGGAAACGCTCAGAGTAAACCTCGCAAAGACGGGAAAGGTATGGTCATCGCAACCAAAACCTGGGTTCGGGAGTCGGTTACGCAAGGGGAAGGTATTAGCACCCCTCACGTCCGTCGTACTCGACGGGATCCACGCTTGTTTTCGGGTATGGATTATTATTCTATCTACTCTAAAGGTCAGGGGTTAAAAGGAAAATAAAATGAAAATAAAAATGACTCGGCAAAGTATCGCACTTTATGCCTACGTATTCCCGCCTGGAACGAGAAATCAGAGTCAACGTAGTTCGCCTACCTACGGGAAAGGAGGGGAAGGTTGCTCGCTAGGATATCGCATCCTATGCCTACGTACTTTCACACGGCATGAAAGATCAGAGCAAACGTAGTTCGGGCCACGTACGACACAGGTCTGTCTGTTGTTTTTTTTATGAAAAATCTCACCTTAAACAAGGGTTTTCTTATTGCAAAAGGTTGATGTCTGTTCAAATCTTTTGACGGAAGAAATGAATTAATCTCTGTTATAACCTTTATTAATGTTTTTCTGTTGTTTTGAAGGAAGAAGAGATGACACTCTACAAATCCTAGGGTTAAAAGGGAATAAAATCTACCCTAATGTTATCATGCATGGGTCAGGACCTAGTGTCTATCATGCTTCTCTCTTGCACAGAGAGAAACAGAGATCCTAAGGGATAGGCAGAAACAGAAACAATATCAGATATATACAGTAAAACAGTAAAATGCATGGATGCAACAGTACAAGCGAGGCAAGGGAGTCCCACTCAACCTCGAACCTAGAAAACAATAGGCAAAAGTGAACAGGCTTCACTTTCAACCCAACAGGGTAAACAGCAAACAATACAGCTCAGAAAACCAATCAATACATCAGCAAATGAAATACAGCAAAAGAAACAGCATCAGCAGCTCAGCATCTGGCTTCAAGCAATCTCCATTCAGCTACAGGCTTCAACAAGCATCAATCTCCCTCTTCATGACCTTCAGGCAAGGGCTTTGATCATCAGACTCCTATCTGCCATGACTTTTCTTCAAGCTCAAACCTCCAGGATGAGGGATTAGTCACAAGAGTGAATTGGGTGTTAAGCAATCAGTTGACTACCAAAGGTGGTGAACAAATTGCTTCTAACACCAGAGACATTTTCTCTCAAGAGTTCTATCTCATAGACACTATCACCAAGCCTTCCAAAGGAAGGGGGTGAGTGTCTTAGAGAGACTCTGAATCACAGAGAAGAATGGATGCAGACAAGGCAATCCATGTTTGAGAAACAATCTTTCTAATCTAGAGCTCTGCCTAGCTCCTAAACCCTAGTCTCCTCAGCATCTGCTAGCAAGAAACTCCTCCTCAACTTTGACAGTTGATCTTCAATCTCTGGATCTCCAATGGTCTTCATCTTCACAAATCTTCAGCTTCCCCCAGGGCCCCAGACAAACCCAATACCCAAAAAAACAAACAACAATCCCCAGAGGGCACACCACACCAGACAATTAGATATACAGACAGTATTAATAGCAGTAGGGGAATCTTAACTTTTCTAAGGGATCTAGTAGCTACCCATAGCCCATATAGTCCCATAACTGATCTATTTGAATCCTAAGTCCTAAGGGAAATGAAATCAAACTCCTAAGTTGTCACCTAAAACCCTAGTTTTGTACATGATGTTCAAGCATTTATTAATCACCTAAATTTAACTCCTAAAAATGGGAACTAAAATATTTCTACAAGTTGAATGTCTCATCTAAACAATATGAAAAGAATGACCAAAAATATTAAAGCATGTAAGAGAACAAAAATCATTAAAATGATGCATGAAATGAATCTATTTAATATGACATTTATTTAGAAAATATGGAAAAAATATGAAATAAAATAAAAAATGAAATTTTATTTAATGAACATTTTCTAGACATTTTAATGTAAAAGATGTAAAAAGAATGGATGAAAATGCATTTTTTATGAATTTATTATGGATTTATGAAATTGGTAAAATATTAGTGAATTAAGAAAATTAAATGAAATAAAAAATGAAGGAGGGGTGCATTTAGAACTCACGCGCAGTTCAAAACCCAGGATGGGCCAATCAATAGGGGTGCGCTTAGCAGTTTACCAAAGCCCAGTCATCACTCAGCATCAAGGAAATAAAAAGAAGAGCGCTGGGGGGTGAGAATAGTGACAAATACACGTTGCAATTGGTTTTGGGCCTAACACGGGGGTGGGATTAGCACGATTCAACTCAGGCCCGCCCGTTTCAATTAATGAAACGGCGCGTTTTGGCCAGCTTCATTCTTTCCCTCCAAAACTCAGATCAAATAATAACCATTGGATCGTGCTCCAGGTCAAAGGTCTTACTCACAATAGACGATCCAGATTTCGTCTTCTTCCTCCATTCAACTGAACCTAGGGTTTCATCCCCATGAGACTCCATGCACGAGCTACTTTCCTCCTCTCTGTTCTCCATCTCCAAGCCACGAATCAACATGCCATAAACATGAAAGTTGCTCAGGATTTCTTCCTCTACAATCCTAGGGCATTAATTCACCTTGAAACTCATCACAACAACAAACCCGATCAAGCCAAGGTCTGAACACCATGGAATTCCACTGATATGCATCAACACGATTCTCCCTCAAACTTACCCTAATCTGATCTATGCATAAAGGTGATTAACCTACACTATCGAGCTAAGATTCTAATGGCTTAACCTAAGAGATATTGATCCAAACAGTTTGTTGCACCTGTCACCAACCATCACCAATCCTTTCCAAATTCATCTAACTTAATCTCCTAACCACCTAGATCAAGTCTAAACTAATAAAATCATGTTAAACTAACTGAATCAAGCAGTTTGAATGGAAACTTACCTAGTGAGAAATCTTGAGAAACAGCTATGGAAGATGTGGATCTGAAGCTTCTAAGTGTTGAATCTTGATCAATCCTTGATGTACTTGATTCTGTATGCAAGCTTTGGATGAGACTTGGCCTGAATTATGCTATCCACTTGAGATTGTGATTTTGATGTTCTTGAATATGGTGCACGAAAATGAATGATAATCACTTGATCCTTGCTTCAATTCTGATCTATGATGAATATTGAATAGGATTGAATTGATTTTGATAATGATTTTGTGAAGAATTGAGAGAATTGCAATGAAACTTCAATGAAAAGAATGAGGGAATTTGTGAAATTCTTGGTGCAAATGAAGCCAACCCTTGCCAAATTCTCATTTCATGCTTATATAGACCCCAATGGTACATTCTAGATCCATCTTGCACATTCCCTTGTTTTCTAACTTTGGTTCATTTTGATTATGTTTCTTAAAAGGCAAGCAACCATGGATAACTTTCTTTTTCCCTTCTAAACTCAAAAAAGTGTTTGAACCATTGTTCTTAGAATTGTTTTTCCATGCAAAATCATATATTGGAAGTCTCCATTTGGACTTGTAAATCTCCCAAACCATTTTTCACTTTGAAATTATTCACTTTATAAGCCTTTTTAGTTCATATTTTGACCAATTATTCAACTCCATGCTATGAGCTTCTCCCATAATTTGTGACCTTCTTTCTAGACTTAAAATCCCATTTGGAGCAAGTTTGATGTTGTAAGTTTTTCCATTTGAGGCCTCCTTGTATGAGTTTTGGGTATAGGTTAAAATGACCTGTAATTCACAAATGCCCAAAATACCCTTTGCTTGCCAAGACCATAAGTTGAGTTCTCCACATCATATGAAGGCATGCCATACCATTCTAGAAAGCTAAGACAATGAGGAACAATTCTTATGTTGACCAAGAATTCATTTGAAATCTCCTTGAGGGGCAAAACTAGCTTGGAAGTCAAGTCACTTTCACAGACAAAAATTCAGATACCCCAGATGACCTGTAACTTGCAAGGACCATAACTTGAGTTCTATGAATCTCCTTGAGGTCTTCCACCACTCAAATTAAAGGTCTTGAGATCCTCTACAAGTTTCATGTTGGCCAAGAAGCCATTTGAAGCTAGCATTTTGACTTATCTTGCTTGGAAATTTGACCTAAACTAGGGGATTTTACAGAGAAACCCTAATTTAGTAACTCCTCTTCTCCTTGATTTCTCTTGAATTATCCTTGCCATATCTCCATATCCTTCTTCATATGTCCAATGTTGATCCCCACATCTCTCCAATAGCCTTGAATGCTCTTTTAAACCAGTCAATTAACCTAGGGTTGACCTAGGGTTGACCCAGATGAAACCCTAGTTGACTGTCTTCAGTTATAACTATTGTGATCACCTCAACAACTTATTTTCTTCTCCAAATGACTTTTTAAGTCTCTCAAGATGTCTAGATACTCTCCATGCCTTCAACTCACAGCTCACAATCCTCTTGTTGATCCTCAGATACCCTCAGCTAGGAGATGGACTCAAGGCTTGATCTGCTGAACTCTTTACTCTCAAATTCTTTCTTGATGACTTGAATGAGATTGAATTGGGATAATGACCTCTTGATAGGCCTCTAGAGATGAGAATAATGATTGGTCCCCTGTTGAATGACTTGCTATGCTTATGTTATGCAGATGGTTAGTCTATGTACATAACTCTATATGCAAATGCTAATGATAATGAAACATGAACCAAGTAAATAAGGTTGGGCAAATTTTAGGGTGCAACAGCTGCCCCTATTCAAGCGACTTGGACCCGATTGGGTGAAGAGCCCGGAGCCTTCAGACATTCGCGGTACGAGACGGTTGAATACTAGTAAAACCAGAAATTTGCCAACCGCAAAACTAAATTGCGCTCCTACTTGGGGAACGACATTCATCAGCTGAATCTGACTGTTACAGCAACCCACTGATCTCGTGCGACTGTGCTGGGAACTGTCTTCATCGTTCTGAAGAGGATTCTGTCATCACAACTTGCTTGCTTGTCCACGTTAGGACTCTGTCTGTCGTCAACACAAAGAAATCTCAACTAAAACCCGTCCACGTTAGGACTCCACTTGCTGTTAACCCAGAAAAATCTCGGCAACTCCGCTGGGGATAATTCGTCTGCATTTCCATAAACTAAATCGTCCACGTTAGGAACAACACTCTTCCACGTTAGGAATCACATCTGTCCACGTCAGGAGTACATCGTCCGCGTTAGGAGTCATCCCTTCTATATCTGTCCGCGTCAGGACTAACCCTTTCATCTTTCCACGTCAGGAAGCAATCTTCTTTCCACACAAGGAGAACTACATCAATCTGTCCACGTAAGGACTCCAATACCACTTGACATGTCCGCGTCAGGACTCCAATCTTTCCGCGTAAGGAATACAACTATTTCTGAACTTGTCCACGTCAGGACTCAAATTTTCCACGTAAGGAGTACATCATTCTTCCACGTCAGGAATCAACTTTTCTTGAGTCTGTCCACGTAAGGACCCCAGTTTCTCCGCGTAAGAAATAAACTTCTTCTTCCACGTTAGGAATATCTTCTTTGATCTGTCCGCGTCGAGACTAAACTCTTCCACGTCAGGAGTCATCCATTTCCTTCCACGTCAGGAATCAATCTTGATATGTCCGCGTCAGGACTTAATCTTTCCACGTAAGGAATAAGCTCGTCTTTCCACGTAAGGAAACCATTTTTCTTCCACGTAAGGAATGCTCTTGATATGCCCACGTAAGGACTCTGATCTTTCCACATAAGGAATACCAACTCTTTCTCGATTTGTCCGCGTCAGGACTCATTTTTCCACGTAAGGAAACTATCTTTTTCCACGTAAGGAATCATCTCTTTCCACGTCAGGAATACTGTCATTTCCACGTAAGGAACTACCTTTTGATACGTCCGCGTAAGGACTACCTCGTCCATGCTAGGACCCATTTCTCCTTATTAGGAATAATAATTTCTCTGATTCGTCCCCGTCAGGACACTGACCTCGTCTTGATTTGTCCACGTTAGGACTCAGGCGTCTCCGACTCACTGAGGAAATAACTTGTCCACGTAAGGACTCACGCGTCTTCGACTTGCTGGGGAAATATCCGCGTCAGGACTTACACTTTGCCAACAACACGAAGAAGGATAAATTTGTCCACGTCAGGATTTCACATCCGATCAATACCGAGAAATCAAATCTGTCCACGTTAGGACTAGCACCTATCGTCAACCTGAGGAAATGTCCACGTCAGGACTCCACCTTCCAACAATTCTGAGAAATCGAACATGTCCACGTTAGGACTAGCACCTCCCATCAGCCCAGGGAAATAGACCTGTCCACGCTAGGACGCCCACTTCTGAAGAAATCCCGCCAACCTAGGAATAAACTGTCCGCGTTAGGACTTGGTTCTTCAATGATCCTCACCCACAAACTTCTTAGCACTGACGTGACAGCGATTTCGAGATGAACTCTACTGGGGATGTCTGAAAACCAACTATCGGACGCCTGCTCTGATAACCGGCGGTGGCCTCTGAAATTCTGATTCATGGGACCCGTTGATGACAAACAAACTCTGCTTGGGGATAAGGAGATTCTTATCCTGGCCACCCTGGCTGGGGAAAATAAGAGACATTTGCATAAACGACTCTTCTAGAGACAAAGAGAGTTTTATCATGATAACTCTGTGGGGGAATACCGCCGAAACTGACATTATCATTGAATATCTCCTGCCGAGATCTTGACTGTTTGGTAACTTATTTGAGCAAGAGCTCTCTCCACCTGAACTACTAGAGTACAGAAACTGCTTCAGCAAAATAAATGCTGGAAGGATAACGCCGACTCGCCAGGGATAGCCTGATGCTACGAAATTATTCCAGCAAAATAAATGCTGGAAGGGTAATGTCAACTTAGCTGGGAAATTGGGAACTCAAACCAAACGTCTTGTTGAAGCAACCCCCTGCTGGGGAATATGACTCTGCTGGGGAATAGCAGATGCGCCTGGTATGGTCGAGCTTCTGCTGGAGAGTGAACTAATATCACACAGTATCTCTGACACAATAAGTGACAGGAACCACCATCGACTCTGCTTGGGAGAGTCATAATCTTCGAATTCCACTGGGAGGAAAGCACTTGCTGAAAAGATAACTTCGCTGGTGATGGAACGACTCTCTTGGGGAAAATTAACTGACTCCACCGGGGGAGAGTGCCTGACCCTGCGGGGAACGATGAACCTGTCTGAATACAGCCTTACGATCTCGGAATCACCAAACTCTGCTGAGGACGAGTAACTTCTCTGGAGCACGTCCTTTGGATAAGCTACGGCTAGCTGGGGAATTCTATCCTTCTTCAGGAAGAACATGCATGACCTGCGTGTGGATCAAGCCTTTCACTATCGCAATCTTTTGATCACCTTCCTCGTACGGTTATGAAACCTGCAACAACACAAACAAGACACGACAAGCCTGTGCAATCAAATCAATTCAGGTTAGTGACGTTACACTCAGTCAATTCAAAGCTTTAATGATTGTTGGCAAGGGCCAATGACGTTATACTCGTGCTAGTTTCATCAAACTTAGGCGTTTTATCATGCGCAAAACAGTAAAGAACAATCATCAAGTACTGAATAACACATTTTCATTGATTGGGCCCCTGAATGGGCGGAGTTTTTGTACACGGGATGTAACTCCTGAAAAGAGGAAGCTACGCAAAGCAAATATACAAGTATGAAAGTATGTACAAGAAGCATAAATATTGACAAATTAAATTTTGTACACATGTCGGCAACTGGATGCAGATGAACACCACGAACTGATCCTCCTATGACTCATCCGACTCTAATGCTTTCCCGGTATCCCCACTTCTGAAGAGATCGTATCCGATAACTGACTCCTCAAATATTCTCCCGCATTGGTACTCACTGAATTCAAATTCGGACCGCAGTCTTTTGCTTTTCAAATCCCTAACTTTTGCGTGAACCGCCCTTTACGGGTTTTCAGTTCACCGGGATACCCCTTTTTGCCGAAGCCGCCCAGTGTAGGTTTTCAACTTCGCGGGTGTACATTTTTTCAATTTTATCCCTAACTTTTGCCCGAACCTTTCATTCTGTTTTTGGTTCGCCAGGATGCCCCATTTTTGCCTGGACTCTCTTTTTTTTTTTTTTGTCCAGCGGGTCTATTTTAAGCAAAGTATTTTTTAACTGCGTCCGAATTCACAGGTGACGCAAAGTCTTCCCCGTCCATGGTGGACAACAACAACGCTCCTCCTGAAAAGACCTTACTGACAACGTATGGCCCTTCGTAGTTGGGGGTCCACTTGCCCCTGTGATCTGCTTGCGGCGGGAGAATCCTTTTTAGCACAAGGTCGCCCGTCTGAAAGCTTCGCGGAAGTATCTTCTTGTCGTACGCTTTCTTCATTCGTCTTTGGTATAAACGACCGTATGCCAGAGAAGCTAGCCTCTTCTCATCCATCAAACTCAGTTGGTTCAACCTACTCGTTACCCACTCTGCCTCGTCCAGCTGAACGTCTCGCAACACCCTCAGAGAAGGGATCTCAACTTCCAATGGTAATACCGCTTCCATTCCGTATACCAACGAGAACGGGGTTGCCCCGGTTGATGTGCGTACCGTCGTACGATAACCGTGCAAAGCGAAAGGTAGCATTTCATGCCAATCTTTATAAGTCACCACCATTTTCTGAACGATCTTCTTGATATTCTTATTGGCCGCTTCGACAGCGCCATTCATCTTGGGTCGGTAAGGGGAGGAGTTGTGATGTTCGATCTTGAAATTCTGACAGAGCTCCTTCATCATTTTGTTGTTCAGATTAGAACCGTTATCCGTAATTATCCGCTCGGGGATTCCGTATCGGCAAATGATATCTCTCTTGATGAATCTAGCCACCACTTGCTTCGTTACATTTGCGTAAGACGCCGCTTCCACCCACTTGGTGAAATAATCGATTGCCACTAGGATGAACCGATGCCCGTTAGAAGCCGTCGGCTCAATCTTTCCAATCATATCGATTCCCCACATAGAGAATGGCCATGGAGATGACATCACATTTAGAGGACTCGGAGGCACGTGTATTTTGTCAGCATAGATTTGGCACTTGTGGCACTTTCTCGCAAACTTGAAACAATCAGTTTCCATCGTCAACCAAAAGTAGCCTGCCCGCAGCAGCTTTCTCGTCATAGCGTGCCCACCAGCATGCGTGCCAAAGGCACCTTCGTGAATTTCCTCCATGAGAAGCTTTGCCTCTTTCTCATCTACGCAACGCAACAACACCAAATCGTGGTTTCTTCTGTACAAGACGCCATCCGGGTTCAAGTAGAAATTACCCGCTAATCTCCTGAGAGTCTTCTGATCTTGACTGGATGCCCCAGCCGGATACTCTTTATTCTTCAGGAAATTAAGGATATCAAAATACCACGGTTTGTCATCAGATGCTTCATCAATAGCAAATACATAAGCCGGCCTGTCCAACCGAGAAATAGTGATCTGGGGAGCTTCGTTCCAGAAGTTGACCTTGTACATGGAGGACAAGGTGGCAAGGGCGTCAGCCATTTGATTTTCTGCCCGCGGCACGTGATGCAATTCAACCTTGTCGAAGAAAGGCAACAATCTCCTTGCATAATTCATATAATGTATCAAATTGGGCTGCCGTGTCTCCCATTCCCCTTTGATCTGATTCACTACCAGAGCTGAGTCTCCGTATACGTCTAAATGTTTGATTCGCAAATCAATGGCTTCTTCAAGCCCCATTATACAAGCTTTGTATTCGGCCTCGTTGTTGGTAACGGCAAAGGTCAATCGGGCAGTAAGCGGGATGTGCGACCCGTGTGGCGTAGTGATAATTGCCCCTATTCCGCTACCGTAAGCATTCACAGCTCCATCAAATATCATCTGCCATTTGGACCCCGGCTCTGGTCCTTTGTCTGGTAACGGCTCTTCACAATCCTTCATCTTGAGATACATGATATCCTCGTCAGGAAAATCAAATCTCATTGATTGGTACTCTTCAATAGGCTGCTCCGCCAGATACTCAGACAGCACACTCCCCTTTATAGCCTTTTGCGAGACGTATTGAATATCATATTCAGTCAAGACCATCTGCCACCGGGCAATTCTACCTGACAACGCCTGCTTTTCGAATATATATTTGATTGGATCCATCTTCGAGATGAGCATGGTTGTATGATTCAGCATGTACTGCCTCAAACGCTTGGCGGCCCAGGCTAGCGCGCAACAAGTTTTCTCCAGCATTGAGTATCGAGATTCACAGTCTGTAAATTTCTTACTCAGATAATAGATCGCATGCTCTTTTCTCCCTGTCTCGTCGTGTTGACCGAGAACACAACCCATGCTACCCTCGAGAACCGTCAAATACATTATCAAGGGTCTCCCTGCCACTGGGGGTATCAAAATAGGAGGCTCCTGCAGATACTTCTTTATTTTGTCGAACGCCTTTTGACAATTTTCGTTCCACATTACAGCTTGATCTTTCTTTAGCAGCTTGAATAATGGTTCACACGTGGCAGTCAGGTGAGATATGAACCGGGCAATGTAGTTCAATCTCCCTAAAAACCCGCGCACCTCTTTCTCTGTTTTAGGCGTCGGCATCTCTTGAATCGCTTTTATTTTAGCAGGATCGACCTCTATTCCTCTTTCGCTTACTATGAACCCCAGCAGTTTACCCGATCTCACCCCGAAGGTGCATTTATTGGGGTTCAGCCTCAGCCTGAACTTCCTAAGCCTTTTAAACAACTTCAACAGATTCACCAGATGCTCTTCCTCCGTCTGGGATTTAGCAATCATATCGTCAACATAAACTTTGATCTCTTTATGCATCATGTCATGAAAAAGAGTCGTCATCGCACGCTGATATGTTGCCCCAGCATTTTTCAAACCAAAGGGCATCACTTTGTAACAAAATGTTCCCCAAGGCGTTATGAAAGTAGTCTTCTCCATATCCTCTGGCGCCATTTTAATCTGATTATAGCCTGAAAAGCCATCCATGAAGGAGAATACAGAGTACTGAGCAGTATTATCAACTAACACGTCAATGTGAGGAAGTGGAAAATCGTCTTTTGGGCTTGCTTTATTCAAATCTCTATAATCCACGCACATTCGAACCTTGCCATCTTTCTTTGGCACTGGTACGATGTTGGCAACCCATGAGGGATACTTCGTCACAGCCAGGAAACCAGCGTCCCACTGTTTCTGAACCTCCTCTTTGATCTTCATTGCCATATCTGGTCGAGTTCTGCGAAGCTTTTGTTTGACCGGCGGGCAGTCTTCTTTCAGTGGCAGGCGATGCACAACCATATCTGTATCGAGCCCGGGCATATCTTGATACGACCAAGCAAACACATCATTATACTCTCGGAGCATTTCAACCAGTTTTCGCTTGATATCACTCTGCAGTGCGGCTCCGATACGAATATTTTTCTCAACCCCTTCCGACCCCAAATTGATAATCTCGATAACCTCGTCGTGAGGCAGAATGGCTCTTTCCTCTTGCTTCACCAACCAAGACAGTTCTTCAGGAACGTCGCTATCTTCGACAACCTCTTCTTCGGTCTGGAATACCGGGTGCTCGAAGTCGGGACGAGTCATAGGTGGCTCAAGGATGTCATCTGAAAATGTTATCCTGCAAAAGGAATGGTTAAGTGCTTCAAAATGCGTATAAAGCGAATAACCACGTTGCCATTTTATTGAAAAATACAAAACAAGAAAGACAGGGATTACAGTATTTGCACATGAAAAAAACGCCATTTATTTAACGATTAACGCGCAATGTTTATAACAACACAGCCCTAAGCAAATCCTGATGCCCCGGGCAAGACATCAGATTATTCAACAATTAATAAAGCAAAGCATTACTGTTTAAAAGTCACAGGAACAAGCTCCTGAATAGACCAGTTGCACAGTCCTTGTCCTGGCGTGCTTGGCTGAATCCAGGCATCCATATCACAGTCGCTGTCCCCTTCATCGGACTCCGAAGCAGCATTGACAGATTCATGGCATACTCCACTGGCAGAGATAGTGATTGACTTTCTGAAATGAGGGGCCCCCACGGAAGGAGTTGATGACGACGGTCTGTACCCCAGTCCGAACCGGTCCATTTTTACAAGAATGTCCAATACTTTGCCCCAGCCTTTGGCTTCTCCTGCTTTCACTAGCGCTTGAGCCTCTTTATACGAAGAAACAGCTATCTCTGGCACTTTGCTTGGCCTGGGACCCTTGTCCTTTATGCGCAAACCTTCGAATGCCTGGCACGGCGTCTCGTGGATCTCCCCGTCGACTTCCACATATTTAAACGAAGAAAGATGGCTGACCAGGATGTCTTCTTCTCCGCACACGGTGACTACGCTGTCTCCGACCATATACTTTAACTTCTGATGCAGGGTAGACGTGACTGCCCCTGCCCCGTGAATCCAAGGTCTTCCCAGCAAGCAGCTGTACGCAGGCTGTATATCCATGATATAAAACTCCGTTGCAAACACTTCCGGCCCTACTTGCAGAGGCAAGGTAATCGATCCGAAGACTGTCCTCCGTGTGCCGTCAAACGCTCTGACTACCAAATCACTTGGTGTACACAAAATCCCTCGAACATCCAGCTTCATCATAGCCTTCTTAGGCAGCACATTCAAAGACGACCCGGTGTCAACCAATACGTGCGACATTGTCGATCCTCTGCACTCAACTGATACATGTAATGCCATATTATGGTCTCTCCCTTTCGGAGTCAAGTCAAAATCAGTAAAGCCCAGACTGTGGCCAGCATTCACATGTGCTAATACTCCTTCTAGCTGATTTACAGAGACATCCTGGGGTACAAAAGAAGTGTCCAGGACTTTCAGCAAAGCGTTCCTGTGGGCTTCCGAACATAACAGCAATGACAGGATAGATATTTTGGACGGCGTTTGCTGCAGATGCTCCACGATTTTATAATCACTTTTCCGAATTAAGCGCATGAATTCTTCCACATCCTTAGATGCTGCTTCTTTTTCACTTGCTTGTACCGGAACATTTTCCACCGCTTTCCCTTTTCCTTTCGCTAGCCTTTCGGCTTCTACTTCAGGAGATATAAAGATCCTGCCACTCCTCGTCATGCCTCCTGAGCCAACAACATTATCCACAACCTCCGCTGACTGCTTGTTAACATCGATTTTAATCCCGTCACAATACACCTCTAGCCCATACGACCATGGGACTGCTTTCGTGCTCTCATACGGGATTGGCCCGGCTTTAGTTATGGTAATCGGTGGTCGCTGAGCTGGTGCTGAAATAGTGATCGTCTTCCTAGGAATTGTCACTGTGGCCACATCACTCCGATTATCCACTACTGCCCCTGCAGGATCATCAGTTGCTGTTCTATCAAACTGCAATACGCCATCATCAATTAAGGCCTGAATGCCTTTCTTCAGATCCTCACACCCCCCAGACAGGGCCCAACAGTCTAAACAGTACTCATTACAACCCGGGTAAACACCTCCTTGCAACAGTCGACTCTTTATTTCGCTCAGCGGCGTCTTTAAATCCTCAACATTCATAATCAGATTCAGCCCTTCCTCAGTCAGAACAGCGTTCGCCCCATGATTAGGCATGGGTTTCTGGACTATATTCGGAACTGTCGTTCCGAAGTTGATAGACTTGTTGTCCAAAAGATCCTGTACAACGTGCTTAAAAGCATGACAACCTTCTATATCGTGGCCCGGGGCCCCAGAATGAAACTCGCAGTGTCTATTTGCGTCGTAGCCGAACGGGGGAGTTCCCGTTATCGGTGCCAAGGTTCTTTTCTCCACCAGATTCAATCCCAACAATGTCTGCAATAAATCCGCATAGGTAGAGGGAGGTTTCTCGAACACCCTTCTCGGCTTACCACCCTGGAATTTTCGCTGAGCTTGTTGTGCCCCCTGCTGAGGCTGCTGCTGCTGAACCGGTTGTTGTTGCTGGATTGGCTGTTGTTGATACGGGATTGTAACACTCGACACCTGCTGTGGTTGACGATATTGATTTCTTCCCCTGCCTCGGCCTCGGCCTCGGCCTCCAAATACCGCGCTAGCTTCGCCCTGACGGCGCCCACCATAAGCTTTCTTATTACTGCCAGATGCAGTTGATTCATCGACTTGGAACTTTCCTTGCTTAATGTTCCGCTCAATCTTTTCACCCATCAGAATCAGGTCTGAAAAACTGGCCAGAGACGTATGAAACAGCATATCATGAAACAGCCCGGTGAATGTGCCAACAAACATATCGTTCATTTCTTTATCTTCCACAGGAGGGCGGACCCTGGCAGCCATATCGCGCCACCTTTGCGCGTACTCCTTAAAACTCTCCCCCTTCTTCTGCGAAAGCCCGGCCAACTGGACCCGATTGGGTGCCAGGTCGCTATTATACTTGTAATGGGCTACGAATGCCTCTGCTAATTGCTTCCAAGTCTTGATATCAGTTGGCTCCAACCCCATGTACCACTCTAGGGAAGGACCCGATAGACTATCCTGAAAGAAATGCATGAGCATTCTTTCGTCAGTGGAGTATGCAGACATCTTTCTGTAATAAGCTCGTACATGCACTTTCGGGCATGTGTCTCCTTTGTACTTATCGAAAGCAGGCGCTTTGAATTTAATGGGCACCCTCAAGCCAGGTACCAAGCCCATAGTTGCCATGTCCAGACCCACAGCACTCTGATTTAGGACTCCCTTCATTTGCTCTTCCAGCATTCTAATCTTTTGAGAATCATCCATCGGCCCTTCAAAACCTCCTCCAGAGAAGGCGTCCTCCTGTTGATCCTCTTGCCACATACCGTTTCCAGCCCCGTACCCATCGTACGCATTATTACGTCCAGCTCTGTTCTGATTCATCCCCGGACCTCGGCCTCTGTTGCCGTACCCTTGAACACCTCCAGCAGGACCTCCAGCCATAAATCCAGTACCATTTCCGTTGCCAAAGCCTCCGTAACCCTGATTGACCATACCATAGCCATCTTGCCCAAAGCCTTGAGCATTAAAGCCATACTTGCCAGCGTTGTCGAATCCCTGATCGTTGAATCCGAACCCAGTATTGACAAAGCCATTGCCTCCGAGATTATCTCCCAAATTGACATCACCCAGCCCAGCATTATGGACAACATTTTCATTTCCCCCTCCGACGTTACCATTCACAGCAGCGGTAGCGTTGTTGACATTGGCAGGTATATTGACCACGGGCGGAGCCACTGGCGTGGGAGTGCCGTCTCCATGAGCAGTATCAACCCGGACAGACTGATGATCTTCGTTACCATGACCAGCGTTGCGAGCCAACAGAGGCTGGACCATGGCCTGCAAATTCTCTTGCCCTTTTGCTATAGCTTCCATGGTCTGCATGAAGAGGGCGAGCTTCTCGCGCACGTCCTGCATTTCGTTCTGAATTTGGTCCATGACTTTCCGACAGTTGGATCGTGTAGAATAGCGGTGCTGATGTTGATCTGGAATCCTGTTAAGTACCTGATACGGAGCAAGAGATAAGACACCATTCAAAGATTACCTGTTATGCAATATGAATATGAATGCAATGCAATGTGTCTGTGCATTAGGGAAGTTCATTCCCCCAGTTCTAGTGCGAAGGTGCCGGTGCAGTGACAGTGATGACAATAGGAATATCGGAGTTGACTCATAGAAGGCCTCATATATTGCAGAGAGAATCAATAAACCCAGGGTACAATGTCACTGAGGGTACAAAGAAGGCATGACCTCAACCAACAATCCTGGTGATGGTCAGCACTATGCAAATAAAGCATACAAATAATGGAATGATCAAATCCTCCCAAAAGTCTGGTACTCCTCTATCAACTTTTTGGTCTCCGGATGGCTTGGCCGATCAAGCAGCCCTTCAACAAGCTGGTTTCTCTTCTTAAGGACACGGCGTACGTCTTCAGCAGTTTCTTCCCAGGCTGCTTCTCCGAAGCAATCTTCTAACTTTCGCTTCTGAGACACTGCTTCATCTCTGGATTTGATTGCCTTGTTCAGTGCATGCTGGACACTATACCGGTTCATCACTTCTTCCTCACACTTCTTGATGCTAGACTTCAGCTTCTCTTCGAGGTCGGAAATTTGCTGCTTCAGCTTATCTTCCCTCTTCTTGTTGTTGGTGAGTGTAGCATTCCAAGTCTTATTGCAAGAGGATATCTCTCGGTGTGCTGCGTCGAGCGCCTTCTTTTTGGCTTCCAGCATGTCATGGGAACTTCTGAACTCTTGCCCCAGACGTTCGCGCTTTTTCTTTTCCTCAGTCAACTCAGCTCCTAACCTGTTTACCAGCTCGATCTGTTGTTGGAAAGCATATACGGCCTTGTTTTTCTCGCTGCGTGCCTGGGCTAGATCTTGCTCTAACCCTTCATTAATCTTCATCAAGGCTTCTTTCTCCTTCACAACCTGTTCATATGCTTCTCTAGAAACAGTAGTCGGCTCTTCTACCGGAACGGGAACAAGAATTGGTGCATCTGGAAATGGCATCTTCAACTGACTAGCCCTCTCCTGAATCCAAACTCTATAAGGTGCATAGGCCTGACAGTCATTCTTTCCTAACAACGGCTTCCCTTTGCGGTTAATACGCGTCCAGGCACGTCGCAACTTGGCTAATAACTCCCCCTTTACGTCACCAGTGAAGTACAGAGATTCCTGTACTTCTTCCTCCTGAGGTGAATTCTTCAGCGCATATCCGAACTGGCGAATGAAAAGAGAAGGGTTGTAGTTGATGCACCCTTTTCTTCCTATCAGTGGCACATTAGGGTACCCAGAACAACTGAAGATGAGCTCAGATCCCAACAGATCTCTATCAAACCACTCCATATCTTCCGACGATAGCCTCATCAGGCGCTCCGGCCAACCAACTGGAACTGTAGTCTCTGCAGCAGATCCTCTCTTAGGAAGGTGACTCTCAAACCACATACTCAACAAGGGTACACACAGATGAACATTCTTCCCTCTTCCCTTCTCATTCTTGTAATGCAGTGAGTGGTAGAGATCCCCGAGTAAGGTAGGTACAGGATTACCAGCGGCAAACAAGTAGAAGGCGTCGAAGTCCACAAAATCCGGTATATTGGGGAACAGTACTATGCCATAAATGCACAAGGCCAACACAGCATTGAAAGCAACCCAGCACCCATTCTTGGCGTACTCTTGGGCTTTACCCACTAAGAATTGGAGTGAGAAGCCTGGAACTCCACGGGAGACAGTAGTCACAAGTTCAGAAGCATCAATATGCAAGGCTTTTGCCAATTCCTCCGGCTTGGGTTTGGCATCATAATGAATGAATGGAACCTGGTTCTGCACAGGCAGCTCAACATACTCAGCGTATTCCTCCAGAGTTGGTCCCATAATAAAGTCAGAGAACGTAAAGCACCTCAAAGCAGGGTCGTAGAATTGCATCAAAGCATACAGCCCATCTAACTCTACCTCTGTAGGTTTGCACACCAATCTCAATAATCTACCATAACTCATCCGGAAACTCCTACGAACACCCTCATCAGCAAGAGAGATCAACCCCAGTAAAGGAACAATATCAGGCGTAGGCAATTTGTAAGCAACCGTTCTCCGTAAGCTAGTCATGATCAAACACTCAGAAGTCCGGGCACTAGAACTAGGGAAATGCAAATGCACCTGCAGCACAGACACACGTTAGTGAAATGCAAATGATAATGGATATGCAGGGATGCAATGCAAGTAACATTCAACAGGGGCCAAAGCTGCAGCTGAATAGCCTAAACCCAATCAAGAAAGGTCTCAGATAGACCATCCAGAAGTCATCAACCCTGGTCTCAGATAGACCTAAAATAAAACTCCAACACTGGTCTCTGACAGACCTCAAATCATAACTCCAACTGGTCTCTGATAGACCTCAAATCACATCTCCAATTGGTCTCTGACAGACCTCAGAACACATCTCCAAATGGTCTCTGACAGACCTCAGAACACATCTCCAAATGGTCTCTGACAGACCTCAGAACACATCTCCAAATGGTCTCTGACAGACCTCAGAACACATCTCCAAATGGTCTCTGACAGACCTCAGAACACATCTCCAAATGGTCTCTGACAGACCTCATAACTCTCCATAAATACCCAGGATCTCTGATCAAGAAATAACCGGTAGTCTGGAGGTCTAGTTACCTGCATAACCCTGAGTCCCCTCACAGGTGGGTGGCCCTATAACTGGCACCAGGTACGGCATCCTATGCGGTCGTCGGCGTCACAGACTTTCAGGGTTGATGATACGATTCCCAGAAGGAGTGGCATCATCAATTCCTGAAGAGGCCTCACTCAGCCAACTTCCAAATGATCGGTCCCCAGAGTCGACAATCCAACTAACCAGCAACCCACGCCAACCAAAGGAAGGGGCAGGAGGCCAACCAGAGGAACCTCGTCTGAGTGTAGATTTCATGGGACACCAAAGCAAGCAAAGCAAGCGGGCGCCCACTAATTTCTACTCTAATTCTAGGTGCACTCAAGCCCAGGTCCGGCTTATCTCTCAATATCAGAACACCCGTCACACCCCAAATACAGCAATAATAATCAATATACAAAGCTGGAAAATACAGGGTTAGAAATATAAAATAACTCCATACAAAATCCTCGACGGGAAAACAAGCGTTAGGATTGACTCTCTCAAGGGACGTTGGATCCCAAATGCATAAGAACCATCGCAGTCCTTAGCAGCCAGGGGACGTTGGATCCCCAGCAGAGTCGCCAGCTGTCGCTACTGCGAAAATCGGCGCCGGCTGAACAGAAGAGTCGCCACCGTGCGTTATTTATCCCACGGGAGGGAAAGGAAACGCTCAGAGTAAACCTCGCAAAGACGGGAAAGGTATGGTCATCGCAACCAAAACCTGGGTTCGGGAGTCGGTTACGCAAGGGGAAGGTATTAGCACCCCTCACGTCCGTCGTACTCGACGGGATCCACGCTTGTTTTCGGGTATGGATTATTATTCTATCTACTCTAAAGGTCAGGGGTTAAAAGGAAAATAAAATGAAAATAAAAATGACTCGGCAAAGTATCGCACTTTATGCCTACGTATTCCCGCCTGGAACGAGAAATCAGAGTCAACGTAGTTCGCCTACCTACGGGAAAGGAGGGGAAGGTTGCTCGCTAGGATATCGCATCCTATGCCTACGTACTTTCACACGGCATGAAAGATCAGAGCAAACGTAGTTCGGGCCACGTACGACACAGGTCTGTCTGTTGTTTTTTTTATGAAAAATCTCACCTTAAACAAGGGTTTTCTTATTGCAAAAGGTTGATGTCTGTTCAAATCTTTTGACGGAAGAAATGAATTAATCTCTGTTATAACCTTTATTAATGTTTTTCTGTTGTTTTGAAGGAAGAAGAGATGACACTCTACAAATCCTAGGGTTAAAAGGGAATAAAATCTACCCTAATGTTATCATGCATGGGTCAGGACCTAGTGTCTATCATGCTTCTCTCTTGCACAGAGAGAAACAGAGATCCTAAGGGATAGGCAGAAACAGAAACAATATCAGATATATACAGTAAAACAGTAAAATGCATGGATGCAACAGTACAAGCGAGGCAAGGGAGTCCCACTCAACCTCGAACCTAGAAAACAATAGGCAAAAGTGAACAGGCTTCACTTTCAACCCAACAGGGTAAACAGCAAACAATACAGCTCAGAAAACCAATCAATACATCAGCAAATGAAATACAGCAAAAGAAACAGCATCAGCAGCTCAGCATCTGGCTTCAAGCAATCTCCATTCAGCTACAGGCTTCAACAAGCATCAATCTCCCTCTTCATGACCTTCAGGCAAGGGCTTTGATCATCAGACTCCTATCTGCCATGACTTTTCTTCAAGCTCAAACCTCCAGGATGAGGGATTAGTCACAAGAGTGAATTGGGTGTTAAGCAATCAGTTGACTACCAAAGGTGGTGAACAAACTGCTTCTAACACCAGAGACATTTTCTCTCAAGAGTTCTATCTCATAGACACTATCACCAAGCCTTCCAAAGGAAGGGGGTGAGTGTCTTAGAGAGACTCTGAATCACAGAGAAGAATGGATGCAGACAAGGCAATCCATGTTTGAGAAACAATCTTTCTAATCTAGAGCTCTGCCTAGCTCCTAAACCCTAGTCTCCTCAGCATCTGCTAGCAAGAAACTCCTCCTCAACTTTGACAGTTGATCTTCAATCTCTGGATCTCCAATGGTCTTCATCTTCACAAATCTTCAGCTTCCCCCAGGGCCCCAGACAAACCCAATACCCAAAAAAACAAACAACAATCCCCAGAGGGCACACCACACCAGACAATTAGATATACAGACAGTATTAATAGCAGTAGGGGAATCTTAACTTTTCTAAGGGATCTAGTAGCTACCCATAGCCCATATAGTCCCATAACTGATCTATTTGAATCCTAAGTCCTAAGGGAAATGAAATCAAACTCCTAAGTTGTCACCTAAAACCCTAGTTTTGTACATGATGTTCAAGCATTTATTAATCACCTAAATTTAACTCCTAAAAATGGGAACTAAAATATTTCTACAAGTTGAATGTCTCATCTAAACAATATGAAAAGAATGACCAAAAATATTAAAGCATGTAAGAGAACAAAAATCATTAAAATGATGCATGAAATGAATCTATTTAATATGACATTTATTTAGAAAATATGGAAAAAATATGAAATAAAATAAAAAATGAAATTTTATTTAATGAACATTTTCTAGACATTTTAATGTAAAAGATGTAAAAAGAATGGATGAAAATGCATTTTTTATGAATTTATTATGGATTTATGAAATTGGTAAAATATTAGTGAATTAAGAAAATTAAATGAAATAAAAAATGAAGGAGGGGTGCATTTAGAACTCACGCGCAGTTCAAAACCCAGGATGGGCCAATCAATAGGGGTGCGCTTAGCAGTTTACCAAAGCCCAGTCATCACTCAGCATCAAGGAAATAAAAAGAAGAGCGCTGGGGGGTGAGAATAGTGACAAATACACGTTGCAATTGGTTTTGGGCCTAACACGGGGGTGGGATTAGCACGATTCAACTCAGGCCCGCCCGTTTCAATTAATGAAACGGCGCGTTTTGGCCAGCTTCATTCTTTCCCTCCAAAACTCAGATCAAATAATAACCATTGGATCGTGCTCCAGGTCAAAGGTCTTACTCACAATAGACGATCCAGATTTCGTCTTCTTCCTCCATTCAACTGAACCTAGGGTTTCATCCCCATGAGACTCCATGCACGAGCTACTTTCCTCCTCTCTGTTCTCCATCTCCAAGCCACGAATCAACATGCCATAAACATGAAAGTTGCTCAGGATTTCTTCCTCTACAATCCTAGGGCATTAATTCACCTTGAAACTCATCACAACAACAAACCCGATCAAGCCAAGGTCTGAACACCATGGAATTCCACTGATATGCATCAACACGATTCTCCCTCAAACTTACCCTAATCTGATCTATGCATAAAGGTGATTAACCTACACTATCGAGCTAAGATTCTAATGGCTTAACCTAAGAGATATTGATCCAAACAGTTTGTTGCACCTGTCACCAACCATCACCAATCCTTTCCAAATTCATCTAACTTAATCTCCTAACCACCTAGATCAAGTCTAAACTAATAAAATCATGTTAAACTAACTGAATCAAGCAGTTTGAATGGAAACTTACCTAGTGAGAAATCTTGAGAAACAGCTATGGAAGATGTGGATCTGAAGCTTCTAAGTGTTGAATCTTGATCAATCCTTGATGTACTTGATTCTGTATGCAAGCTTTGGATGAGACTTGGCCTGAATTATGCTATCCACTTGAGATTGTGATTTTGATGTTCTTGAATATGGTGCACGAAAATGAATGATAATCACTTGATCCTTGCTTCAATTCTGATCTATGATGAATATTGAATAGGATTGAATTGATTTTGATAATGATTTTGTGAAGAATTGAGAGAATTGCAATGAAACTTCAATGAAAAGAATGAGGGAATTTGTGAAATTCTTGGTGCAAATGAAGCCAACCCTTGCCAAATTCTCATTTCATGCTTATATAGACCCCAATGGTACATTCTAGATCCATCTTGCACATTCCCTTGTTTTCTAACTTTGGTTCATTTTGATTATGTTTCTTAAAAGGCAAGCAACCATGGATAACTTTCTTTTTCCCTTCTAAACTCAAAAAAGTGTTTGAACCATTGTTCTTAGAATTGTTTTTCCATGCAAAATCATATATTGGAAGTCTCCATTTGGACTTGTAAATCTCCCAAACCATTTTTCACTTTGAAATTATTCACTTTATAAGCCTTTTTAGTTCATATTTTGACCAATTATTCAACTCCATGCTATGAGCTTCTCCCATAATTTGTGACCTTCTTTCTAGACTTAAAATCCCATTTGGAGCAAGTTTGATGTTGTAAGTTTTTCCATTTGAGGCCTCCTTGTATGAGTTTTGGGTATAGGTTAAAATGACCTGTAATTCACAAATGCCCAAAATACCCTTTGCTTGCCAAGACCATAAGTTGAGTTCTCCACATCATATGAAGGCATGCCATACCATTCTAGAAAGCTAAGACAATGAGGAACAATTCTTATGTTGACCAAGAATTCATTTGAAATCTCCTTGAGGGGCAAAACTAGCTTGGAAGTCAAGTCACTTTCACAGACAAAAATTCAGATACCCCAGATGACCTGTAACTTGCAAGGACCATAACTTGAGTTCTATGAATCTCCTTTAGGTCTTCCACCACTCAAATTAAAGGTCTTGAGATCCTCTACAAGTTTCATGTTGGCCAAGAAGCCATTTGAAGCTAGCATTTTGACTTATCTTGCTTGGAAATTTGACCTAAACTAGGGGATTTTACAGAGAAACCCTAATTTAGTAACTCCTCTTCTCCTTGATTTCTCTTGAATTCTCCTTGCCATATCTCCATATCCTTCTTCATATGTCCAATGTTGATCCCCACATCTCTCCAATAGCCTTGAATGCTCTTTTAAACCAGTCAATTAACCTAGGGTTGACCTAGGGTTGACCCAGATGAAACCCTAGTTGACTGTCTTCAGTTATAACTATTGTGATCACCTCAACAACTTATTTTCTTCTCCAAATGACTTTTTAAGTCTCTCAAGATGTCTAGATACTCTCCATGCCTTCAACTCACAGCTCACAATCCTCTTGTTGATCCTCAGATACCCTCAGCTAGGAGATGGACTCAAGGCTTGATCTGCTGAACTCTTTACTCTCAAATTCTTTCCTGATGACTTGAATGAGATTGAATTGGGATAATGACCTCTTGATAGGCCTCTAGAGATGAGAATAATGATTGGTCCCCTGTTGAATGACTTGCTATGCTTATGCTATGCAGATGGTTAGTCTATGTACATAACTCTATATGCAAATGCTAATGATAATGAAACATGAACCAAGTAAATAAGGTTGGGCAAATTTTAGGGTGCAACAAGAGGCAAGCGCGACCAAGCGACGAGCCTGCTCGTACGTCCTCCTCGAAGGCAAACTATATCGCAGAGGCTTCGCGATCCCACTCCTCAAATGCATCAACAACTCCCAGACCGCAATCTTCCTAGAGGAAATCCACGAGGGCATCAACACGCAGCACCTCGGAGGATGATCCCTGGCAAGAAAGGCCCTACGAGTAGGATATTACTGGCCCTCAATGCAAACAGACGCGAGAGAGCACGTCAAACAATGTGACAAATGTCAAAGACACGGGGACATGCACCTCACTCCACCGACCGAACTCAAATCCCTCTCCTCCCCGTGGCCATTCGCCTGGTGGGGGTTGGACATCCTTGGCCCCTTCACCCTAGGCTCCTATCAGAACAAGTATCGCATTGTAGGCGTGGACTACTTCACCAAATGGATCGAGGCCGAAGCCCTGGCCAAAATCACGGCCCACAACATACTCCAATTTTACAAATGAAACATCCTCGCGAGATTCGAGGTCCCGCTCGCCATCGTCACCGACAATGGCATGCAATTCACGGACAAAAACTTCCGCGACTTCGTCACCAAACTCAGAACTAAATACCATTTCACCTCGGTCGAACATCCCCAGACAAACGGCCAGGCAGAATCTGCGAACAGGGTCATACTAAGGGGACTAAAACGACGACTCGGGGACGCAAAAAGGGAATGGGTCGAGGAACTCCACAGCATCCTCTAGGCGTACCGAACTACGCCCCACTCAACCACGGGGGAAACCCTATTTCGCCTCACGTATGGAACCGAAGCAGTGATCCTGGTCGAGATACGTGAGCCGTCCAGACGAACTGAAGCTCCCCTCGACACCAACGACAACGACGACGCCCTACGAGAGGAGCTCGACCTCGTCGAGGAGATTCGATCAGGAGCATCCCTTCGGGAAGCCCGGCTGAAACAGTAGGTGGCACTTCGCCACGACAACAAAGTCCTGAAACGCGATTTCCAAATCGGCGACTTAGTCTTGCGCAGAAACCAAAAAGACTCACACGAGGGCAAACTAGCTGTGAATTGGGAAGGTCCCTACCGTGTCCGCGACAAGACGGAGCACAGGGCCTACTACCTCGAAAACCTGCACGGGGAACAACTAGCTCGACCATGGAACGCCGAGAAACTTAAGTGGTACTACAGTTAAACACTGCCCGCGACGACCCATCGTCGCGACCACTGGGGGGCGACATGGTACCACCGCACCTCCTCGCGTCTCCTAAACAACCAGACCAAAAGCAAGCCCTGCCTCTTGTATGCAATGGCAGAAGGCCTTGCTCGGAAGGAAACACCTCGATCGAGATTCCCCACCGACGTACCAACACCGGCAGGACACCCAGCTCGCGATGGGACGTCCACGCCACGGGGAGAACTACCCTCGAACCGGACAGGTAACAAAGCCGACCAGCCGACCAGTTCCCTTCACCGCCGGAAACAATCTTCGTCGAGCTACCACCCTGGACAGGCCCAAAGGCATACTAAACATGCATTTCAAACATACATATATTTCAAGCATACAAGTACGTGCAGAAATAAAACGAGCATAAACAACATGCAAAAACGAGGCGCACACTTAGACAATTCTCAAAATATATTAATCAAAAGCGGGCACCAACCCAGTAGTCAACATTACATAAACAAGGGCGCGCAGGCCCGACAAAGAAAACGACAAAATACAAAATATGGCACGCAGGCCGAACTACGCGGGCACGCAGACCCGGGACTAGTCTAAGCTCCCTCCTCTCCATCAGCTTCAGGCTCCACGACAGGGACAACGGTGCCAGCCTCCTCGGCGCTGGGGTCGACCACCCGGCCGTTGACTATCTCATGGAAGGGGCCAATCCCATCCTCGATGAAGGTGACACCAGAGTTCACCACCCTGAGCTGAGCAACGGCGCTGTTGAAGCCCGCAACAAAACCATCCAGGAAATCTCCTTCCAGCACGTGTATCCTGGCAAGCAGGTCCGCCCGGGTAACCAGTAACCTGTCGTTGTCAGTCTCGTCACCACCAGGAAAGAGATCGCCCTCGAGCTCCACCACACGAGCTTTCGACGCCCGCAACTCCTCCTCAGCAGCCTTCAGCTTCTCTTCAACACCACCGCGTCTCTTGCGCTCGAGGTCAACCTCCCCGCGAGCCTTCTCCAACTCTCCGGTCAGCTGAGTCACCCTCCCTCGGCTTGCCTCCAAATCCTCGGCCGCCTTATTCAGACGGGACTGCACGAAAGCGAGATCCCCTTGTAGCTTTAACAGCTCGACGGCCGAGCAGCTCTCCTCGCTCAGGACCATCGCCATAGTGAAAGTTCGCATCAACGCGGCCAAGTCCTCGGTCAGAACCTGCCTCCTCGTAGCACGGTTGGCACCCAGAATCTCCTTCACCTCCCCCGCAGGAATGCTGGGCGACCTAGCCCCATGGAAGTAGCCGGGGTGTTGGTGACAAGGAGCGATAGCGTAACCCTCCTCGGAAGACTCCACCGATAAGTCAACCACGGGTGTATCCTCCTGAACTATCACTCTCTTCGGGGCCCCTTGAGAAGTAGGCGACTGGCTACCGGTCGGGGACACCGACGACCCCCTTCCATCCTGCTCCGCGGAAGACTGCCCGGCCAACTGAGCCACTCGCGTCTTCGGAGGAACGACAGCCCTTGACGCACGCAACTTCTTCACTCGCTCCTCGACAGAAGCCATATTTCCTACACGACAAAAGAAAAACTAGTTAGTAAAAAGCTAAGGATATCAGGTCGAAAAAGGACGAGGCGTCCACCACCTAGGTAACGCAGAGCATCCTCCTCCGAGGCACACTCGAGGAGGGCCTTTGTGTTGATCAGCCTCGCTGTCTCGCGAATGTTTCCGTAACTGTCGAGGATATATTGGCCATCAGGGGTGACCAGCTTCGACGACGGTAAGTTGTGCACGAAGGAAACTATCTTCAGGTAGTTGGCCATGTCCTCGTCATCGAGCGACCCCACCCGCATGATGTACCGACCTATTCCCCGAGAATAATGTTCCAGGGACCACTCCACATGCACCGGAGGCAGCATGACGGCCTCGCGACGACCATCTACTATCCTCTCCCCCTCCGAATATAAAAAACGGACCCCTTCGTGCGTGATCGGGCTGACCACGAAAAAGCGACCTTTGAAATCTCGGACAGAATCCATATACGTCCTGAAAAGCCTGTCCGGCTGCTTGAACGACACCCAGCCATGTCGACCATTCACCGACTACCGTTGCAGATGGAAAATACGAAAGAACATCGGCAGCGTGACACCGACCTGGAGATATTGGCACACGAGCTCGAAGGCCCGAATAAAAGCCAGGGCGTTAGGGTGCAGCTGCGACGGGGCCAACCTCAGCCAGTCGAAAAGGCCCAAATGGAAGTCCGAAAAGGGCAACCTGAGCCTAGCTTCTTTGAAGTAAACGCATACATCGGAAAGCGCATCTGCCCGTATTTCGAGCAAATTCGATGACCTGGTCGGGGACGGTAGACTTGCCAATTTTGAGGATCCCCCTCTTCCCGGTCCTCCATGGTGGCATAGGCCCATGTCGGATCAGAAGTAAAGCAGGAGGGCGTGGTTAGAGGCTCCTCGACCACCCAGTCTCTGATCGGAACGGCGCGCTTATCAAAGTAGGGGACGTCCGACTCGTTATCCTCGACCATTGTGCCCAAGACGAGCGTAGTCATTAACACCTGAAAAGCAGAAGGTAATGGTGAATTTGATGACAAAGATCAAGTGAAAGGGTGACGAGAAATCCCCGAGCATCGTCCCCGGAGGATCTGCCCTAACCTACCACCTCCTTGGACATCAATATGGCCCGAACCCTCCTTAGAGGCGTCTGTCGGAATAGTCGTTGCTCCCCAGGACGTTCATCGGAGAAAAGAATCTCTCCCCGGGGCATTCATTGGAAAAGGCTTCCCTCCCCGAGACATTCATCGGAACTATTGTCTCTCCCCGGGACATTCATACAAAAAACCCTAAAAAAAACCCTAGAACGGCGGAGATCGTCGCCTCTCCTCGGGGAATTCAAACGGCCTCGACCGCGGTCACAAAACAAACGAGAAAAACAAAGGAAATGAGAAAGGAAACTTACTGCGATGAAATCTACGACAGAGAACGCGACGGCGGTGATGGCGGAGATGTCAGACGGCGGCGAGACAGCAGGCAGGAAACTTAAGAACAAGAGGGTGAAAAGTGAGAAATGAGCAGGGGCTCGCTTACTTATACCCCTGCACGGGACTCGAAGCGTTGCTAGACACTTGAGTACCCTAGGGTAGCCGCCCTAGCATCCATGCAACTATTGAAATGAGTTTACAGAAGATACTTCTATGGAATTGTACATATATTCTAATTTATTCACATTTCTTAAATTTTGTTTATTATATATTTTTCTCTTTATACGTTGTCTATTTTACTTAGTTTTTGAAGAATAATTTATATGTTTTTTTTGTCTAACAAGAACATGAAACTTTTAATCTCTCAAAATTTTGTTTATTTCACTTTATGTGAGATTAATTTATTTGTGGGTTTTATTTGTATTTATCTCCCTAACTTTTATTCATGATTTCTTTTTATTCTCATAAAAAAAATTTATTTTTATAATATTTATTATGGTTTCTCTAAACTCTACTTAATATGTTGTATAACTATTATCTATTCTATAACTATAGATAAAGATAAAGAAGATAGATGCTTTTTGACAGACCTGTTTTATTCCCATCATATCCTTTAAGTTGTACGTAATTTATTTAATTTTTAAAAATAAAGTGCTAACAAAATGATACGGTTTTTTATAAGAAGAGCATAACTATCAAAGTTGGTTTTTTTAATGGAAAAAAAAACAATTTTGATAGTTATGCATCTCTTACAAAAATGATGGAAGTGCAAAACACAATTATAAATGAATAGAAAATGGAAATTCATTCATTTAGTGGCAACATAAAAAAAAAATACAAATTACGTACAGGACCTTACCCTCCGCGGGCAGGACCTTCTCCCTCCGCGGGCAGAACGACGTGTCCCTCGCACGTTCTCCACGTGCTCCCCTCCGCGGGGACACGTCACCTAACAAACTGCCCACCTCCGAAAGAGCAGGTCAAACCCACTTTCCGGAGATCACGGGACAGTTGGACTAGGGCAAAGACCACGTTCTGGTCTTCACTACGCCACGTAAGCCCTAGCAGTCACCTGGGTTGGGCCTGTCAATCCAGCCCAACGCAAGTGACTGTTGGCCCAGCGTTGGGGTCTCTCTATAAATACCCTCTTCCTTAAGAGGGTCAGGTAATTCACATCTTGTCCTTTCTGTACTTTGCTCTCACTATGCCCAATTCCTTACTTTGGCATCTGAGTGTCTTGAAGGTACACCCCCTTTCTCCTCCTCATCACCGGTGAACAGGTAGCAGTCTAACAGCGTGTGGCCAGCCCGTGATCCCCTTCTGATCAGGTTAGATCAAATTCTATGCGGTTTCTAAACCAATCCATCTTCTCTCTCCATTTTATATTCTTCCCATTAGATATATTGAGAGAGAGAAAAATGTTGGAGAAGCAAATTAAAGATATGGAAGAAAGAAAACACCAAATTAGTTTTTCTGTTATGTTCTTTTGGCAACTCTTATTAAGTTTATGTTTTTAATTAGTTTGAAGACATTGAAGTAGAAAAAAGTTGTTGTTAACATAAACATAGGGATTTTTTTTTTATGGAGAAGAGGTTATTTTTCCAATTTTCATACTATCTTTTTTTAATTTTAATATTCTCACTAACTTTTAAAGTTTAACTATTTTGATCGATTCCTTTACCTATTTTTAATTTTATTCATTTCATTCTATTGTTTGATTAATAGATGAACATTATTGAAAATTATTTAGTATCATCGGTAATGCATAAGAAAGAAAGAAGTCAAATTTCTTTGTGTTCTTATTATTTTTAATGTGTAATTAAGTCTTAATGATAAATTCATATTTTCTATAACAATATATAAAGGCAATAAACATTTTTGGTGTAGCTTTTTTATTTCCAATTTTGTCCCTAATAAATTGATTTTATTACATTCTTTTATTAGTTAGTTATTATTCTTCATCTTTCATAACTTCTATGCGGTTTCTAAACCAATCCATCTTCTCTCTCCATTTTATATTCTTCCCATTAGATATATTGAGAGAGAGAAAAAATGTTGGAGATGCAAATTAAAGATATGGAAGAAAGAAAACAAAGATGAAAATGAAAGAGAAAGATAATAATGGTAACTGCTATCTTTTCTGTACTATTTCTCTAAATTAACTTTAATTTTTCTGTTATGTTCTTTTGACAACTCTTATTAAGTTTTTGTTTTTAATTAGTTTGAAGACATTGAAGTAGAAAAAATTTGTTGTTAAGATAAACATAGAGATTTTTTTTTATGGAGAAGAGGTTATTTTTCCAATTTTCATACTATCTTTTTTTAATTTTAAAATTCTCACTAACTTTTAAAGTTTAACTATTTTGATGGATTCCTTTACCTATTTTTAATTTTATTCATTTCATTCTATTGTTTGATTAATAGATGAATATTATTGAAAATTATTTAGTATCATCATTATTAAAGTTGTTAATTATTATATCACAATTCTAATAAATTTATTAATATCTGCGAACACTCCACCGAAGTAGATACGTAATACTGAAAAATGTCTTATGTATTTGGTTTTGCAATGTTGATTGATTATCTCTCTTCTTTTCTCTCTTAAATTCTTCGTTTAAAACTAAAGAAAAAACTCATCTCTCTCATTTTTTTTTAAATATTTATGTTTTTTTTTAAAGAAAATTAAAGAAACTATTAATTTCAAAAGAGACAGAATGCTACATATATGCGACAAAACTTGAAGGGATTTCAAATGATATTTTTTACACAAATATATATTTTCCATGCAACTATTGAAATGAGTTTACAGAAGATACTTCTATGGAATTGTACATATATTCTAATTTATTCACATTTCTTAAATTTTGTTTATTATATATTTTTCTCTTTATACGTTGTCTATTTTACTTAGTTTTTGAAGAATAATTTATATGTTTTTTTTGTCTAACAAGAACATGAAACTTTTAATCTCTCAAAATTTTGTTTATTTCACTTTATGTGAGATTAATTTATTTGTGGGTTTTATTTGTATTTATCTCCCTAACTTTTATTCATGATTTCTTTTTATTCTCATAAAAAAAATTTATTTTTATAATATTTATTATGGTTTCTCTAAACTCTACTTAATATGTTGTATAACTATTATCTATTCTATAACTATAGATAAAGATAAAGAAGATAGATGCTTTTTGACAGACCTGTTTTATTCCCATCATATCCTTTAAGTTGTACGTAATTTATTTAATTTTTAAAAATAAAGTGCTAACAAAATGATACGGTTTTTTATAAGAAGAGCATAACTATCAAAGTTGGTTTTTTTAATGGAAAAAAAAACAATTTTGATAGTTATGCATCTCTTACAAAAATGATGGAAGTGCAAAACACAATTATAAATGAATAGAAAATGGAAATTCATTCATTCAGTGGCAACATAAAAAAAAAAATACATCATCATACTCCACTATTTATGATTTGTGAAAGATAAATAGAGAAAAAAATTCTTCATCTTCATCTCTTATTTGATCACCAGTCTCTAATTCCTTCTCTAATTCTTTCTCATACTTCATTGTTAATTGATATGAAGTTTCTTTTCCTTTACAATGTTATGATTATTTCTTTAAGAGATAATTTGTCTTTATTTTAGAATCTATTTTGTTGATTTTGCATTTGGTTGTTGCAACTAAATATCAAATTATATTGATTTCGTTAGAAAATATTATTAAAAACAATGAAACATTATTTTTAAGTGTCTTCCTTTTTAAATCCATTGGTCTTAAAGATAAGAAATATATGAATTGTTTATTTATGAATTGGTTCATCTGTATTTAATACAATACTAATAATATAATAGAAAACAAACAAAAAATATTAAAGATTACACACACCTCCAAGATAATGCAGGGAAATGAGAATCAAATGTTAAAACATTCTTAAAGTATTGCTTCAATAAATGAAAGAGTTTTGTTGCAACAATCTTTGGAAGCATTTCATTGACCATATACTTAATAAAAAATTAAAATTAATAAACATATATATATATATATATATATATATATATATATATATATATATATATATATATATATATATATATATATATATATATATATATATATATATATATATATATATATATATATATATATATATATATATATATATATATATATATATATATATATATATATATATATATATATATATATATATGATAAATAATTTAAATTAAAACCAAAATCAAATAAAAAATATATTAATGAATTACTTCATTTGTTTTGTAGTGAAATGAGAGATATTTCTGATTTTGATTCCATGGTTGACCTTCCTATTAAGAAATAATGTAACTTAATATCCGTATTAATGTTTATGTTAAGTTGCTTAATAAATTGTGAGAAAGATTTTTGTTATTCTTCTATCTAAATCTTCTTATGCTTTTGACTAATCTATAGCAATATATAAATACAAAACTTAATGTTTCATCATATAAATAATTTATATTAAAATCAATATAACTTAATGTTTCATCATATAAATAATTTATATTAAAATCAATATAAATAGTTTATAGTAAAATTAAATTTATAAAAAAATACACTGTTAATTACTTTGCGCGTTAGCGCAATAAAAAAAAGCGGACAAACGGGCAGGGACGTGCCTGTTTGGACGCTAGTAGTTATAAAGATAATATGTATATTAAAACATATATAGCCTAAACTACCCTAATCCAGATTATAACAAAAGCTCCATTGCATATTATTTAAAAATGAATATGATGGAGACCAAACTTAACCAAACACTTTGAAGACTCAATTCTCTCTAATTTTCCTGTTTGTTTTAACATAGAAGATTCTAGAACTTTTAAAAAGGATTTAAACATTTAATTTATTTTCTCAAACAAGCGATAAAGTCTATAGATGCGCTGTAATAAAAACCGTATCGGACTGACCGCTTTGACCTGTTGAGCAGGAAACCAGAACAGTGTCATGTCCAATTAAGTTAAATAACCTATCAAAACAAAAACTATGGAAACTGATTGAGAACCAGTAAAATTGGGAAAAACTAGAGCATCATGTGGTTTAAATAAAAAATAAAATTTAAATCTTAGAAAGAGAATGACTTATGATCTTCAAAAGAAATTTTTAAAATTCCTTCTTAATAAGTGTAGAAGTAAAAGAGAAAATATTTATTATGTGTGATTGGCAATTGTGTATCGGACTAACCGCTTTGACCTGATTAGCAGGAAACCAGAACAGTGGCCTGTCCAATTAAGTTAAATAACCTATCAAAACAAAAACTATGGAAACAGATTGAGAACCATTGAAATCGGGAAAAACTAGAGCATCATGAGGTTTAAATAAAAAATATAATTTAAATCTTAGAAAGAGAATGACTCGTGATCTTCAAAAGAAATTTTTAAAATTCCTTCTTAATAAGTGTAGAAGTAAAAGAGAAAATATTGATTATGTGTGATTGGCAATTGTGTGGACTAGAAAAAGAATAGAAGTTGTTAAAAGGAGAACAAGTTACAGCATAATAAATTTCCATTTTTTTATGGGGTAGAGGACGAATAAACTGAATATAGAATACTTTTTTCTTTTTACATAAATTTCAATGGGTTTTTAATGGATATTCTCACACTACCTTTCATACTTTGAATTTTACGACCATTGTTAAAAATTTTGCTTTCATGTTTTGTGTTATAGAGTGGGCCAAGACCTGCCCATCCGTCGGGCAGGCCATGCCCAACATTATTTGGGGAAGGCCCAACAAGGCCCAAATCCCCCATATCGGGCACATATCTAAATACGTCGTGCAGACCCTCCACTGTCGGGCAAAACCACACGTCTTTCACACGATCTCCACGTGCCCACCCCGCAGGAACACGTCATCAAGAAACTACCCACCTCTGAAAAAGCAGGTCAGCCCACCTGACAGAGATCACGGGACAGTTGATCTAGGGCGAAGACCACGTGCTGGTCTTCATTATGCCACATAAGCCCTAGCAGTCATTTGGTTGGGCCTGGCATTCTGGCCCAATGCAAGTGACCGTTGGCCCTGTGCTGGGGTTTCACTATAAATACCCTCTCTTGCTAGATGGTCAGTTATTCCATTATCTACACCATTTTTGTATTTTCTCCCACTCTGATACTTTACTCACTTAAGAAGTAGAGTGTCTTGTAGATACACCCCCTCCTTCTCCCTATCTCAAGTGAACAACTACCAATCGTCGATGCATGGCCAATCAACAATCTCTTCTGATCAGGTACGATCGATTTGTTTTTGATATAATTTTGTAGCATTTTAGAGTATTATACTGTTTGTTTTACAAACTAAATTTTCATATTTTGAATTAAGCAACCATGTTAAAAGCCTATAAATTAGTATTGTTCTTTTAAAAAATTTCAAGATCAAATTCTAAATTTATTACTTATTTTTATTTACTAATTCTATATTCACTTAGGTATAACTATATTAATAGAAAATGTCAAAAATATATTTGTTTTGTAATAAAAGTAAAAAATACTTTATATTATATTAAAAAAATTTATGAAGTATTTTCGATTCGACCTAGGCCCGACTCTAGTATGAACTTTAAACCTTGAGCTCTTATCTACACCGATTTATTTTTTGTTGGTTTTAACTACTGTAATAGATACTATTAATTAGATATTAAATATAAAAATTTACGAACAATTTGTAGTTCTCGTACCGTAATTGAGTCCCACAAATTTTAAAATAGGAATATTTTCATTTTTATCTTTTTCAATTAACTTGACTCTTTTAAATTCACAACATCATCAGTTACTTAAATTTTGAAAACACCCTTAATTATTGTTTCCTTTCTTTTATGCAATCTATACTTTAAAAAAGCATTAATACATCGTTTTAATTTCTAATTGTGATTAATGGGATTAACGTGCTTCCTATATTAATGGTTAGTTTTGTTAATTTTCAATATAAAATTAATAATATTTACTAACATTTTCTTATTAATAGTAGATAGAGGAATGAATATGTGAATAGAGGTATAAAAAGAACGGTAAATATTTAGAAAAATAATTTTAAATGATTCTTTAATAATTTAAATGAATAAATAATTTTGGACGTATTTTTGTGTGAGCAAAAGAGAAGACACTTATTATGAATATGATAGTTTAATTAATTTTCTTTCATGAAAGTTTGATTTGTTAAAACCATACTAATTATCATAAAAATTGATATAAAAATCAATTCTTAATTCAAATAATCAAAACATACGCCTATGTATTTATCGATAAATGTAATAAAAACATACCATCAAATCACAATTACAAATATTTCTATTGAATATTTTTTAAATGTTCTTTCTAAATGTATGTTGTTTCGTGGTGTAGTTGGTTATCACGTATAAAGAAAAAGACATATAGTTCAAAAAGGGTCATCTTAAATTCTAAATATCATGCTCAAAAGAGAGATAACAAAGTAAGAAAGAAAAAGTGTATAACGTTTTTATAATATGAACAACAAAACTTATGAAAATAATAGTTATAAAGATAATATGTATATTAAAACATATATAGCCTAAACTACCCTAATCCAGATTATAACAAAAGTTCCATTGCATATTATTTAAAAATGAATATGATGGAGACCAAACTTAACCAAACACTTTGAAGACTCAATTCTCTCTAACTTTCCTGTTTGTTTTAACATAGAAGATTCTAGAACTTTTAAAAAGGAGTTAAACATTTAATTTATCTTCTCAAACAAGCGATAAGGTCTATAGATGCGCTGTAATATAAACCGTATCGGACTGACCGCTTTGACCTGTTGAGCAGGAAACCAGAATAGTGGCCTGTTGTTGCGGTGAAAATCGTGATACCAAGCTATTTATTAACTTGAATCTTTAATTCTTAAATTCATAACTGGACTTTAATTTATCCAAAAGAGGAAAGGTTTAAAGAAAGAAAAACCTATAAAAATGCAAAGCAAAAAAGCAAGGCTTAAAGCTAAGCAAAGAGAGATCTAAAGGTTCAGGGGTTGGTTATGCCTAGTGTAGGTATTTCACATCCTAAACATCTGTAGTACTCTACAAGAACCTCTTATTAATATTTGTGTTTGCTAGAGTTTGCTTGCTAAGGGACAAGTGCTAGGGTAAAGATCTAAAGTATATACAAAGAATGTAAAGTTTGTACAAATTTTGCTCGCGAAGACATCGCATCTCGTGCCTACGTATCCTGACGGGAATGGAATCAGAGCAACCGTAGTTCCCCTAACTAGGGGTAAGGAACTCTTGATTGTGGTCAAGGTTCCAAAGGGATGTAAGCATTCATAGGGAAGTACTTACATGGAGTTGCGGCGACTCCTGAATCTAAGTTGATATTGTTATGGTAGAGAATATCCACGGCGGGACGCTAAACATGAGTACGGCGACTCAAATCCTAAGGTTAGGATAACGGGGAAAAGATGTCCACGGCGGGACGCTAAATAGAGCACGGCGACTCCAATCCTAAGGTTAAGATAAAGGGGAGAGAATGTCCACAGAGGGACGCTAAATATGAGTACAGCGACTCAAATCCTAAGGTTAGGAATGTGTAAGAATGTCCACGGCGGGACGCTAAAAGTAAGTACGGCGACTCAAATCCTAAGGTTAGGGTAAAGGGTAAAGGATGTCCACGGCGGGAAGCTAAATAGAGCACGGCGACTCCAATCCTAAGGTTAGGATAAAAGGGTAAAGAATGTCCACGGCGGGAAGCTAAATAGAGCACGGCGACTCCAATCCTAAGGTTAGGATAAAAGGTAAATAATGTTCACGGCGGGACGCTAAATAGAGCATGGCGACTCCAATCCTAAGGTTAGGGTAAAGGGGTAAAGTTAAAGGATATCATACGTAAACCATCAATGTCACAACAATGTAAACAAAAGGTTCAAAACCTCATGGGGATAATCAAAAGTTTTTAAAGTTGAACCACCTAAATGTGTACAAGCAAAGTTGAAATTCAAACTTAAATGCCCAAGGAATCTAATAATCCATGTTCATAATCTCAAATTAAAATCTCAAAGAGAATGAAATCCAAATGTTTGAAATAAAGAAGGAAAGATATGAAGGTGAAAACTCTAAAATGGGTTATAACTTTCTCATAATGCAAAGTGTTTCTAAAATAGGATTTCTAGAAATCTTTAAACATTATATAGAAATATGTTACAACACAAGAATTTTGCAAAAAGAACCACTTAAAAATGATTTAAAATGGAGAAGTTATGTGGTTTTTAAGTTTGTGAACAAAATATAAAAATCTAAATGATAAAAAGAATAAAATGCACATGGTAAGACAATGAATCAAACAAATTTGATTATTTAAACATGTTAAAAAATATGTATAAATAATACAAGATAAATATCACAAGAAAAATCAAGTTACAAGTTGAAAATGTTTAAGAACATGATGGTAAAAACCCTAAAAACAGTCATGGTAGCATGTGAAATGCAAATGGAAAGTTCACATTTATGAGTTTTAGGTTTACCTCTTGAAGAAAGATTAAGCAATAAGAAAACCAGAGATCTTGAAAGCTCTTCCAAGATCTTCAAATGTTCCCAGGATGATGAATAGATGCTCCAAACAACCTCCAAGCAGGCTAGTGGACGAAATACCTTGTAAATGAAGGAAAATCTCCAAAATCCAAAGATTTCAAAGACCAACTCACTAGAACCTTGTTACATAAATATGGAAGTGATTTGGATAGCTTCAATACATCATATTTGATGTTTTTGAAGTGTTTCTTGAGTTGGAAGAAGTTTGGAAATGGTTTTGAAAGGTGTTTTGCAAAAGTAGATTTTGAGGGATTTTGGAAACTTAATGAAATTTTGCAAGAACTTGTGATTGTGTAAGGAATGGAGTTCTAGCTGGTTTCTAGAATGAAACTTGTGTGTTTGTGATGTGGGAAGTGAGTTGTATTTATAGCCAAAAGCCTTGGATCAAGGTATGGGTAAAAGTGAAGCAAATTGCCATTTTTAACCTTCCATCATGCAAATCTTTGAGTTTTCCAATGCAATCTTCATCTTTGTCTTTAAGACACTCTAATAAGATATTATCCATGCCCCATAGATTTTTTTCATCATGATTGATAGGATAGGAGGTGACTTGTTGAAATAAAGTTGATGATTTGACAAGGGTAGCCACCTTTTTTTCTCTTTCTTCACTATTCACTTTTGCAACTTGCATTAAATAATGATTTCCTTTGATCTTTGTGCCATTTTTGTGGGAATTGATGTACAAATGTTCATTATCAATATAAACATCATAAATAAGGCTTAATCTTTGATTAGCATCGATTTGGAGAGGTTTTGGAATAAAAAAACTCATGATGACCTGGTTTTGCCAATGCGAGTTTTTGCCAACTTGTGGACCTCGATTCTCTCAAACCAGGAAGAGTTATGAAACCCGCTTGTACTTTTTAGAAATCCATAATTAGGTACTAAAATAATTATGTTTTTTTTAGGAACTCATTCCTCTTGAAACTAGGTCAAAACCCTTGTGTGGTTAAGGAGTTATGGCTTTGCCCTTTTCAAAACCTTAATCCTGATATTTGCGATTATTCCCCAATCCTTTATACAATGATCATGAAACTTCATGGGAAGGTGTAATATGTCATTAGGAACATTTTTCTTCCCACCTTGAGTTCAAATTCCTTATGGTTGAAGAGTTGACTTTTTGGTCAACGAAACGATCGATCGATGACGATCGGATCAACTGTTGTTGTTCTGGGTATTCTGAGGCCTTGAAACTTCTTGAGGGGACTTGAATAATTCATATGAGCTTAATGTTCCATAATTCCATCATTGGAACACCTTTAAATCAAAAGTCAAACCACGGTTGTCGTTTCTTGATCAGAAACCCTAATCGGGGATCCTGAACTGCACTGTTTTTAATCTTTGGGTGACCATCTCAAATTGGATTCATACTTGACCAAATGAAGTATTATTAATGGTGTAGAGACATTCTTCATGGATAATCAATCCAAGGCATTGACTGATTAAACCGTTGAAACCTCGATTTCCAACTGTACGGAACCCTAATTCACCTGTATCTTAACAAAGACAAACTCTAAATAGGTTAAGGCTAGATAAACAATGATAATGCTCCTAGAATGATGATGAAGATCTAAGAGGTCAAAATTTGGGGTGCAACAGATGCCCCTATTTAAATATCTTCACCAGATGGCAATGAGAGATGAAAATACTCATAGAATCATAGTGAAAGGTATTTAAATATAGCAAACCAGAAATTTTGTCCCTTAGATCGGATGGTATGCAAAAGGACAAATGCTGAAATGCAATGAATTCTAAATGATGCTTCATGATGCTTGGATGCAAGACAAACACAGACACACGAGCAAAAATTAAAGAACGACAATACGACGAGTAATTACTCACAGGGGACCCGACACATTGGGAAACAACAGACATCATCCATGAACGGAACTTGATGGAAAAGAGTCACAACATTCAAAATATCAATGAATGAGGTGAGGAGAAATCTGAGAAATATAACAGGGACACAGAAACAAACATTAGAGACGTTCGGAAGAACATCAAATGTACTCTGAAATATACCAGAGATATTCGGAAAAACATCGAATAAAATCTGGAACATATCAAAGAAGCACATTAAAGACATATATCTTGAAGGTATATCTGAAACATTTTAGAAGAGTATTTGAAGACATATCTGGGAGAACATCAGGTAAGCAACAAAGGAGTTCTGGAAGAACATCAGAACAAAGATATATATATATATATATATATATATATATATATATATATATATATATATATATATATATATATATATATATATATATATATATATATATATATATATATATATATATATATATATATATATATATATATATATATATATATATATATATATATATATATATATATATATATATATATATATATATATATATATATATATATATATATATATATATATATATATATATATATATATATATATATATATATATATATATATATATATATATATATCCGGAAAAAACATCGGATAGATTCTGGAAAAACATCAGAATCAAGGTAAATATCTGGAAAACCATCAGATAAGTTCTGGAAAAACATCAGAACAAAGACTCAATCTGGAAAAACATCATAGAGAGAAACATATCCGGAAAAACATCAGATAGATTCTGGAAAAACATCAGAATCAAGGTAAATATCTAGAAAACCATCAGATAAGTTCTGGAAAAACATCAGAACAAAGACTCAATCTGGAAAAACATCAGAGAGAGAAACATATCCGCAAAAACATCGGATAGATTCCGGAAAAACATCAGAATCAAGGTAAATATCTGGAAAACCATCAGATAAGTTATGGAAGAACATCAGAACAAAGACTCAATCTGGAAAAATATCAGAGAGAGAAACACAAAGGTGACATTCAAGAATAGCGTTGGATAAAAGGAAACCAGACATCCAATAATGGCTTTGAATGAAAGGTATAAACATAGTATCTGATAATAGTATTGGATGTATATAGGAACAAACATATCCGGGAGAACAATCGGATAAGAAATGTCATATCTGGAAGAACATCAAATAGACACGACACAAAAATTTGTTTGGTAGGTGCCAAGTGAGTTGGACTTCGACCACAAGGTAAGACATGGATAAAACACGACCTATGGAGAAATGCAAATGAGGATAAAACACTCATGTTTTGCATATGAATATGAATTATGCAGATGGTATATGATTAAAATGTAAATGCAGACGCCGGCGACAAGGCTCGACTCTTTTGGTGAGAAGACAAGACTGGAAGACTGATTCCTCAACACGGAGATCACTTCCATTCTTCTTGGGGACTAAAGATGCTACCACTAAACATATCTATGCCACACTGGTAAACTGTGTCAAATTGATGATCCTTGTAGGAAGGATGAAAAGCTGCCTGGGGATTCTTCAAGTAAACTACCCCAGATTAGCTGTCTGTTGTAGATGAACTGATAATCACTTCAGCTTGTTGAAGATGACTGATCGACTGTGTGCTTGAAAAGCTTTCCCCCAGTCTGAGTCTTGAAATATCTTCTGGATAAACCACATTTGAGTATACCTTGCCTTGAACAAATATTGAACTGATTCTTTGACAGGATGTGAAAAGAACTTGCCCCTGATAGGATCACCGACCAGGTTTCTCAATGTTGAAAATTCCTTGAGAGGAAAGCTAGTTTGCAAACAAAATTATTCATACAAACATGATAATGCAAAGTTCATGCATCAAAATCATTTTTGAAAGATGAAAAATAAATGAGTCATTGGTCAGAACACGGTGGTTCAAGACACTCAAAGTTTAAAGGTAAAGCAAAAGGTATGATGCCAAAACAAATGATCTGCAAAGATCTTTTGGAGTCAGTTTACGCAACCTTGTTTTAGTATGCTTTCAAAACAACCTTGCTTCAGTTAGGTCTTTTGAGGGTTGTAGCGTGGCCTGGTTCACGGTTTAAGAAACAAAGGATAAAAGCTCAAAGTTTATTTGTTCCCACCCAATCTACGTGATGATCTTCAGTCCTATGCTCAGTTAACTCCGACTATGCGCTCAGGTTCCCATAGGTTAGGAATTGCACTGATTGATAGCCATGATGATGGTTCAAGAGTCAACAGAGTTTTCCAAAAGGCAGTCACTGCTGCTTCTTTACAACATTTGGTTGTTTTGAAAATTAAAGGATTTAAAGATCTCCCTTTTTTATGATCCCTAATTTTTTCCTGAACTGTTTCTTTTGAATCTTACAGTCAGCGGGATGCCCTAGTTTTGCCTAAGTCTCCTTCATAGGTTTTCACTTAGCAGGCTTTTCTTTTGATTGATTTTTTTTTCAAAGAAAGAGAGTGATTGTCTGGCTTTAATGATTACGGTGAACCATCATCGGCTTTTGACTTGGAAAACATCTTCGACACTTACTTGCGGCGTGCGAAGAAAAACTTGTGAATGCAACCTTTATATGAAGGGTGTATTGCAGGAAAGCACAACCAAGTTAACTGAGAAACTACCCATCCCAAGGTTAAAATTGCGGGTTTTTTGTAAACAAAGAAACTCCAACTTCTAGGCTCGAAGGGGTTAACGAGGGATTATCGTCCTTATTTCTCCAGTTTTTGGGAGTTGAAACAATGCCTTACATCGTCAACAAAGTTGGATTGAAAGCATACTGACAGCAGTTATGGGTATAACGTTTTCATCATCCTCCATCAAATATTTGCATATCAAAAGTTTGAACAAAAGGTGTATATTTTTAAAAGATAAAGCATAAAGATGCAAATACTGGACAAAATGAATTGAATCAAAAGTTGCAATGCTCATTCATTAACATAAAAGTACAAATATAATTTGATGGCAAACAGCTAGTACAAAATAAGGAAAGTATAAACAACAAGAAACAAAAAGGTCTAGTGACTAAATCAAGACAAGGATGAGCCGTCTTGTCTGAAACACTGGCGTCAAAGAAGATAGTCTGCTGAAGTCAGTCTGAAGCTTCACCTTTGATGTACTGGCATGGGATTGTTCTGGACACTCGGATGACTATCTTTAAAATCAAGGATTCCAGTTCTAATCAACTCACGCACTCTGGATTTCAGTGCATAACAATGTTCTAAGTCGTGGCCTGAGGCACCCTCATGAAAAGCACAATGGAGATCAGCCCTAAATCCAGCTGGAGGAGGATTAGGAAGAGGTTGCAAAGCCTTTATAGTGATCAGCCCTTATTGAACCAGGTCAGGATATAGTTCTGTGTATGTCATGGGAATAGGATCAAATTGATTCCTATTTTGATACTAATTATGTCCCACAATTGGATGTTGAAGAGTCTGAGCTGGTCGTGGAGCAGTGACAGCAGCAACAACATGATGATAAATAAACTGAGGTCTAGGGCGAGGCCTTCTCACTTCAGTCATAACAGCATTAGTCTGATCCTCTCTCTTCTTCTAGAAATTCCCATAGGATTTCTTTGCACCATTAGAAGATTCAGCTGCTTTGGATACCTTGCCATTTTTCAGCCTTTCTTCTAACCTTTGGCCAATGGTCACGGGATCTGTAAAGCTCGAAGAAACACTCCCAATCATCTTTTCCTAATAGAAAGGAGACAAAGTATCCATGAACATTCCAGTTAGATCCTTCTCTGCTAGAGGGGGTTCAACTTGGGAAGCTAACTCTCTCCAACGCTGAGCGTATTCTTTGAATGACTCTCTTTCACCCTGAGACATATTTTGAAGTTGACGGTGATCAGGAGCCATGTCCAGGTTGTATTTATACTGCTTTATAAAAGCATTGGTGAGATCCTGGAAGCAGTGGATACTGTTATGCTCTAAGTTCATATACCATTTGAGAGAAGCACCACTCAAGCTGTCCTGAAAGCAGTGGATGAGCAGCTTCTGATTGTTGGTGTAGGCTGCCATCTTTCGAAAGTACATGATCAGATGGGCTCTTGGACATGAGTGGCCCTTATACTTCACAAACTCAGGAATCTTAAACTTAGCAGGCATAGCGAGGCCAGAAACTAAGCACATGTTATCTGCATCAACATTGAAAAAGTTTGTACCCTCAACAGCCTTGAGTCTCTTGTCTATGTTCTGAAAATGTTCACGGACAATCTCAGGCTCAACAGAATCTTCATGGTCTTCTCCTTGAGCACTGGCAGCATTGTAGTCAAAGAAAGGAGTCTCAAAGGGAGTTCGGTCATTCTGGGCGATAGTATGGACCACAGGTCTAGGCTCAGCAAAGAAGGGAGCTTGAAAAACTGGTCTGACAGCTGGACCGATCATAGCAGTAGATGCAAGAGGTGGAGAGTAGTTGGGAGGTAAACCAAACTCTGGACAAGTTGAAGGCGGTATTTGAACAGGAGCAGGGTCAACACTTGAAACTTCCTGAAGGACGGCCCTTTGAGATGGATCTCCTCTGGCAATCAATACTTGAAGCATCTCGGTGAGCTTAGTCATGCCTGACTTCAACTCATCGATCTCTATTCGGATTTCTGTGTTGTGTACTTCTTGCTTTGACATCTTACATCTATAGTTAGCTCTAGTCTGATATTGGTGTCGAGGAATCCGTTTGACGACTCAACGACACACTGGAAGATAAAGAAAAACGGAGATGAACGACTGGGGTAGGCAATGATCCATGCAAAGATGTAAATGCAATGCAATACAATGATGCTATGCAAGATGGGATGCAAAACACACATAACAGGATCAAAGGTTCAAGACCACGACATGAGGTCTGGGTAACGAACCAACCACAGGGTATGTACTATGGGTAAAGCACCTGCATAGCAGGTTCTAACAAAGTTCCCACAGTCCTCAACCCATCTTTCGGATATTATCGACACACCAACTACTTGGAAATCAATAATATTCTCAAGAGAGTCTCGTCTGAGTGTAGTATCGCGTATCAACTACTTCGGGAATACTCCCTCATAGTCATCGCACTACGTCCTAGAAGGCCAAGTGGGGGTAAAATGTAACTAAAGTACTCAGTGTCACTGGCTCCTAGGTTGAAAGTAGTAATGTTTTCACGAATACTCGTTAAACAAAGCTACTCTCAATAGGGCCTCCATTGAGTGGTGGTTTCTCAAGTCAGCTTGGTCGGGAATCAACTCCCTATAAGCCTTCTTAAATATACCACCTTCCTATCATAAGTGCACTCATGTCCGGGTATAGGACTTATCCTCACCACTCAAAGTAGTAACCCTGCATACATAAAAAACTAGGCATAAACATATATATGTACAAATATATACAAATATACAATCATAAAAGCAAGCAAACATTAAGCAAACACAAATATAAACAAGGTGGGCTTAACCCTCTTAGGGGAAGAGTCCCCAGTGAAGTCGCCATTTCTGTTGTAGTGAGAATCGTGATACCAAGCTATTGATTAACTTGAATCTTTAATTCTTAAATTCACAACCGGACTTTAATTTATCCAAAAGAGGAAAGGTTTAAAGAAAGAAAAACCTATAAAAATGCAAATCAAAAAAGCAAGGCTTAAAGCTAAGCAAAGAGAGATCTAAAGGTTCGGGGGTTGGTTATGCCTAGGGTAGGTATTTCACATCCTAAACATCTGTAGTACTCTACAGGAACCTTTTGTTAATATTTGTGTTTGCTAGAGTTTGCTTGCTAAGGGACAAGTTCTAGGATAAAGATCTAAAGTATATATAAAGAATGTAAATTTTGTACAAAGTTTGCTCGCGAAGACATCGCATCTCGTGCCTACGTATCCTGACGGGAATGGAATCAGAGCAACCGTAGTTCCCCTAACTAGGGGTAAGGAACTCTTGATTGTGGTCAAGGTTCCAAAGGGATGTAAGCATTCATAGGGAAGTACTTACATGGAGTGCGGCGACTCCTGAATCTAAGTTGAGAATGTTATGGTAGAGAATGTCCACGGCGGGACGCTAAACATGAGTACGGCGACTCAAATCCTAAGGTTAGGATAACGGGGAAAAGATTTCCACGGCGGGACGCTAAATAGAGCACGACGACTCCAATCCTAAGGTTAAGATAAAGGGGAGAGAATGTCCACGGAGGGACGCTAATTATGAGTACGTCGACTCAAATCCTAAGGTTAGGAAGGTGTAAGAATGTCCACGGCGGGACGCTAAAAGTGAGTACGGCGACTCAAATCCTAAGGTTAGGGTAAAGGGTAAAGGATGTCCACGGCGAGACGCTAAATAGAGCACGGCGACTCCAATCCTAAGGTTAGGATAAAAGGGTAAAGAATGTCCACGGCAGGAAGCTAAATAGAGCACAACGACTCCAATCCTAAGGTTAGGATAAAAGGTAAATAATGTCCACGGCGGGACGCTAAATAGAGCACGGCGACTCCAATCCTAAGGTTAGGGTAAAGGGGTAAAGTTAAAGGATATCATACGTAAACCATCAATGTCACAACAATGTAAACAAAAGGTTCAAAACCTCATGGGGATAATCAAAAGTTTTTAAAGTTGAACCACCTAAATGTGTACAAGCAAAGTTGAAATTCAAACTTAAATGCCCAAGGAATCTAATAATCCATGTTCATAATCTCAAATTAAAAACTCAAAGAGAATGAAATCCAAATGTTTGAAATAAAGAAGGAAAGATAGGAAGGTGAAAACTCTAAAATGGGTTATAACTTTCTCATAATGCAAAGTGTTTCTAAAATAGGATTTTTAGAATTCTTTAAACATTATATAGAAATATGTTACAACACAAGAATTTTGCAAAAAGAACCACTTAAAAATGATTTAAAATGGAGAAGTTATGTGGTTTTTAAGTTTGTGAACAAAACATAAAAATCTAAATGATAAAAAGAATAAAATGCACATGGTAAGACAATGAAATCAAACAAATTTGATTATTTAAACATGTTAAAAAATATGTATAAATAATACAAGATAAATATCACAAGAAAAATCAAGTTACAAGTTGAAAACGTTTAAGAACATGATGGTAAAAACCCTAAAAACAGTCATGGTAGCATGTGAAATGCAAAAGGAAAGTTCACATTTATGAGTTTTAGGTTTACCTCTTGAAGAAAGATTAAGCAATAAGAAAACCAGAGATCTTGAAAGCTCTTCCAAGATCTTCAAATGTTCCCAGGATGATGAATAGATGCTCCAAACAACCTCCAAGCAGGCTAGTGGACGAAATACCTTGTAAATGAAGGAAAATCTCCAAAATCCAAAGATTTCAAAGACCAACTCACTAGAACCTTGTTACATAAATATGGAAGTGATTTGGATAGCTTCAATACATCATATTTGATGTTTTTGAAGTGTTTCTTGAGTTGGAAGAAGTTTGGAAATGGTTTTGAAAGGTGTTTTGCAAAAGTAGATTTTGAGGGATTTTGGAAACTTAATGAAATTTTGCAAGAACTTGTGATTGTGTAAGGAATGGAGTTCTAGCTGGTTTCTAGAATGAAACTTGTGTGTTTGTGATGTGGGAAGTGAGTTGTATTTATAGCCAAAAGCCTTGGATCAAGGTATGGGTAAAAGTGAAGCAAATTGCCATTTTTAACCTTCCATCATGCAAATCTTTGAGTTTTCCAATGCAATCTTCATCTTTGTCTTTAAGACACTCTAATAAGATATTCTCCATGCCCCATAGATTTTTTTCATCATGATTGATAGGATAGGAGGTGACTTGTTGAAATAAAGTTGATGATTTGACAAGGGTAGCCACCTTTTTTTCTCTTTCTTCACTATTCACTTTTGCAACTTGCATTAAATAATGATTTCCTTTGATCTTTGTGCCATTTTCGTGGGAATTGATGTACAAATGTTCATTATCAATATAAACATCATAAATGAGGCTTAATCTTTGATTAGCATCGATTTGGAGAGGTTTTGGAATAAAAAAACTCATGATGACCTGGTTTTGCCAATGCGAGTTTTTGCCAACTTGTGGACCTCGGTTCTCTCAAACCAGGAAGAGTTATGAAACCCACTTGTACTTTTTAGAAATCCACAATTAGGTACTAAAATAATTATGTTTTTTTAGGAACTCATTCCTCTTGAAACTAGGTCAAAACCCTTGTGTGGTTAAGGAGTTATGGCTTTGCCCTTTTCAAAACCTTAATCCTGATATTTGCGATTATTCCCCAATCCTTTATACAATGATCATGAAACTTCATGGGCAGGTGTAATATGTCATTAGGAACATTTTTCTTCCCACCTTGAGTTCAAATTCCTTATGGTTGAAGAGTTGACTTTTTGGTCAACGAAACGATCGATCGATGACGATCGGATCAACTGTTGCTGTTCTGGGTATTCTGAGGCCTTGAAACTTCTTGAGGGGACTTGAATAATTCATATGAGCTTAATGTTCCATAATTCCATCATTGGAACACCTTTAAATCAAAAGTCAAACCACGGTTGACGTTTCTTGATCAGAAACCCTAATCGGGGATCCTGAACTGCACTGTTTTTAATCTTCGGGTGACCATCTCAAATTGGATTCACACTTGACCCAATGGAGTATTATTCATGGTGTAGAGACATTATTCATGGATAATGAATCCAAGGCATTGAGTGATTAAACCGTTAAAACCTCGATTTCCAACTGTACGGAACCCTAATTCACATGTATCTTAACAAAGACAAACTCAAAATAGGTTAAGGTTAGATAAACGATGATAATTTTCCTAGAATGATGATGAAGATCTAAAGGGTCAAAATTTGGGGTTCAACACCTGTCCAATTAAGTTAAATAACCTATCAAAACAAAAACTATGGAAACTGATTGAGAACCACTGAAATCGGGAAAAACTAAAGCATCATGTGGTTTAAATAAAAAATAAAATTTAAATCTTAGAAAGAGAATGAGTCGTGATCTTCAAAAGAAATTTTTAAAATTCCTTCTTAATAAGTGTAGAATTAAAAGAGAAAATATTTATTATGTGTGATTGGCAATTGTGTGGGACTAGAAAAAGAGTAGAAGTTGTTAAAAGGAGAATAAGTTACAGAATAATAAATTTCCATTATTTTTTGGGGTAGAGGACGAATAAACTAAATATACCATTATCTACACCATTTCTGTATTTTCTCCCACTCTAATTCCTTTACTCACTTAAGAAGTAGAGTGTCTTGCAGATACACCCCCTCCTTCTCCCTATTTCCGGTGAATAGCTACCAATCGTTGGCGCATGGCCAATCAGCAATCTCTTCTGATCAGGTACGATAGATTTGTTTTTGATATAATTTTGTAGCAGTTTAGAATATTATAATGTTTGTTTTACAAACTAAATTTTCATATTTTGAATTAAGAAATCATGTTAAAAGCCTATAAATTAGTATTGTTCTTTTAAAAAATTCCAAGATCAAATTCTAAATTTGTTACTTATTTTTATTTACTAATTCTATATTCACTTAGGTATAACTATATTAATAGAAAATGTCAAAAATATATTTGTTTTGTAATAAAAAGTAAAAAGTACGTAATATATATTAAAAAAAATTATGAAGTATTTTCGATTCGACCTAGTCCCGACTCTAGTATGAACTTTAAACCTTGAACTCTTAAATCGGGAAACTGATTGAGAACCACTAAAATCGGGAAAAACTAGAGCATCATGTAGTTTAAATAAAAAATAAAATTTAAATCTTAGAAAGAGAATGACTCGTGATCTTCAAAAGAAAAATTTAAAATTCCTTCTTAATAAGTGTAGAAGTAAAAGAGAAAATATTTATTATGTGTGATTGGCAATTGTGTGGGACTAGAAAAAGAATAGAAGTTGTGAAAAGGAGAATAAGTTACAGAACAATAAATTTCCATTATTTTATGGGGTAGAGGACGAATAAACTGAATATAGAATACTTTTTTTATTTTTACATAAATTTCAATGGGTTTTTAATGGATATTCTCAAGCTACCTTTCATATTTTGAATTTTATGACCACTGTTAAAAATTTTGCTTTCATGGTTTGTGTTCTAGACTGGGCCAAGACCTGCCCATCCGTCGGGTAGGCCATGCCCAACGTTATTTAGGGAAGGCTCAACAAGGCCCAAATCCCCCATATCGGGCACAGATCTAAATACGCCGTGCAGACCCTCCCCTGTCGGGCAGAACCACACGTCTTTCACACGATCTCCACGTGCCCACCCCGCAGGAACACGTCATCAGGAAACTACCCACCTCTGAAAGAGCAGGTCAGTCAACCTTCCAGAGATCACGGGACAGTTGATCTAGGGCGAAGACCACGTGCTGGTCTTCACTATGCCACATAAGCCCTAGCAATCACTTGGGTTGGGCCTGGCATTCTGGCCCAATGTAAGTGACCGTTGGCCCTGCGCTGGGATTTTACTATTAATACCCTCTCTTGCTAGAGGGTCAGCTATTCCATTCTCTACACCATTTCTGTATTTTCTCCCACTCTAATTTCTTTACTCACTTAAGAAGTAGAGTGTCTTGCAGATACACCCCTCCTTCTCCCTTTTTCCGGTGAACAACTACCAATCATCGATGCATAGCCAATCAACAATCTCTTCTGATCAGGTACGATCGATTTGTTTTTGATATAATTTTGTAGCAGTTTAGAGTATTATAATGTTTGTTTTACAAACTAAATTTTCATATTTTGAATTAAGCAATCATGTTAAAAGCCTATAAATTAGTATTGTTCTTTTAAAAAATTCCAAGATCAAATTCTAAATTTGTTACTTATTTTTATTTACTAATTCTATATTAACTTAGGTATAACTATATTAATAGAAAATGTCAAAAATATATTTGTTTTGTAATAAAAAGTAAAAAATACTTTATATCAATATTAAAAAAAATTATGAAGTATTTTCGATTCGACCTAGGCCCGACTCTAGTATGAACTTTAAACCTTGAACTCTTATCTACACCGATTTATTTTTTGTTGGTTTTAACTACTGTAATAGATACTATTAATTAGATATTAAATATAAAAATTTACGAACAATTTTTAGTTCTCATATCGTAATTGAGTCCCACAAATTTTAAAATGGGAATATTTTCATTTTTATCTTTTTCAATTAACTTGACTCTTTTATATTCACAACATCATCAATTACTTAAATTTTGAAAACACCCTTAATTATTGTTTCCTTTCTTTTATGCAATCTATACTTTAAAAAAGCATTAATACATCGTTTTAATTTCTAATTGTGATTAATGGGATTAACGTGCTTCCTATATTAATGGTTAGTTTTGTTGATTTTCAATATAAAATTAAGAATATTTACCAACATTTTCTTATTTATAGTAGATAGAGGAACGAATATGTGAATAGAGGTATAAAAATAACGGTAAATATTTAGAAAAATAATTTTAAATGATTCTTTAGTAATTTAAATGAATAAGTAATTTTGGACGTATTTTTGTGTGAGCAAAAGCGAAGACACCTATTATGAATATGATAGATTAATTAATTTTCTTTCATGAAAGTTTGATTTGTTAAAACCATACTAATTATCATAAAAGTTGATAAAAAATATCAATTCTTAATTCAAATAATCAAAACATACGCCTATGTATTTATCGATAAATGTAATAAAAACATACCATCAAATTACAATTACAAATATTTCTATTGAATAATTATTAAATGTTCTTTCTAAGTGTATGTGGTTTTGGTGGTGTAGTTGGTTATCATGTTAGTCTAACACACTGAAGGTCCCAGTTCGAGCCTGGGCGAAGCCAAGATGTTTAATTCTTTATCAAAATTTTATAAATTATGCCTAAACGCTGACTTCGAAAATTTTATAAATTATGCCTAAACGCTGACTTCGAAAATTACCTTTTGGTAACATAAAAATGTGTAAATTAAAGTATGATTTGAAACCAAGATTTATAGTATACGATAATGTCGTACATGGTCCAATGTAAATATTCAAACTTGAAATACTTTATTTTCTTCAATAGAACTAGTAATAAAGAATAATCATTTTCCAAACTTTGAGGAACTCAATAAAGAAAAAGACATATAGTTCAAAAATGGTCATCTTAAATTCTAAATATCATGCTCAAAAGAGAGATAACAAAGTAAGAAAGAAAAAAGTGTTTAAGTTTTTTATAATATGAACAACAAAACTTATGAAAATAATAGTTATAAAGATAATATGTATATTAAAACATATATAGCCTAAACTACCCTAATCCAGATTATAACAAAAGCTCCATTGCATATTATTTAAAAATGAATATGATGGAGACCAAACATAACCAAACACTTTGAAGACTCAATTCTCTCTAATTTTCCTGTTTGTTTTAACATAGAAGATTCTAGAACTTTTAAAAAGGAGTTAAACATTTAATTTATTTTCTCAAACAAGCGATAAAGTCTATAGATGCGCTGTAATAAAAACCATATCGGACTGACCGCTTTGACCTGTTGAGCAGGAAACCAGAACAGTGGCCTGTCCAATTAAGTTAAATAACCTATCAAAACAAAAACTATGGAAATTGATTGAGAACCACTGAAATCGGGAAAAACTAGAGCATCATGTAGTTAAAATAAAAAAAAAATTTAAATCTTAGAAAGAGAATGACTCGTGATCTTCAAAAGAAAATTTTAAAATTCCTTCTTAATAAGTGTAGATGTAAAAGAGAAAATATTTATTATGTGTGATTGGCAATTGTGTGGGACTAGAAAAAGAATAGAAGTTGTTAAAAGGAGAATACGTTACAGAACAATAAATTTCCATTTTTTTTATGGGGTGGAGGACGAATAAACTGAATATAGAATACTTTTTTTCTTTTTGCATAAATTTCAATGGGTTTTTAATGGATATTCTCACGCTACCTTTCATATTTTGAATTTTATGACCACTGTTAAAAATTTTGCTTTCATGGTTTGTGTTCTAGACTGGGCCAAGACCTGCCCATCCGTCGGGCAGGCCATGCCCAACATTATTTAGGGAAGGCCCAACAAGGCCCAAATCCCCCATATCGGGCACAGATCTAAATACGCCGTGCAGACCCTCCCCTGTCGGGCAGAACCACACGTCTTTCACACGATCTCCACGTGCCCACCCCACAGGAACACGTCATCAGGAAACTACCCACCTCTGAAAGAGCAGGTCATTCAACCTTCCAGAGATCACGGGACAGTTGATCTAGGGCGAAGACCACGTGCTGGTCTTCACTATGCCACATAAGCCCTAGTAGTCACTTGGGTTGGGCCTGGTATTTTGGCCCAATGTAAGTGACCGTTGGCCATGCGCTGGGATTTTACTATAAATACCCTCTCTTGCTAGAGGGTCAGTTATTCCATTCTCTACACCATTTCTGTATTTTCTCCCACTCTAATTCCTTTACTCACTTAAGAAGTAGAGTGTCTTGCAGATACACCCCCTCCTTCTCCCTTTTTCCGGTGAACAGCTACCAATCATCGATGCATAGCCAATCAACAATCTCTTCTGATCAGGTACGATCGATTTGTTTTTGATATAATTTTGTAGCAGTTTAGAGTATTATAATGTTTGTTTTACAAACTAAATTTTCATATTTTGAATTAAGCAATCATGTTAAAAGCCTATAAATTAGTATTGTTCTTTTAAAAAATTCCAAGATCAAATTCTAAATTTGTTACTTATTTTTATTTACTAATTCTATATTAACTTAGGTATAACTATATTAATAGAAAATGTCAAAAATATATTTGTTTTGTAATAAAAAGTAAAAACTACTTTATATTAATATTAAAAAAAATTATGAAGTATTTTTGATTCGACCTAGGCCCGACTCTAGTATGAACTTTAAACCTTGAACTCTTATCTACACCGATTTATTTTTTGTTGGTTTTAACTACTGTAATAGATACTATTAATTAGATATTAAATATAAAAATTTACGAACAATTTATAGTTCTCATATCGTAATTGAGTCCCACAAATTTTAAAATGGGAATATTTTCATTTTTATCTTTTTCAATTAACTTGACTCTTTTATATTCACAACATCATCAATTACTTAAATTTTGAAAACACCCTTAATTATTGTTTCCTTTCTTTTATGCAATCTATACTTTAAAAAAGCATTAATACATCGTTTTAATTTCTAATTGTGATTAATGGGATTAAAGTGCTTCCTATATTAATGGTTAGTTTTGTTGATTTTCAATATAAAATTAAGAATATTTACCAACATTTTCTTATTAATAGTAGATAGAGGAACGAATATGTGAATAGAGGTATAAAAATAACGGTAAATATTTAGAAAAATAATTTTAAATGATTCTTTAGTAATTTAAATGAATAAGTGATTTTGGACGTATTTTTGTGTGAGCAAAAGAGAAGACACCTATTATGAATATGATAGATTAATTAATTTTCTTTCATGAAAGTTTGATTTGTTAAAACCATACTAATTATCATAAAAATTGATAAAAAAAATCAATTCTTAATTCAAATAATCAAAACATACGCCTATGTATTTATCGATAAATGTAATAAAAACATACCATCAAATTACAATTACAAATATTTCTATTGAATAATTATTAAATGTTCTTTCTAAGTGTATGTGGTTTCGTGGTGTAGTTGGTTATCATGTCAGTCTAACACACTGAAGGTCCCCAATTCGAGCCTTGGCGAAGCCAAGATGTTGAATTCTTTATCCAAATTTTATAAATTATGCCTAAACGCTGACTTCGAAAATTACCTTTTGGTAACATAATTTAACCAAACACTTTGAAGACTCAATTCTCTCTAATTTTCCTGTTTGTTTTAACATAGAAGATTCTAGAACTTTTAAAAAGGAGTTAAACATTTAATTTATTTTCTCAAACAAGCGATAAAGTCTATAGATATGCTGTAATAAAAACCGTATCAGACTGACAGCTTTGACCTGTTGAGCAGGAAACCAGAACAGTGGCATGTCCAATTAAGTTAAATAACCTATCAAAACAAAAACTATGGAAACTGATTGAGAACCACTGAAATCGGGAAAAACTAGAGCATCATGTAGTTTAAATAAAAAATAAAATTTAAATCTTAGAAAGAGAATGACTCGTGATCTTCAAAAGAAAATTTTAAAATTCCTTCTTAATAAGTGTAGAAGTAAAAGAGAAAATATTTATTATGTGTGATTGGCAATTGTGTGGGACTAGAAAAAGAATAGAAGTTTTTAAAAGGAGAATAAGTTACAGAACAATAAATTTCCATTTTTTTTATGGGGTGGAGGACGAATAAACAGAATATAGAATACTTTTTTTCTTTTTACGTAAATTTCAATGGGTTTTTAATGGATATTCTCACGCTACCTTTCATATTTTGAATTTTACGACCACTGTTAAAAATTTTGCTTTCATGGTTTGTGTTCTAGAGTGGGCCAAGATCTGCCCATCCGTCGGGCAGGCCATGCCCAATATTATTTAGGGAAGGCCCAACAAGGCCCAAATCCCCCATATCGGGCACAGATCTAAATACAACGTGCAGACCCTCCCCTGTCGGGCAGAACCACACGTCTTTCACACGATCTCCACGTGCCCACCCCACAGGAACACGTCATCAGGAAACTACCCGCCTCTGAAAGAGCAGGTCAGCCAACCTTCCAAAGATCACGGGACAGTTGATCTAGGGCGAAGACCACGTGCTGGTCTTCACACTGCCACATAAGCCCTAGCAGTCACTTGGGTTGGGCCTGGCATTCTGGCCCAATGTAAGTGACCGTTGGCCCTGCGCTGGGGTTTTACTATAAATACCCTCTCTTGCTAGAGGGTCAGTTATTCCATTCTCTACACCATTTCTGTATTTTCTCCCACTCTAATTCCTTGACTCACTTAAGAAGTAGGGTGTCTTGCAGATACACCCCCTCCTTCTCCCTTTTCCCGGTGAACAGCTACCAATCATCGATGCATGGCCAATCAGCAATCTCTTCTGATCAGGTACGATCGATTTGTTTTTGATATAATTTTGTAGCAGTTTAGAGTATTATAATGTTTGTTTTACAAACTAAATTTTCATATTTTGAATTAAGCAATCATGTTAAAAGCCTATAAATTAGTATTGTTCTTTTAAAAAATTCCAAGATCAAATTCTAAATTTGTTACTTATTTTTATTTACTAGTTGTATATTCACTTAGGTATAACTATATTAATAGAAAATGTCAAAAATATATTTGTTTTGTAATAAAAAGTAAAAACTACTTTATATTAATATTAAAAAAAATTATGAAGTATTTTTGATTCGACCTAGGCCCGACTCTAGTATGAACTTTAAACCTTGAACTCTTATCTACACCGATTTATTTTTTGTTGGTTTTAACTACTGTAATAGATACTATTAATTAGATATTAAATATAAAAATTTACGAACAATTTATAGTTCTCATATCGTAATTGAGTCCCACAAATTTTAAAATGGGAATATTTTCATTTTTATCTTTTTCAATTAACTTGACTCTTTTATATTCACAACATCATCAATTACTTAAATTTTGAAAACACCCTTAATTATTGTTTCCTTTCTTTTATGCAATCTATACTTTAAAAAAGCATTAATACATCGTTTTAATTTCTAATTGTGATTAATGGGATTAAAGTGCTTCCTATATTAATGGTTAGTTTTGTTGATTTTCAATATAAAATTAAGAATATTTACCAACATTTTCTTATTAATAGTAGATAGAGGAACGAATATGTGAATAGAGGTATAAAAATAACGGTAAATATTTAGAAAAATAATTTTAAATGATTCTTTAGTAATTTAAATGAATAAGTGATTTTGGACGTATTTTTGTGTGAGCAAAAGAGAAGACACCTATTATGAATATGATAGATTAATTAATTTTCTTTCATGAAAGTTTGATTTGTTAAAACCATACTAATTATCATAAAAATTGATAAAAAAAATCAATTCTTAATTCAAATAATCAAAACATACGCCTATGTATTTATCGATAAATGTAATAAAAACATACCATCAAATTACAATTACAAATATTTCTATTGAATAATTATTAAATGTTCTTTCTAAGTGTATGTGGTTTCGTGGTGTAGTTGGTTATCATGTCAGTCTAACACACTGAAGGTCCCCAATTCGAGCCTTGGCGAAGCCAAGATGTTGAATTCTTTATCCAAATTTTATAAATTATGCCTAAACGCTGACTTCGAAAATTACCTTTTGGTAACATAAAAATGTGTAAATTAAAGTATGATTTGAAACCAAGATTTATAGTATACGATAATGTCGTACATGGTCCAATGTAAATATTCAAACTTGAAATACTTTATTTTCTTCAATAGAACTAGTAATAAAGAATAATCATTTTCCAAACTTTGAGGAACTCAATAAAGAAAAAGACATATAGTTCAAAAATGGTCATCTTAAATTCTAAATATCATGCTCAAAAGAGAGATAACAAAGTAAGAAAGAAAAAAGTGTTTAAGGTTTTTATAATATGAACAACAAAACTTATGAAAATAATAGTTATAAAGATAATATGTATATTAAAACATATATAGCCTAAACTACCCTAATCCAGATTATAACAAAAGCTCCATTGCATATTATTTAAAAATGAATATGATGGAGACCAAACTTAACCAAACACTTTAACCAAACACTTTGAAGACTCAATTCTCTCTAATTTTCCTGTTTGTTTTAACATAGAAGATTCTAGAACTTTTAAAAAGGAGTTAAACATTTAATTTATTTTCTCAAACAAGCGATAAAGTCTATAGATGCGCTGTAATAAAAACCGTATCAGACTGACAGCTTTGACCTGTTGAGCAGGAAACCAGAACAGTGGCCTGTCCAATTAAGTTAAATAACCTATCAAAACAAAAACTATGGAAACTGATTGAGAACCACTGAAATCGGGAAAAACTAGAGCATCATGTAGTTTAAATAAAAAATAAAATTTAAATCTTAGAAAGAGAATGACTCGTGATCTTCAAAAGAAAATTTTAAAATTCCTTCTTAATAAGTGTAGAAGTAAAAGAGAAAATATTTATTATGTGTGATTGGCAATTGTGTGGGACTAGAAAAAGAATAGAAGTTGTTAAAAGGAGAATAAGTTACAGAACAATAAATTTCCATTTTTTTTATGGGGTGGAGGACGAATAAACAGAATATAGAATACTTTTTTTCTTTTTACATAAATTTCAATGGGTTTTTAATGGATATTCTCACGCTACCTTTCATATTTTGAATTTTACGACCACTGTTAAAAATTTTGCTTTCATGGTTTGTGTTCTAGAGTGGGCCAAGATCTGCCCATCCGTCGGGCAGGCCATGCCCAATATTATTTAGGGAAGGCCCAACAAGGCCCAAATCCCCCATATCGGGCACAGATCTAAATACAACGTGCAGACCCTCCCCTGTCGGGCAGAACCACACGTCTTTCACACGATCTCCACGTGCCCACCCCACAGGAACACGTCATCAGGAAACTACCCGCCTCTGAAAGAGCAGGTCAGCCAACCTTCCAAAGATCACGGGACAGTTGATCTAGGGCGAAGACCACGTGCTGGTCTTCACACTGCCACATAAGCCCTAGCAGTCACTTGGGTTGGGCCTGGCATTCTGGCCCAATGTAAGTGACCGTTGGCCCTGCGCTGGGGTTTTACTATAAATACCCTCTCTTGCTAGAGGGTCAGTTATTCCATTCTCTACACCATTTCTGTATTTTCTCCCACTCTAATTCCTTGACTCACTTAAGAAGTAGGGTGTCTTGCAGATACACCCCCTCCTTCTCCCTTTTCCCGGTGAACAGCTACCAATCATCGATGCATGGCCAATCAGCAATCTCTTCTGATCAGGTACGATCGATTTGTTTTTGATATAATTTTGTAGCAGTTTAGAGTATTATAATGTTTGTTTTACAAACTAAATTTTCATATTTTGAATTAAGCAATCATGTTAAAAGTCTATAAATTAGTATTGTTCTTTTAAAAAATTCCAAGATCAAATTCTAAATTTGTTACTTATTTTTATTTACTGGTTGTATATTCACTTAGGTATAACTATATTAATAGAAAATGTCAAAAATATATTTGTTTTGTAATAAAAAGTAAAAACTACTTTATATTAATATTAAAAAAAATTATGAAGTATTTTTGATTCGACCTAGGCCCGACTCTAGTATGAACTTTAAACCTTGAACTCTTATCTACACCGATTTATTTTTTGTTGGTTTTAACTACTGTAATAGATACTATTAATTAGATATTAAATATAAAAATTTACGAACAATTTATAGTTCTCATATCGTAATTGAGTCCCACAAATTTTAAAATGGGAATATTTTCATTTTTATCTTTTTCAATTAACTTGACTCTTTTATATTCACAACATCATCAATTACTTAAATTTTGAAAACACCCTTAATTATTGTTTCCTTTCTTTTATGCAATCTATACTTTAAAAAAGCATTAATACATCGTTTTAATTTCTAATTGTGATTAATGGGATTAAAGTGCTTCCTATATTAATGGTTAGTTTTGTTGATTTTCAATATAAAATTAAGAATATTTACCAACATTTTCTTATTAATAGTAGATAGAGGAACGAATATGTGAATAGAGGTATAAAAATAACGGTAAATATTTAGAAAAATAATTTTAAATGATTCTTTAGTAATTTAAATGAATAAGTGATTTTGGACGTATTTTTGTGTGAGCAAAAGAGAAGACACCTATTATGAATATGATAGATTAATTAATTTTCTTTCATGAAAGTTTGATTTGTTAAAACCATACTAATTATCATAAAAATTGATAAAAAAAATCAATTCTTAATTCAAATAATCAAAACATACGCCTATGTATTTATCGATAAATGTAATAAAAACATACCATCAAATTACAATTACAAATATTTCTATTGAATAATTATTAAATGTTCTTTCTAAGTGTATGTGGTTTCGTGGTGTAGTTGGTTATCATGTCAGTCTAACACACTGAAGGTCCCCAATTCGAGCCTTGGCGAAGCCAAGATGTTGAATTCTTTATCCAAATTTTATAAATTATGCCTAAACGCTGACTTCGAAAATTACCTTTTGGTAACATAAAAATGTGTAAATTAAAGTATGATTTGAAACCGAGATTTATAGTATACGATAATGTCGTACATGGTCCAATGTAAATATTCAAACTTGAAATACTTTATTTTCTTCAATAGAACTAGTAATAAAGAATAATCATTTTCCAAACTTTGAGGAACTCAATAAAGAAAAAGACATATAGTTCAAAAATGGTCATCTTAAATTCTAAATATCATGCTCAAAAGAGAGATAACAAAGTAAGAAAGAAAAAAGTGTTTAAGGTTTTTATAATATGAACAACAAAACTTATGAAAATAATAGTTATAAAGATAATATGTATATTAAAACATATATAGCCTAAACTACCCTAATCCAGATTATAACAAAAGCTCCATTGCATATTATTTAAAAATGAATATGATGGAGACCAAACTTAACCAAACACTTTAACCAAACACTTTGAAGACTCAATTCTCTCTAATTTTCCTGTTTGTTTTAACATAGAAGATTCTAGAACTTTTAAAAAGGAGTTAAACATTTAATTTATTTTCTCAAACAAGCGATAAAGTCTATAGATGCGCTGTAATAAAAACCGTATCAGACTGACAGCTTTGACCTGTTGAGCAGGAAACCAGAACAGTGGCCTGTCCAATTAAGTTAAATAACCTATCAAAACAAAAACTATGGAAACTGATTGAGAACCACTGAAATCGGGAAAAACTAGAGCATCATGTAGTTTAAATAAAAAATAAAATTTAAATCTTAGAAAGAGAATGACTCGTGATCTTCAAAAGAAAATTTTAAAATTCCTTCTTAATAAGTGTAGAAGTAAAAGAGAAAATATTTATTATGTGTGATTGGCAATTGTGTGGGACTAGAAAAAGAATAGAAGTTGTTAAAAGGAGAATAAGTTACAGAACAATAAATTTCCATTTTTTTTATGGGGTGGAGGACGAATAAACAGAATATAGAATACTTTTTTTCTTTTTACATAAATTTCAATGGGTTTTTAATGGATATTCTCACGCTACCTTTCATATTTTGAATTTTACGACCACTGTTAAAAATTTTGCTTTCATGGTTTGTGTTCTAGAGTGGGCCAAGATCTGCCCATCCGTCGGGCAGGCCATGCCCAATATTATTTAGGGAAGGCCCAACAAGGCCCAAATCCCCCATATCGGGCACAGATCTAAATACAACGTGCAGACCCTCCCCTGTCGGGCAGAACCACACGTCTTTCACACGATCTCCACGTGCCCACCCCACAGGAACACGTCATCAGGAAACTACCCGCCTCTGAAAGAGCAGGTCAGCCAACCTTCCAAAGATCACGGGACAGTTGATCTAGGGCGAAGACCACGTGCTGGTCTTCACACTGCCACATAAGCCCTAGCAGTCACTTGGGTTGGGCCTGGCATTCTGGCCCAATGTAAGTGACCGTTGGCCCTGCGCTGGGGTTTTACTATAAATACCCTCTCTTGCTAGAGGGTCAGTTATTCCATTCTCTACACCATTTCTGTATTTTCTCCCACTCTAATTCCTTGACTCACTTAAGAAGTAGGGTGTCTTGCAGATACACCCCCTCCTTCTCCCTTTTCCCGGTGAACAGCTACCAATCATCGATGCATGGCCAATCAGCAATCTCTTCTGATCAGGTACGATCGATTTGTTTTTGATATAATTTTGTAGCAGTTTAGAGTATTATAATGTTTGTTTTACAAACTAAATTTTCATATTTTGAATTAAGCAATCATGTTAAAAGCCTATAAATTAGTATTGTTCTTTTAAAAAATTCCAAGATCAAATTCTAAATTTGTTACTTATTTTTATTTACTAGTTGTATATTCACTTAGGTATAACTATATTAATAGAAAATGTCAAAAATATATTTGTTTTGTAATAAAAAGTAAAAACTACTTTATATTAATATTAAAAAAAATTATGAAGTATTTTTGATTCGACCTAGGCCCGACTCTAGTATGAACTTTAAACCTTGAACTCTTATCTACACCGATTTATTTTTTGTTGGTTTTAACTACTGTAATAGATACTATTAATTAGATATTAAATATAAAAATTTACGAACAATTTATAGTTATCATATCGTAATTGAGTCCCACAAATTTTAAAATGGGAATATTTTCATTTTTATCTTTTTCAATTAACTTGACTCTTTTATATTCACAACATCATCAATTACTTAAATTTTGAAAACACCCGTAATTATTGTTTCCTTTCTTTTATGCAATCTATACTTTAAAAAAGCATTAATACATCGTTTTAATTTCTAATTGTGATTAATGGGATTAAAGTGCTTCCTATATTAATGGTTAGTTTTGTTGATTTTCAATATAAAATTAAGAATATTTACCAACATTTTCTTATTAATAGTAGATAGAGGAACGAATATGTGAATAGAGGTATAAAAATAACGGTAAATATTTAGAAAAATAATTTTAAATGATTCTTTAGTAATTTAAATGAATAAGTGATTTTGGACGTATTTTTGTGTGAGCAAAAGAGAAGACACCTATTATGAATATGATAGATTAATTAATTTTCTTTCATGAAAGTTTGATTTGTTAAAACCATACTAATTATCATAAAAATTGATAAAAAAAAATCAATTCTTAATTCAAATAATCAAAACATACGCCTATGTATTTATCGATAAATGTAATAAAAACATACCATCAAATTACAATTACAAATATTTCTATTGAATAATTATTAAATGTTCTTTCTAAGTGTATGTGGTTTCGTGGTGTAGTTGGTTATCATGTCAGTCTAACACACTGAAGGTCCCCAATTCGAGCCTTGGCGAAGCCAAGATGTTGAATTCTTTATCCAAATTTTATAAATTATGCCTAAACGCTGACTTCGAAAATTACCTTTTGGTAACATAAAAATGTGTAAATTAAAGTATGATTTGAAACCAAGATTTATAGTATACGATAATGTCGTACATGGTCCAATGTAAATATTCAAACTTGAAATACTTTATTTTCTTCAATAGAACTAGTAATAAAGAATAATCATTTTCCAAACTTTGAGGAACTCAATAAAGAAAAAGACATATAGTTCAAAAATGGTCATCTTAAATTCTAAATATCATGCTCAAAAGAGAGATAACAAAGTAAGAAAGAAAAAAGTGTTTAAGGTTTTTATAATATGAACAACAAAACTTATGAAAATAATAGTTATAAAGATAATATGTATATTAAAACATATATAGCCTAAACTACCCTAATCCAGATTATAACAAAAGCTCCATTGCATATTATTTAAAAATGAATATGATGGAGACCAAACTTAACCAAACACTTTAACCAAACACTTTGAAGACTCAATTCTCTCTAATTTTCCTGTTTGTTTTAACATAGAAGATTCTAGAACTTTTAAAAAGGAGTTAAACATTTAATTTATTTTCTCAAACAAGCGATAAAGTCTATAGATGCGCTGTAATAAAAACCGTATCAGACTGACAGCTTTGACCTGTTGAGCAGGAAACCAGAACAGTGGCCTGTCCAATTAAGTTAAATAACCTATCAAAACAAAAACTATGGAAACTAATTGAGAACCACTGAAATCGGGAAAAACTAGAGCATCATGTAGTTTAAATAAAAAATAAAATTTAAATCTTAGAAAGAGAATGACTCGTGATCTTCAAAAGAAAATTTTAAAATTCCTTCTTAATAAGTGTAGAAGTAAAAGAGAAAATATTTATTATGTGTGATTGGCAATTGTGTGGGACTAGAAAAAGAATAGAAGTTGTTAAAAGGAGAATAAGTTACAGAACAATAAATTTCCATTTTTTTTATGGGGTGGAGGACGAATAAACAGAATATAGAATACTTTTTTTCTTTTTACATAAATTTCAATGGGTTTTTAATGGATATTCTCACGCTACCTTTCATATTTTGAATTTTACGACCACTGTTAAAAATTTTGCTTTCATGGTTTGTGTTATAGAGTGGGCCAAGATCTGCCCATCCGTCGGGCAGGCCATGCCCAATATTATTTAGGGAAGGCCCAACAAGGCCCAAATCCCCCATATCGGGCACAGATCTAAATTCAACGTGCAGACCCTCCCCTGTCGGGCAGAACCACACGTCTTTCACACGATCTCCACGTGCCCACCCCACAGGAACACGTCATCAGGAAACTACCCGCCTCTGAAAGAGCAGGTCAGCCAACCTTCCAAAGATCACGGGACAGTTGATCTAGGGCGAAGACCACGTGCTGGTCTTCACACTGCCACATAAGCCCTAGCAGTCACTTGGGTTGGGCCTGGCATTCTGGCCCAATGTAAGTGACCGTTGGCCCTGCGCTGGGGTTTTACTATAAATACCCTCTCTTGCTAGAGGGTCAGTTATTCCATTCTCTACACCATTTCTGTATTTTCTCCCACTCTAATTCCTTGACTCACTTAAGAAGTAGGGTGTCTTGCAGATACACCCCCTCCTTCTCCCTTTTCCCGGTGAACAGCTACCAATCATCGATGCATGGCCAATCAACAATCTCTTCTGATCAGGTACGATCGATTTGTTTTTGATATAATTTTGTAGCAGTTTAGAGTATTATAATGTTTGTTTTACAAACTAAATTTTCATATTTTGAATTAAGCAATCATGTTAAAAGCCTATAAATTAGTATTGTTCTTTTAAAAAATTCCAAGATCAAATTCTAAATTTGTTACTTATTTTTATTTACTAGTTGTATATTCACTTAGGTATAACTATATTAATAGAAAATGTCAAAAATATATTTGTTTTGTAATAAAAAGTAAAAACTACTTTATATTAATATTAAAAAAAATTATGAAGTATTTTTGATTCGACCTAGGCCCGACTCTAGTATGAACTTTAAACCTTGAACTCTTATCTACACCGATTTATTTTTTGTTGGTTTTAACTACTGTAATAGATACTATTAATTAGATATTAAATATAAAAATTTACGAACAATTTATAGTTCTCATATCGTAATTGAGTCCCACAAATTTTAAAATGGGAATATTTTCATTTTTTTCTTTTTCAATTAACTTGACTCTTTTATATTCACAACATCATCAATTACTTAAATTTTGAAAACACCCTTAATTATTGTTTCCTTTCTTTTATGCAATCTATACTTTAAAAAAGCATTAATACATCGTTTTAATTTCTAATTGTGATTAATGGGATTAACATGCTTCCTATATTAATGGTTAGTTTTGTTGATTTTCAATATAAAATTAATAATATTTACTAACATTTTCTTATTAATAGTAGATAGAGGAATGAATATGTAAATAGAGGTATAAAAATAACGGTAAATATTTAGAAAAATAATTTTAAATGATTCTTTAGTAATTTAAATGAATAAATGATTTTGGACGTATTTTTGTGTGAGCAAAAGAGAAGACACTTATTATGAATATGATAGATTAATTAATTTTCTTTCATGAAAGTTTGATTTGTTAAAACCATACTAATTATCATAAAAATTGATATAAAATTCAATTCTTAATTCAAATAATCAAAACATACGCCTATGTATTTATCTATAAATGTAATAAAAACATACCATCAAATCACAATTACAAATATTTCTATTGAATAATTTTTAAATGTTCTTTCTAAATGTATGTTGTTTCGTGGTGTAGTTTGTTATCACGTCAGTCTAACACACTGAAGGTCCCTAGTTCGAGCCTGGGCGAAGCCAAGATGTTTAATTCTTTATCCAAATTTTATAAATTATGCCTAAACATTGACTTCGAAAATACATGGTCCAATGTAAATATTCAAACACGGGAAATAAGATATGACATGCCCGGGACAATTTTGTGAATCAACGAAATACTTTATTTTCTTCAATAGAACTAGTAATAAAGAATAATCATTTTCCAAACTTTGAGGAACTCAATAAAGAAAAAGACATATAGTTCAAAAAGGGTCATCTTAAATTCTAAATAGCATGCTCAAAAGAGAGATAACAAAGTAAGAAAGAAAAAAGTGTTTAAGGTTTTTATAATATGAACAACAAAACTTATGAAAATAATAGTTATAAAGATAATATGTATATTAAAACATATATAGCCTAAACTACCCTAATCCAGATTATAACAAAAGCTCCATTGTATATTATTTAAAAATGAATATGATGGAGACCAAACTTAACCAAACACTTTGAAGACTCAATTCTCTCTAATTTTCCTGTTTGTTTTAACATAGAAGATTCTAGAACTTTTAAAAAGGAGTTAAACATTTAATTTATTTTTTCAAACAAGCGATAAAGTCTATAGATGCACTGTAATAAAAACCGTATCGGACTGACCTCTTTGACCTGTTGAGCAGGAAACCAGAACAGTGGCTTGTCCAATTAAGTTAAATAACCTATAAAAAAACATTGGAAACTGATTGAGAACCACTAAAATCGGGAAAAACTAGAGCATCATGTGGTTTAAATAGAAAATAAAATTTAAATCTTAGAAAGGGAATCACTCGTGATCTTCAAAAGAAAATTTTAAAATTCCTTCTTAATAAGTGTAGAAGTAAAAGAGAAAATATTTATTATGTGTGATTGGCAATTATGTGGGACTAGAAAAAGAATAGAAGTTGTTAAAAGGAGAATAAGTTACAGAACAATAAATTTCCTTTTTTTTATGGGGTGGAGGACGAATAAACTGAATATAGAATACTTTTTTTCTTTTTACATAAATTTCAATGGGTTTTTTAATGGATATTCTCACACTACCTTTCATATTTTGAATTTTACGACCACTGTTAAAAATTTTGCTTTCATGGTTTGTGATCTAGAGTGGGCCAAGACCTGCCCATCCGTCGGTCAGGCCATGCCCAACATTATTTGGTGAAGGCCCAAATCCCCCATATCAGGCACAGATCTAAATACGCCGTGCAGACCCTCCCCTGTCGGGCAGAACCACATGTCTTTCACACGATCTCCACGTGCCCACCCTGCAGGAACACGTCATCAGGAAACTACCCACCTCTGAAAGAGCAGGTCAGCCCACCTTTCAAAGATCACGGGACAGTTGATCTAGGGCGAAGACCACGTGCTGGTCTTCACTATGCCATATAAGCCCTAGCAGTCACTTGGGTTGGGCCTGGCATTCTGGCCCAATGCAAGTGACCGTTGGCCCTGCGTTGGGGTTTCACTATAAATACCCTCTCTTGCTAGAGGGCCAAATATTCCATTCTCTACACAATTTCTGTATTTTCTCCCACTCTGATCCTTTACTCACTTAAGAAGTAAAGTGTCTTGCAGATACACCCGCTCCTTCTCCCTATCTCAAGTGAACAGTTACCAATCGTCTACGCATGGCCAATCACCAATCTCTTCTGATCAGGTACGATCGATTTGTTTTTGATATAATTTTGTAGCAGTTTAGAGTATTATAATGTTTGTTTTACAAACTAAATTTTCATATTTTGAATTAAGCAATCATGTTAAAAGCCTATAAATTAGTATTGTTCTTTAAAAAAATTTCAAGATCAAATTCTAAATTGATTACTTATTTTTATTTACTAATTCTATATTCACTTAAGTATAACTATATTAATAGAAAATGTCAAAAATATATTTGTTTTGTAATAAAAAGTAAAAAATACTTTATGTTATATTAAAAAAATTTATGAAGTATTTTCGATTCGACCTAGGCCCGACTCTAGTATGAACTTTAAACCTTGAACTCTTATCTACACCGATTTATTTTTTGTTGGTTTTAATTACTGTAATAGATACTATTAATTAGATATTAAATATAAAAATTTATGAATAATTTGTAGTTCTCATATCGTAATTGAGTCCCACAAATTTTAAAATAGAAATATTTTCATTTTTATCTTTTTCAATTAACTTGACTCTTTTAAATTCACAACATCATCAGTTACTTAAATTTTGAAAACACCCTTAATTATTGTTTCCTTTCTTTTATGCAATCTATACTTTAAAAAAGCAATAATACATCGTTTTAATTTCTAATTGTGATTAATGGGATTAACGTGCTTCCTATATTAATGGTTAGTTTTGTTGATTTCCAATATAAAATTAATAATATTTACTAACATTTTCTTATTAATAGTAGATAGAGGAATGAATATGTGAATAGAGGTATAAAAATAACGGTAAATATTTAGAAAATTAATTTTAAATGATTCTTTAGTAATTTAAATGAATAAATGATTTTGGACGTATTTTTCACTACGCCAGAAATGAGTTTTAGCAGCGCACACAAAGGCAGCGCTTTTTAAAAAAGCGCGGTTAAAGGGTGAGTAAAAAAAAAAGAAAAAAAATTTCCTACCAAAGACAGCGCTTTTAAAAAAACGCTGCTAAAGGGGGGGGGGCTAAGAAAGCGCTTTTTAAAAAGCGCTGCTAAAGGGGTACCCTAAGAAAGTGCTTTTAAAAAGCGCTGCTAAAGGGGGACCCTAAGAAAGCGCTTTTAAAAGCGCTGCTAAAGGGAGCCCCTTTAGCAGCGCTTTTTCTATAAAGCGCTGCTATATGGCATTGCTAAGGCACCCTATGAAAGCGCTTTTAAAAGCGCTGCTAAAGGCCTTTAAAAGCGCTGCTATAGGTATTAGTATTATAATTTTAAAATACCCTCCAGAATTTTAGGAGAAACAGAACAGTCGTGCATTTCTTTTCTTCTTTCTTTCTCCTCTGGCGAACGACCTTGCCCTATTCAAAGTTTCTGTTGCCGTGATCCGCCGTCGACCGTTGCCCTCTTCCGTTGGATTGCGCCGCCGTCGCCGTTCACCGTCTGTTTTCGAGTCTGCATTGCATTGCATTTCCACCATTGTTAAGGTATGTGAAGTTTTACTATGGTTTTCTTGTTTATTTATCTTTTCACCATTGTTGGTATTTGAAGATATAGATGGTTTTTTCTGAGATATTAAAGGGTTTATGTTATTGAGATATTGAAGGTTTAATATTACTGTTGCTGTTAAAGGTTTTATGTTATTGAGATATTGAAGGTTTGATGTAGTTGTTGCAATGCAAAAGTTTGTTGTTATTGAGGCATTGAAGGTTTAATATTATTAATGCTGTTGTTGTTTTTATTGAGTTATTGAAGGTTTAGTGAAGGTTTTTAGTGTTGTTTTGTATTGAAGGTTTGAGGACATGCAAGTAAATTTGAGTTCAAGTATGATATTTGATATGATGTTAACACTAATGTTGTTGGGTTTGTGTAGATATGTTACGTATACTATTGTTTTTGTTGTTGTTGTTAAAAGCCTAAACTCAAAATGTTTTATGTGTTATTGTTTTTCTATTGTTATTTTGGGATTGAGATTGATGTTATTTTTATTTTGTTGCTATTTTGAACATTAGATGGATAATTCATCTAGCACCACTCATACAAATGAGTTTTCTTCTAATTTGAATATAACAAAAATATTAGATAATGATGGCTAAAAATATTAATGTAACTTGATAGAGCATATGTTTTAATAGTTTGGAAATTCGTATTTTTTAAGAGAGTAGCCAACATGAATATGGTTTTATATGATATGGTTTTATATGTTATTATGGTTTTATATGTTGATGGTTTTATATGTTGATATGTTATTATGATGGATTTCTCAATGTTTATATGATATATATGTTATTATGGTTTTATATGTTTAGTTAGGATTTCTCAATGTTTAGTAAGGGTGTCATTTTGGTTTAAGGATTATCTAGTAATTTTAATATGATTTGTTTTGGTGGATTATCTAGTATTTTTAATATGATTTGTCTTGGTTAATTATTAATATGATTTTAATAAAATTTATATTTTGTCTGCTATAGGGGTTACCTGTGAAGAGCAAAGTTGTGATCGTTTCCAAGCATCCTATTGCGTAGCATTCTTAGAAGTTAGTGATTTCCTTACAGGTATTCTCTGTTTTGTTTAACTTTTATAGTTTAGTGTAGATTACTCAATTAGTATGGATAAAAAATGGATGTCTTGTAATCGATTGTCAAAAGAGTACGAGAATGGGGTATCGAAGTTCGTTAAGTTTGCTGTTGAACACGCCAAAGACCCCAGTAGGATCACATGTCCTTGCTTAGGATGCTGTTATGGGCGTCGAGTTGACGCCGTTCAGTTGGAATCTCATTTAATGAGACATGGAATTGATCGAAGTTACACATGTTGGACATTACATGGTGAGATAAGTAACGAGAATGTTGAACCCCGGAATAATACGACATGTGCTTCAAAGGACAACGGCAGAGATACATATGATTGTGATCAAGTCGAAGAGATTGCAGAAGCACTTGAAGAAGATCTTCAAGATTGTCCCAAGATGTTTGAGAGGTTGGTAAGCGATGCAAAGAAACCGTTGTATAAAGGTTGCACTACTTTCACAAGATTGTCCGCGGTATTAAAGTTGTACAATTTAAAGGCGGGTAATGGATGGTCGGATAAAAGTTTCACAGAGTTGTTAGCCCTACTTCAAGATATGCTTCTGGAGGATAATGTTCTTCCCAATCGAACCTATGAAGCTAAAAAATGTTATGCTCTATTGGCATGAGCTATGATAAGATACATGCTTGTCCAAATTATTGCATTTTGTTTCGAAATGAATATGCATCATTAAACGAGTGTCCTAAATGCGGTGTATCTCGGTATAAGAAAAAATTGTCACCAGCAAAAGTATTATGGTATTTTCCTATAATTCCGAGATTCAGACGCATGTTTCGTAGTGAAACAGATGCAAAACACCTGACTTGGCATGCAGATGATAGAATTGTAGATGGGAAGCATCGACATCCGGAAGATTCACCACATTGGATGAAAATTGATAATGATTATCCTGATTTTGGAGAAGAAGCTAGAAACCTTCGCTTGGCATTATCGACTGATGGAATGAATCCGCATGGTTTGCAGAGTATCTCACATTCCACTTGGCCTGTAATTATTATGATTTATAACCTACCTCCATGGCTATGTATGAAGCGTAAGTACATGATGTTATCTATGTTAGTTTCTGGCCCTAAAAAACCAGGGAATGACATAGACGTATACCTGACACCTCTAATCGAAGACTTAAAGAGTTTGTGGGAGAACGGTGTGGAGGTTTATGATGGATATAGGAAAGAAAGTTTCAATTTGAGGGCGATGTTGTTTGGCACAATTAATGATTTCCCAGCATACGGAAATCTATCGGGGTATAGCATTAAAGGTCAATGTGCGTGTCCTATCTGTGAAGAAAACACAGATTGGACGCGGTTGGAATTTGGTCAGAAGAATGTCTTTCTTGGTCATCGTAGATTCTTAAATTCTAGTCATCACTACCGTGGGTGGAGAAAAGCATTCAATGGAGATTCAGAACAACGTAAAGCTCCACCTACATTGACCGGCGAACAAATTTTTGAAAAGGTGAAAGATGTGAGTACTAAGTTTGGTAAGCCTTTTGCTCATACGCTTGTCACGCATGGATGGAAGAAGAGGTCAATTTTGTTTGAGTTGCCGTATTGGAAGTCGTTGTATGTAAGACATTTTCTTGATGTTATGCATATTAAAAAAATGTATTTGAAAGTGTTATTGGTACGTTACTCAATATACGAGGAAAGTCTAAGGATGGCCTTAAAGCAAGAAAGGACTTGGTAGCAATTGGAATAAGAAATGAATTAGGACCCTTGAAGAAAGGAAACCGCACATATCTACCACCTGCTACTTATACTTTATCTAGAAAGGAGAAAAAGATACTGTGTAAGTTTCTGAGTGAAGTTAAAGTTCCAGAAGGATACTCTTCAGATATTAGAAGACTTGTTTCTATGAAAGACCTCAAGTTAAAAAGTTTAAAGACACATGATTGCCATGTTATAATGGAACACTTTCTACCAATAGGTATACGTTCTATTTTTCCAGAAAAAGTGAGAGGCGCAATAACTAAATTGTGTTTTTTCTTTAGGTCAATCTGTAGTAAGGTGATAGATCCTACGATCTTACCAACATTGCAAAGAGAAATAGTTATTACTTTGTGCGAGCTTGAAATGTATTTTCCTCCATCATTTTTTGACATAATGGTACATCTAGTTGTTCATCTTGTGAAAGAGACACAACTGTGTGGACCTGCCTATATGAGATGGATGTACCTTGTTGAACGTTATATGAAAATATTGAAAGGGTATGTGGAAAACCGAAGTCGACCAGAGGGATGTATTGTTGAACGATACATTGTTGAAGAAGCTATTGAGTTTTGTACTAAATATTTGTCCAACGTTCAATCCATTGGCCTCCCAAAATCTCATGTTGTTGAAAAAATAGATGGTAAACAGTTAATTGGAAATAAAGTTGTGACAGTTTCAAGGGATGAACGGGAGCAAGTGCATTTGTATGGTCTGCACAATGACATTGAGGTTGAGCCGTATGTTGAAATGCACAAGGACGTTCTCCGAGGTTTAAACCTGAATAGAAATGAAAATTGGATAGTACGTGAGCACAATCGAAGTTTTATAACATGGTTCAAGGAGCATATTTTTTCAAAGTTTTATTCTGATCCCGCTTCAATAACAGAAAGGTTGAGATGTTTAGCATATGGTCCAAGTTTGCATGTGTTTTCTTATAGCGCATACGTAATTAATGGATACACATTTTATACCAAGGAACAAGATGATAAAAGTACAATGCAAAATAGTGGTCTCACCGTGCTTGCCGAAGCAATGTACATTTCCTCGTATTATGGGGTTATCGAGCGCATTTGGGTGTTTGATTATGAGAAGTTTCAGATTCCTATCTTTGGATGCAAGTGGGTTGAAAATAATAGTGGCATACAAATGGATAAATCAGGTTTTTTGAAAGTGGATCTTAATAAGGTGGGGTACAAAGATGAGCCTTTTATTCTAGCCACGCAAGCTAAACAAGTGTTCTATGTCACTGATCCGACAAGTACGAAATGGTCTATAGTTCTTTTTTCCAACAAAGTAATCGATGATAACATTGGAGAAAAGGGGGATGTTTATGTTGAGAATGAATCTTATATTATAGATGATCCAGATGAGAATATTAGAGTGGACGAATCATATATTAGAAATGATCATAACGAGGGAATTTGGATCAATCCATCTGTCCGTGTTGTTAAGAGACAAGTAAACCCCGTTACAACGAAAAAAAGAAAGAGATGTTAAAGGTACTTGTAACATGTTTTTCTTATTTACACATGTCTTATTTATACCATGTTTTTCTTATTTCTTATTTATACCATGTTTTTCTTATTTACACATTTCTTATGTATATATTTGTTATTTACATATTTGCATGTCATTCATTTGATACTTTGGTTTTTCTGAATTACAGGTATATATATTATGGCCAGCAACGAGGAAACATCACATGATGGAAAACAAACAACAAAAGACGTGGAAGGCGATATTAAAAGAGGCATAACAATTATGAAAAAAATAATCCGTGTGAGAGATAAAGGAGTAAAGTATGATGTCCATTGGAATGAAAGAGATCAGTTAGTTGAGCCTAACGGTGCGCTACTAACAAGTTACATCGGAGCACTTGTATGTTCGCAAGTTCCGATTACTTGCGATAATTGGAGAATTGTTTCATTACAACCAGCTAAAGATAAGATTTGGACCGAGATTCAGGTATAATATTGGAATTGTTTAATTATTTTTGACATTTACGTCTTTAAATTAAATATACTAACATGTTATATGTATGTGTGTTTGTTTGCAGAGATCTTTCAATATTGAAGATCGTAGGAGAAAATATTGTATTCAATTGGCCGGAAAACGCTTGAGGGGATTTAGAGCGTTTTTAACAAACAAGTTTCTAAAAGATTCTGAAGGAAACTTTGTTGACTCAGAGCGTCTGATGAAGTACGCGGATTTGATTTCGGAGGAAGAATGGGAGACGTTTGTTGCAAAGCGAAGATCAAAAGAATTTGAAGTAAGTAGAACTTATCATGAACTATGTATAGTATATATACTTCTTCCACAGGAGTTCTGATAAACTTGTTTTTTCAGGTTGTTAGTGGCGTAAATCGTCAACGGGCATCAAATCCCGCATATCCATACCGAAAGGGCCGTTTGGGATATGCACGATTAGAACAAAAAATAGTAAGTACATATAAATGCTTTAATATGATATATTTACAAAAAATAGTAAGTATATATAATAGGATATAATGCTTTATTATCCGTCTTAATGCGTAGTTGGAAGAGGAGAAGAGTGATGTGACATCTCTTCCGGACCATGTTGTATGGAAGGCTGCCCGTGTGGGATGAGATGGAGTCGTTCAGGAAGAAGTTCAACAAGTCTTTGAACAATGTGTAAGTACAACATTATCTTTGTCAGTAACTGATCAAAAGTGTGTAATATATTTATATATTTTTTTTATCTATATTTCAGGAGACTCTGTCCCAGACCATAACTCCCACCGAGGACGATGATTGCAGGAGCTTACTGAGTCGGGTGCTGAATATTCCTGAGTATTCTGGGCGTGTGAGGGGTAAGGGATTTGGTGTCACTCCATCCAAACTGTATAAGCATCCAAAGAAAAAAAAACCAACCAATAAAGAAGTGATGGATACTTTGGAGGAATTGAAAGCGCAAATTCGTGAATTACAGAAGGATAAGGAGAGATACATGTCAGAAAGACGCGCTCCAGAGGGTAGAGCTACTAGTGACAAAGATAGTATCGGTTGTCCGCAGAAGCTTCCAGAGGTAATTGTATATATTACATTGAAATTAATTTAGCACAGTTTACTTAATTGACACATTAATTGATCATTATTTGTTTAGGGCATTTCACTTTGCCGACTATATTTATCGTCACCTACTCATCGAATGGTTGGCAAGGGAAAGGTGCATAACTTTCTGGGAGACTTACTTCACCACAAACCGCTCCCTTCTGTATTTTTGAAAGTATTTATTGATATTGCATTAGAGGGGAGTGCGTTGTTGCCTATACCAGATGATATTTCAGGCGCAACAGTGGTGGGAGACGCAATAGGAGCGTATGTGGCATGGCCGGCAAATCTGATTTGCATAGATGATGAGGTAGGTTGAACCTTTTAATACTTAAATGTTTTATGATCCATACATGAAAGTTATTCTTACATCTACATTTTCTTATTTACATGATGATCTTAGACTCCTACAAAATCCAAATCAAAAGATGATAGAATTATTGTGCGGGATACCGATTCAGTTGCATCAAAGAAACATGTACTACTACAGTTACATGACTATCTTGTTATACATTAATTACTGAACTTATATATGACTTTTAGGTTCATGATCAGCAGTCGCAACAAGTCAGCAAGGGTAAGATGCCTGAAACTTCCAAGGTTCCCAGAAAAGCAATTGTTCCTCGATTTAGGATGTGCCTTGAAACATATGTCGGAACATCAGATGTGCCTGAGGGTGGCATCCGTCAAATACACATGGAGGCAGGTATTTTTGGTTTTGAATATCCCGAAACAATTGCTAAGGAGGATTTTGATCAGGTTTTCAACCATTCTGAATTGGGCGTCGGTGTTATGCATTCATACATCAGGTACTTCGATCCATTTTAATTAAATAATTGAACATTTTAAAATTTTCTCGTTTAACTGAATATTCTAATGTTGATTATGTTTTTTTAGGTTCTTGTATGACAAGTTATTGGTCCCGAATGAATTGACTTCAGTATTCGCATTCTTATCTGCTAGCTGTGCCAACTCACGTATAATAGACCAGTCACCGGATACAGTCAAAGAGTACACAGTGCAGAGATTTATGTGCGCTACTACGGAGAAGTTGTTCTTGTTGCCATATAATATTGGCCATGGGTTAGATTTTATTCTAAATTCATTTATTATAATTGTTCGATTTTTCCCTTTCTATATAACGTTTCCGTCTAAACTGTTGTCTTATTTTATAATGGACATTGGTTGTTGATTGCAATTAATCCGACGAAAGAAATAGTGTATTATATAGATTCATTGGATGGCGATACAACAAAATATGAAAATCTAAGGAACTTTGTTGATACGTAAGTGATGAGATATACTGTTGTCTTTAATTATATATCTTTATTTATTATGTGACATTGTTCTAAATATGCGTCTATATTATGTTAGAGTTATACAAATTTTCAGAGCACAAAGAGATGCAACGGTGCCAAAAAGTAAGGCTAACAACATCAACTGGATCAGAGTGGAGGTATATTTTCGCATGTTTGACTGTTATAGTGGTTCTACTTGATAAAACTATTTAAACTATATATCCTGATAAATGTTCGTTTGTTTTTTCCATTTACAGTGTCCTCGGCAACGCAATGGTATTGACTGTGGATATTTTGTATTGCGCTTTATGAGGGAAATTATTCTTTCTGGTCAACTTGAGATTCCAGTCATGGTATAGATCAATTCATTATATAAGTTATATGATTCATTTTGATAATTATCCGATACTTCACACTACTACAAAAAAGCTTTATAATAGCGCTTTTTTTGCTTTTTAATAGCGCTTTAAAGCGCTATTAATCAAGCCGCTATTGTAAAACAAAATTTTTAATAGCGCTTTAAAAGCGCTATTATAGTACTGATAATTAATAGCGTTTTTTCAAAAGCGCTATTATAGTACCTGTATTTAATAGCGCTTTTCCAAAACCGCTATTATAAGTCACATATTTGATAACGCTTTCAAACAAAGCGCTATTATAGTACCAGTATTTTTCTTTAATTTTGATAGCACTTTCAAACAAAGCGCTATTATAATACACATATTTAATAGCACTTTCAAATAAAGTGCTATTATAAGACACATATTTAATAGCACTTTCAAAGAAAGCGCTATTATAATCCACATATTCGATAGCACTTTCAAACAAAGCGCTATTAAAATACCGGTAAATTGCTTTAATTTTGATAGCACTTTCTAACAAAGCGCTATTATAGCACGCTCTTTTAGACCGCTATATATTGTAATACACTTTTTTTTACACCAAATCATTATATATATATATATATATATATATATATATATATATATATATATATATATATATATATATATATATATATATATATATATATATATATATATATATATATATATATATATATATATATATATATTGATGCATAGTATTGATGCATACATATAATATTGATACAATATATTGATGCACAGTATTGATGCATACATATAATATTGATGCATACATATAATATTGATGCATACATATAATATTGATGCAAATCATTTCCATTAAGTCAAGCTAAGAACAGATGCATAATACAAGTCATTAGGGATACAGCTATATCTATTATAATTTGTTGAGATCTCGAACAAGCTAAAAGTGATTTAAGAATCTTTTGTCATAACATTCTCATTGAGGGAACATTTTCTGTTTCCTTCGGAATGATTGATACATGGAACAACATTTATTGAATACAGTATCACTACAAACGAAATTTAATAATTTTGCCAGAAAAACTCAATGAAACTTGCATAAAGAATAGAACTTGCATTTATTGAATACAGTATCACCAATCATTCAACTAGCCAATGGTTTCTCTCTCTCTCTCTCTCTCTCTCTCTCTCTCTCTCTCTCTCTCTCTATATATATATATATATATATATATATATATATATATATATATATATATATATATATATATATATATATATATATATATATATATATATATAGATATATATATATATATATATATATATATTTATGGTTACAAGCATTTAGGACCAACTCAACTTATTCACATCCAAAAGCATTCCATTTTCAAAGATTTCCACTATTAGAACAGTCAGCTAAAAATTTGGAGCATAGGTTTTGGTACTTACTGCAATTAGAAGTCCTATCTCAACTGAAACAAAAACAACTCCAAAGAATGCTCCCACGCAAGCAATGAAATCGAATTTATCGATCTTCCAGATCAAAATTGCTGCCTAATAGTCCACAAGGCGGATGACAGCGGAAATGATAATGGCAGCAAGAATTGCATTTGGAGTGTACTTAAAAGGCAGAGTTAGGAATTGCAGCGTTAGAAAAACAACCACAGACATCACAATATTAGATACCACAATTTGGCAGCCAGCCATGTAGTTTACCGCCGACCAAGAGAAAGAACCTGAGAAAATAACAATAGATCAGCTGGTTAAAATATTTGTTGAAACATACTATTAACATCTGTTCATTATGATCTTACCGGTTGCCACATAACATGAAGTCATCGAACTAACAACGTTCATTGTTCCTAATGCAACCATTTCTCTGTTTCCATCGAGTTGATAGTCCTTCATAGATGCAAAAGTTCTTCCAATAGCTATGGCTTCCTGAAAACCAAAACGCAACCGTTTAGTTATAAATGTCATAGTAAATAATAGAAGAAATACTCATCTAGAGAGATACTTCTAGTACTAGTAGTACTATTTTTGCTTACTGTCGGTGCTATCATGCCTGCCGTGACACCGATTTTAAAACTTTACCCAAGGTATTCGCCGCTAAAATAAATATCATGAACAGACGAAGGATTGATCCCTTTCTCTATTTTATTTACCTTCACATATCAATGAACAAACCCTTTAGTTCTATGGAAATTAAAACTATGTGAAAACAATCATATTCTGCAATATTCGGAATGAGGATGGAACTTCAAGTTCTTATATACTTACACTTTCTACCCCTTGCTTATCTGCGCGTGTTATGAATACGAAAAAAGTGGACAGCACGACAGATATCAATGGAGCAATTGCTGGCACCCAGAAGAATTTATTGTTCTTCTTTCCCTAATCAACAAAACATGAAATAATATTAGAAAAAACTTTGCAGTCCTAACTATTTAAGATATAATAGGAAGATGAAAAGGGATTTTAATGTCATACGATATGCTTGGGGACGAGAAGAAAACACAGAAAGCTAGCTCCGATTAATATAGTGTGCCAGTTCCACTGCAAAATGGTAAATATTAGATCATGCATTTCTCATTTTCTTATCTAGTTCATAACTTGCTTGTGCATATTGAGAGATAAAGAGAAAGAGATCACACTCCATGTTTGGCTGATGAGAACACTGAATGCAGCACGGAGACAATATCGGTTTTTGTTGTGAACATTTTGGTTTTAATGCCAAGAAACCCTTTAGCTGTTGAAGGCCAATTGTGATGGCAGCAACACTAAGAAACTTCCCTTGGCTGCACTTTCCATTGGCTTCCTCAGCCTGCAGCACATCATCTTTTGTAACCTCTCCTGAGGAAGCAGATTTCTCAAAGCTGAAATCAAATTGAGAACAAAAGCATAATCATCATAGGGAAGACATAAATGCGTGATCAAGCAAACACACAAGCTACAAGACAAACCGTGAAATCCCTTTCAGTCTCTTAACTGCTGAACTAGAAAAAACTGAAGCATTTGTTTGATTACTAGTTTGCTCCAGAGATGGATTTTCCTGAACACAGCAATAAGGTTACTTTAGTTAGTCTCAACTCTCAGCAACAATATCAACATGGTATCAATAATTGAACAAAGCTTTCAACTGAATAAAGTAGATATTAGTTGTAGCTTGAACATGTAAACTAACCTTTACTTTTCCTTCCCATAAGCATGTCTATACCTCAGATTTTTGGTAGAAAATACATCATCAAGACGTGTGTCATTGTATCTTGGAGCCCTAAACGATCCTGGTTTTTTAAGCCTATTGTCCACCTCAGCAGCTCTGCAACCATAAAGTCATTAATCAAGTAAATTCTCAGCAATTTATGAAACAGTGAATTGAGTAAGAAGCAGTCGAAACTAACTTTGAGGAACCAGCACAGGTCGACGATGATTGCAGCGTAAACATTGTGCTTGGCTTCCAGAATCCTAACAGGCGATCTGCTGTGAATACCTTGACGCTTGTGAGCATCAATCTGCAGTTAAATGTGAGTTGGTGTATTAGATTCTTGTTGTCAAACGAAAATGCATTAGTGTGATACTAGTCTGTTACGTACCAGCTTCACAATCTGCTCATGAACTGAGTGGTTCCAGTTATAAAAGTGGTCATAGAAAATTGTAGGTATCCCAGGATGAGTCAATATGTAAGCATATCCCTGCAGTAATCAAAAGTTATATGCAGATCATTATTTTATAAACATAATTAAACTCTGTTTAATTAAGATTGTAGTTAGTTAGCAGGATAGGGGCTGTAAGTCAAAAATATTGTCAATTTTTTGCTAGTATCCAAGTTGAAAGTAATGAAAAACTAAAACATTGATATGTACCTCCATAACATGATCAGAAGGGAAGGGCCAATGAGCCTGCACAGAGAGTGAAACAAGAGCGTGAATTTAAAATTTAGTCGTAAAAACTAAAAAAGCAATGTGTTATTAGGAAAATGAGGTAGAAGGAAATGACATATTTGTATTGGTGTCAAAATTCTTGCTGGAATCAGGAAGGCAATATGATAAAAGGCACATTATTAATCAATAACCTTTAAAAAAAAGGTATTTTCAAAAGCAAAATTAATTTTACATAAATCTATTATACCAGACCAGTCTTTCCCAGTTGTCACTAAGAAATAAGAAAAATGCATATAAATTTGAGTCACCTGAGTTGAGCCAGTATCATGATTTTCTATAAATGTCGCTGATCTTGAAGGCCACCACCCAATCACACCAGGTGGCTTCCCTTGAGCATCACACAGTCGCCAATATTCTCTCTTGACAGCTTCCTACAAATGGCAGCATGAGGAAAGAAGTTTGTAGCATGAATTCAATAAACTTGAGATTAAGCAACTGAATTCAGCGGTAGGGAATCATGGTCCATATAAGATAATGAGCACAAAATGTTTGGTACCTGGAGAATTCCCTTTGTGGTGAAGTAAAATGCAGTTGAGAGCTGTCCAGTTCCATCAATCCAATTGACAATTCGTTGCCTATGGCTATCTGCGGAGAGAGAAAAATAAGTGAGCTATAGCCTAAATATTGAAAGGCTAAAGTATTCATATATTTCGTAATCATTAAGTATTCATATATTTGATGACAGAATATATATATTTAAGCACTCATTTCAATTTCAATTTGAAGCATAACAATAAACTAAAATTGCATGCATTCACTGAGTAACTTGTTGATATTAAACATAAAGTGATGATACAAAATAAATGAAAGTCCAAACTTAATGAAAAAACCATTAGGAGTATCACCAAAAGAGTAATAACAAGATTCCAAACAAGTAGAAGCTCATGCTGATCAAATCAGTATTGTCGATGATCGCAGATAGCATTGGCGGAGAGCTAAAATCCCAATATACCAGCAGCTTTGTGGCGCCATCATGGCGGATGATGGCGGAAAAACCGCAATATCGGACTATATTTACCATTGCGGCAACACCAAAATACGCCATTGATATCATCCATGGCGCCAGCATGGCCGATATTCGATAACATTTAATCAAATCATCTAAGTTTATAAGGTTTGTAAAAAAAATATATCTGAAAATAACGTCATTATTTCTAATTAAATCCAAAAGCAACAAAAAAATCAGATCTTTTTTTCCAGCTAAGCATTGATCAGCTTAATGAACTAACTCATTGCACTGACACGTGTGGGAACACAGGTCTTTGAAAGAAACCGCGCAATAACAGTAAAAGATAACAGACTGTGGTTTTGTGCAAGTGATGAGAGTGAGCGACACATAGTAATCAAATGGAAAGAATGTGAGCTTGCCAAGTTTACTGTGGAAAGTTAATTTCTTAGTATGAATAGATTACCTCTGGCTTGAGATCACGGTGGACAACGCCCTGTAGATGACAGTAAGCTACTACACTTAATATCTGAATCAAAACAACTCTAGCATCCTCTTCTGAGTACTTTCCACCCCTATAAATCAGAATCAAGTATGAGCTGATCAGAATGTTTGCAATGACGACAACGGTAAAATAACAAAACCAAAAAATCTCCTTTTAGTTAGTTCCAACTTTGTGGCACGGAAAAATAAAAGTTGGAGAATATTATTACCTGGAAAGAATCTTATCTAGCAATTCACCTCCTTTGCATAATCTGTATAGCATGAGATATAGTAGCAGATTAGTTCCGAATTTATTGACTCGATTAACAACTTTCATTTTTCTGCTCAATTAATATGATATCTCCAAACAATCAATATTACAATACATTTCTTTGGAACTATACTCTAGATATAAGGAAAGTCATTAACTTAAATAAAAAATAACACTTGTTACATGTGGGATTATATTACTAAATCTAAGTTCATGTTTGGTTACGTGCCACATTGACATTTGTGTTTCAATGCACTATGAACGTTACTTTATTGAAGCAACAAATCGAAGCTTCCAAACATGCCCGAACACGCCCGAACTTTCAGCAGCATTGTTTTCATGAAGGTAACAAATAAAGTGGTGACAAAAAATATATGGGTAATATTAAGAACTTACTCCATAACTATATAAACATTTTCATCGTCTTCATAGGCTTCGTAGAATTGTACCAAATTCTTATGACCAGTCAAAGCTCGCAATATCTTCACTTCTCTTCTTACATCCTCTATCACAATGGCTGTCGTCATCTGCCAAACATTTCCAAAATTCATAAGAACAAAGACCACATAGCTGATTTAATAATTAACAGCCAAAGATGACATTGATCACAACAATAACTTCTCATAAGACTGTAATGTAAACAAATCCATGAAAAGTACTTCCTTGAAAAGAAATCACGTAATTTATCGAAAAATACCACAATCGCATAGTTTCATGATTTTTCCAAGTAAAATCTAAAAAGCTTGATTCTCCATATTTAACACAAGGCATGAAATACACACAAACATTTCTACCCTAATAATCATCAACAACTCTATTTGAAGAGGCATAAAACCTAATCACAACAAAGTCATTCCAACAAAAAAATTACAAAACTACTTTCTTCTAATCATGGTTTTAAATTGCGGTCCGCAATATTTCTTAAGTGGTAGCCTCCGCAACCGCATCAGACCACAAAAATCACATGTCTGCCTTCATTAGGAACTTCATCAGACAATTTCGTCCTTTTTTCTTCAAGTATTTTCATCGCCGCAGCCGCAGTTTAAAACCATGCTTCCAATAACCAAAATCCACATGATTGAATTAACGAAAAATCTAAAATTTGCATCTTTTAGTACTTCAACATCAAGATTTCATAAAAATGCACAGATCAGAAATCATACATGTAACAAACATATAACCTAATTATAAAAATAAAATAAAAAAACAAAAATGATGAAAATAGACCTTAGATTTAGGAATGACTTTAACAGCAACATCAAGACCCTTAAAGCTTCCTTTTTTACCCTTAGCATAACAAGTATACCCAAAATGTCCACGCCCCACTTCTTGACCAATCTCAAAATTACTCCCAAACTGCTTGGAAAATCCAAAACTCTTATCCAACCCAACTTCACACTCACTCCCTTCCGGTATCGTAGCCTCGTTAGTTTTAAAATTAAATCTTATTCGATATGTTATATTATGTAGTATTTTGATGAATTCAAGTGCGCTACTTACACGAAAGCAAAATTGGAAGAAATTAAAGAGGAATGGTGTCAATTTATTCTTGGGTTGAGAATTGTATAGAGTTATCGGATTGGAAGACTTGTAATTATATGTAAATTGAATGTATTTGTGTTGTTGTAATTCTGAGGATCGAATTTTGTTGTAACATATTTAAACAGGTTTATGTGTATATTAAAATGTTTATGAACAAAGTGATGAGTTACAATGTATCCAAAGTTTTGAATTGTATATATAAGGCCAAAGTTTGAATTGTATATTTAAGGCCAAAGTTTGAATTATATATATAAGGCCAAAGTGTTGAAATAAAGGCCTGAATTATAAGCAGGTTTGTGTAATATAAGAAGGTTGTTGGTAAATATACAAAACAGGGTGAATATTTTTTTAAAAAAAAATTTTAAAATCTGGGACATTAGACAACGCTTTTACAAAAAAGCGTTGCTAAAGGTCACAAACATTACGCTACAAAAGCGCTGCTATAGGTTTGGAAGGGGGGGTCTAAGATAGCGCTTGTAAAAAGCGCTGCTAAAGGGTGGGCTATGGCAGCCCTTTGTAAAAGCGCGGCTAAAGGTGGGGTCTAAGACATCGCTTTGTGAAAGCGCTGCTAAAGGGGGGGATGGTTGGGGGAATTATGCAGCGCTTACAAAAGCGCTGCTAAAGGGCTAAAAAAGCGCTGCTAAAGGTGCTGCTGAAGGGAGCCTTTAGCAGTGCTTTTTCATTGTTAAAAAGCGCTGCCTTTACCTTTAGCAGCGCCACTTTTGGTAGCGCTGCTAAAGGCCAAAAAAAGCGCTGCTAAAGGTCTTTTTTGGCATAGTGTTTGTGTGAGCAAAAGAGAAGACACTTATTATGAATATGATAGATTAATTAATTTTCTTTCATGAAAGTTTGATTTGTTAAAACCATACTAATTATCATAAAAATTGATATCAAAATCAATTCTTAATTCAAATAATTAAAACACACGCCTATGAATTTATCAATAAATGTAATAAAAACATACCATCAAATCATAATTACAAATATTTCTATTGAATAATTTTTAAATGTTCTTTCTAAATGTATGTGGTTTCATGGTGTAGTTGGTTATCACGTCAGTCTAACACACGGAAGGTCCCCAGTTTGAGCCTGGGCGAAGCCAAGATGTTGAATTCTGTATCCAAATTTTATAAATTATGCCTAAATATTGACTTCGAAAATTACCTTTTGGTAACATAAAAATGTGTAAATTAAAGTATGATTTGAAACCAAGATTTATAGTATACGATAATGTCGTACATGGTCCAATGTAAATATTCAAACACGGGAAATAAGATAGGACATGCCCAGGACAATTTTGTGAATCAACGAAATACTTTATTTTCTTTAATAGAACTAGTAATAAAGAATAATAATTTTCCAAACTTTGAGGAACTCAATAAAAAAAAGACATATAGTTCAAAAAGGGTCATCTTAAATTCTAAATATCATGCTCAAAAGAGAGATAACAAAGTAAGAAAGAAAAAAGTGTTTAAGGTTTTTATAATATGAACAACAAAACTGATGAAAATAATAGTTATAAAGATAATATGTATATTAAAACGTATATAGCCTAAACTACCCTAATCCAGATTATAATAAAAGCTCTATTGCGTATTATTCTAAAATGAATATGATGGAGACCAAACATAACCAGACACTTTGAAGATTCAATTCTCTCTAATTTTCCTATTTGTTTTAACATAGAAGATTCTAGAACTTTTAAAAAGTAGTTAAACATTTAATTTATTTTCTCAAACAAGCGATACAGTCTATAGATGCGCTGTAATAAAAACCGTATCGAACTGACCGCTTTGACCTGTTGAGTAGGAAACCAGAACAGTGGCCTGTCCAATTAAGTTAAATAACCTATCAAAACAAAAACTATGGAAACTGATTGAGAACCACTGAAATCGGGAAAAACTAGAGCATCATGTGGTTTAAATAAAAAATAAAATTTAAATCTTAGAAAGAGAATGACTCGTGATCTTCAAAAGAAAATTCTAAAATTTCTTCTTAATAAGTGTAGAAGTAAAAGAGAAAATATTTATTATGTGTGATTGGAAATTGTGTGGGACTAGAAAAAGAATAGAAGTTGTTAAAAGGAGAATAAGTTACAGAACAATAAATTTCCATTTTTTTAATGGGGTGGAGGAAGAATAAACTGAATATAGAATACTTTTTTTCTTTTTACATAAATTTCAATGAGTTTTCAATGGATATTCTCACACTACCTTTCATATTTTGAATTTTACGACCACTGTTAAAATATTTGCTTTCATGGTTTGTGTTCTAGAGTGGGCCAAGTCCTGCCTATCCGTCGAGCAGGCCATGCCCAACATTATTTGGGGAAGGCCCAACAAGGCCCAAATCCCCCATATCGGGCACAAATCTAAATACGCCGTGCAGACCCCCCCTGTCGGGCAGAACCACACGTCTTTCACACGATCTCCACGTGCCCACCCCGCACGAACACGTCATCAAGAAACTACCCACCTCTGAAGGAGCAGGTCAGCCCACCTGCCAGAGATCACGGGACAGTTGATCTAGGGTGAAGACCACGTCTGGTCTTCACTATGCCACATAAGCCCTAGCAGTCACTTGGGTTGGGCCTGGCATTCTGGCCCAATGCAAGTGATCGTTGGCCCTGCGCTGGGGTTTCACTATAAATACCCTCTCTTGCTAGAGTGTCAGTTATTCCATTCTCTACACCATTTCTATATTTTCTCCCACTCTGATCCTTTACTCACTTAAGAAGTAGAGTGTCTTGCAGATACACCCCCTCCTTCTCCCTATCTCAAGTGAACAGCTACCAATCGTCGACGCATGGTCAATCAGTAAAGTCTTCTGATCAGGTACGATCGATTTGTTTTTGATATAATTTTGTAGCAGTTTAGAGTATTATAATGTTTGTTTTACAAACTAAATTTTCATATTTTGAATTAAGCAATCATGTTAAAAGCCTATAAATTAGTATTGTTCTTTAAAAAAATTTCAAGATCAAATTCGAAATTTATTACTTATTTTTATTTACTAATTCTATATTCACTTAGGTATAACTATATTAATAGAAAATGTCAAAAATATATTTGTTTTGTAATAAAAAGTAAAAAATACTTTATATTATATTAAAAAAATTTATGAAGTATTTTCGATTCGACCTACGCCCGACTCTAGTATGAACTTTAAACCTTGAACCGTTATCTAGACCGATTTATTTTTTGTTGATTTTAACTACTGTAATAGATACTATTAATTAGATATTAAATATAAAAATTTACGAACAATTTGTAGTTCTCATATCGTAATTGAGTCCCACAAATTTTAAAATAGGAATATTTTCATTTTTATCTTTTTCGATTAACTTGACACTTTTAAATTCACGACATCATCAGTTACTTAAATTTTGAAAACACCCTTAATTATTGTTTCCTTTCTTTTATGCAATCTATACTTTAAAAAAGCATTAATACATCGTTTTAATTTCTAATTGTGATTAATGGGATTAACGTGCTTCCTATATTAATGGTTAGTTTTGTTGATTTTCAATATAAAATTAATAATATTTACTAACATTTTCTTATTAACAGTAGATAGAGGAATGAATATGTGAATAGAGGTATAAAAAAACGATAAATATTTAGAAAAATAATTTTAAATGATTCTTTAGTAATTTAAATGATTAAATGATTTTCGACGTATTTTTGTGTGAGCAAAAGAGAAGACACTTATTATGAATATGATAGATTAATTAATTTTCTTTCATGAAAGTTTGATTTGTTAATACCATACTAATTATCATAAAAATTGATATAAAAATCAATTCTTAATTCAAATAATTAAAACATACGCCTATGTATTTATCGATAAATGTAATAAAAACATACCATCAAATCACAATTACAAATATTTCTATTGAATAATTTTTAAATGTTCTTTCTAAATGTATGTGGTTTCGTGGTGTAGTTGGTTATCACGTCAGTCTAACACACTGAAGGTCCCCAGTTTGAGCCTGGGCGAAGCCAAGATGTTTAATTCTTTATCCAAATTTTATAAATTATGCCTAAACATTGACTTCGAAAATTACCTTTTGGTAACATAAAAATGTGTAAATTAAAGTATGATTTGAAACCAAGATTTATAGTATACGATAATGTCGTACATGGTCCAATGTAAATATTCAAACACAGGAAATAAGATATGACATGCCCAGGACAATTTTGTGAATCAACGAAATACTTTATTTTCTTCAATAGAACTAGTAATAAAGAATAATGATTTTCCAAACTTTGAGGAACTCAATAAAGAAAAAGACATATAGCTCAAAAAGGGTCATCTTAAATTCTAAATATCATGCTCAAAAGAGAGATAACAAAGTAAGAAAGAAAAAAGTGTTTAAGGTTTTTATAATATGAACAACAAAACTTATGAAAATAATAGTTATAAAGATAATATGTATATTAAAACATATATAGCCTAAACTACCCTAATCCAGATTATAATAAAAGCTCGATTGCATATTATTTAAAAATGAATATGATGGAGACCAAACTTAACCAAACACTTTGAAGACTCAATTCTCTTTAATTTTCCTTTTTGTTTTAACATAGAAGATTCTAGAACTTTTAAAAAGGAGTTAAACATTTAATTTATTTTCTCAAACAAGCGATAAAGTCTATAGATGCGCTGTAATAAAAACTGTATCGAACTGACCGCTTTGACCTGTTGAGTAGGAAACCAGAACAGTGGCCTGTCCAATTAAGTTAAATAACCTATCAAAACAAAAACTATGGAAACTGATTGAGAACCACTGAAATCGGGAAAAACTAGAGCATCATGTGGTTTAAATAAAAAATAAAATTTAAATCTTAGAAAGAGAATGACTCGTGATCTTCAAAAGAAAATTTTAAAATTCCTTCTTAATAAGTGTAGAAGTAAAAGAGAAAATATTTATTATGTGTGATTGGAAATTGTGTGGGACTAGAAAAAGAATAGAAGTTGTTAAAAGGAGAATAAGTTACAGAACAATAAATTTCCATTTTTTTAATGGGGTGGAGGAAGAATAAACTGAATATAGAATACCTTTTTTCTTTTTACATAAATTTCAATGAGTTTTCAATGGATATTCTCACACTACCTTTCATATTTTGAATTTTACGACCACTGTTAAAATATTTGCTTTCATGGTTTGTGTTCTAGAGTGGGCCAAGTCCTGCCTATCCGTCGAGCAGGCCATGCCCAACATTATTTGGGGAAGGCCCAACAAGGCCCAAATCCCCCATATCGGGCACAGATCTAAATACGCCGTGCAGACCCCCCCTGTCGGGCAGAACCACACGTCTTTCACACGATCTCCACGTGCCCACCCCGCACGAACACGTCATTAGGAAACTACCCACCTCTGAAGGAGCAGGTCAGCCCACCTGCCAGAGATCACGGGACAGTTGATCTAGGGCGAAGACCACGTCTGGTATTCACTATGCCACATAAGCCCTAGCAGTCACTTGGGTTGGGCCTGGCATTCTGGCCCAATGCAAGTGATCGTTGGCCCTGCGCTGGGGTTTCACTATAAATACCCTCTCTTGCTAGAGGGTCAGTTATTCCATTCTCTACACCATTTCTATATTTTCTCCCACTCTGATCCTTTACTCACTTAAGAAGTAGAGTGTCTTGCAGATACACCCCCTCCTTCTCCCTATCTCAAGTAAACAGCTACCAATCGTCGACGCATGGTCAATCAGCAATCTCTTCTGATCAGGTACGATCGATTTGTTTTTGATATAATTTTGTAGCAGTTTAGAGTATTATAATGTTTGTTTTACAAACTAAATTTTCATATTTTGAATTAAGCAATCATGTTAAAAGCCTATAAATTAGTATTGTTCTTTAAAAAAATTTCAAGATCAAATTCGAAATTTATTACTTATTTTTATTTACTAATTCTATATTCACTTAGGTATAACTATATTAATAGAAAATGTCAAAAATATATTTGTTTTGTAATAAAAAGTAAAAAATACTTTATATTATATTAAAAAAATTTATGAAGTATTTTCGATTCGACCTACGCCCGACTCTAGTATGAACTTTAAACCTTGAACCGTTATCTACACCGATTTATTTTTTGTTGATTTTAACTACTGTAATAGATACTATTAATTAGATATTAAATATAAAAATTTACGAACAATTTGTAGTTCTCATATCGTAATTAGGTCCCACAAATTTTAAAATAGGAATATTTTCATTTTTATCTTTTTCAATTAACTTGACACTTTTAAATTCACGACATCATCAGTTACTTAAATTTTGAAAACACCCTTAATTATTGTTTCCTTTCTTTTATGCAATCTATACTTTAAAAAAGCATTAATACATCGTTTTAATTTCTAATTGTGATTAATGGGATTAACGTGCTTCCTATATTAATGGTTAGTTTTGTTGATTTTCAATATAAAATTAATAATATTTACTAACATTTTCTTATTAACAGTAGATAGAGGAATGAATATGTGAATAGAGGTATAAAAAAACGATAAATATTTAGAAAAATAATTTAAAATGATTCTTTAGTAATTTAAATGATTAAATGATTTTCGACGTATTTTTGTGTGAGCAAAAGAGAAGACACTTATTATGAATATGATAGATTAATTAATTTTCTTTCATGAAAGTTTGATTTGTTAATACCATACTAATTATCATAAAAATTGATATAAAAATCAATTCTTAATTCAAATAATTAAAACATACGCCTATGTATTTATCGATAAATGTAATAAAAACATACCATCAAATCACAATTACAAATATTTCTATTGAATAATTTTTAAATGTTCTTTCTAAATGTATGTGGTTTTGTGGTGTAGTTGGTTATCACGTCAGTCTAACACACTGAAGGTCCCCAGTTTGAGCCTGGGCGAAGCCAAGATGTTTAATTCTTTATCCAAATTTTATAAATTATGCCTAAACATTGACTTCGAAAATTACCTTTTGGTAACATAAAAATGTGTAAATTAAAGTATGATTTGAAACCAAGATTTATAGTATACGATAATGTCGTACATGGTCCAATGTAAATATTCAAACACAGGAAATAAGATATGAGATGCCCAGGACAATTTTGTGAATCAACGAAATACTTTATTTTCTTCAATAGAACTAGTAATAAAGAATAATGATTTTCCAAACTTTGAGGAACTCAATAAAGAAAAAGACATATAGCTCAAAAAGGGTCATCTTAAATTCTAAATATCATGCTCAAAAGAGAGATAACAAAGTAAGAAAGAAAAAAGTGTTTAAGGTTTTTATAATATGAACAACAAAACTTATGAAAATAATAGGTATAAAGATAATATGTATATTAAAACATATATAGCCTAAACTACCCTAATCCAGATTATAATAAAAGCTCCATTGCATATTATTTAAAAATGAATATGATGGAGACCAAACTTAACCAAACACTTTGAAGACTCAATTCTCTCTAATTTTCCTTTTTGTTTTAACATAGAAGATTCTAGAACTTTTAAATAGGAGTTAAACATTTAATTTATTTTCTCAAACAAGCGATAAAGTCTATAGATGCGCTGTAATAAAAACCTTATCGAACTGACCGCATTGACCTGTTGAGTAGGAAACCAGAACAGTGGCCTGTCCAATTAAGTTAAATAACCTATCAAAACAAAAACTATGGAAACTGATTGAGAACCACTGAAATCGGGAAAAACTAGAGCATCATGTGGTTTAAATAAAAAATAAAATTTAAATCTTAGAAAGAGAATGACTCGTGATCTTCAAAAGAAAATTTTAAAATTCCTTCTTAATAAGTGTAGAAGTAAAAGAGAAAATATTTATTATGTGTGATTGGCAATTGTGTGGGACTAGAAAAAGAATAGAAGTTGTTAAAAGGAGAATAAGTTACAGAACAATAAATTTCCATTTTTTTAATGGGGTGGAGGAAGAATAAACTGAATATAGAATACTTTTTTTCTTTTTACATAAATTTCAATGAGTTTTCAATGGATATTCTCACACTACCTTTCATATTTTGAATTTTACGACCACTGTTAAAATATTTGCTTTCATGGTTTGTGTTCTAGAGTGGGCCAAGTCCTGCCTATCCGTCGAGCAGGCCATGCCCAACATTATTTGGGGAAGGCCCAACAAGGCCCAAATCCCCCATATCGGGCACAGATCTAAATACGCCGTGCAGACCCCCCCTGTCGGGCAGAACCACACGTCTTTCACACGATCTCCACGTGCCCACCCCGCACGAACACGTCATCAGGAAACTACCCACCTCTGAAGGAGCAGGTCAGCCCACCTGCCAGAGATCACGGGACAATTTATCTAGGGCCAAGACCACGTGCTGGTATTCACTATGCAACATAAGCCCTAGCAGTCACTTGTGTTGGGCCTGGCATTCTGGCCCAATGCAAGTGATCGTTGGCCCTGCGCTGGGGTTTCACTATAAATACCCTCTCTTGCTAGAGGGTCAGTTATTCCATTCTCTACACCATTTCTATATTTTCTCCCACTCTGATCCTTTACTCACTTAAGAAGTAGAGTGTCTTGCAGATACACCCCCTCCTTCTCCCTATCTCAAGTGAACAGCTACCAATCGTCGACGCATGGTCAATCAGCAATCTCTTCTGATCAGGTACGATCGATTTGTTTTTGATATAATTTTGTAGCAGTTTAGAGTATTATAATGTTTGTTTTACAAACTAAATTTTCATATTTTGAATTAAGCAATCATGTTAAAAGCCTATAAATTAGTATTGTTCTTTAAAAAAATTTCAAGATCAAATTCGAAATTTATTACTTATTTTTATTTACTAATTCTATATTCACTTAGGTATAACTATATTAATAGAAAATGTCAAAAATATATTTGTTTTGTAATAAAAAGTAAAAAAATACTTTATATTATATTAAAAAAATTTATGAAGTATTTTCGATTCGACCTACGCCCGACTCTAGTATGAACTTTAAACCTTGAACCGTTATCTACACCGATTTATTTTTTGTTGATTTTAACTACTGTAATAGATACTATTAATTAGATATTAAATATAAAAATTTACGAACAATTTGTAGTTCTCATATCGTAATTGAGTATCACAAATTTTAAAATAGGAATATTTTCATTTTTATCTTTTTCAATTAACTTGACACTTTTAAATTCACAACATCATCAGTTACTTAAATTTTGAAAACACCCTTAATTATTGTTTCCTTTCTTTTATGCAATCTATACTTTAAAAAAGCATTAATACATCGTTTTAATTTCTAATTGTGATTAATGGGATTAACGTGCTTCCTATATTAATGGTTAGTTTTGTTGATTTTCAATATAAAATTAATAATATTTACTAACATTTTCTTATTAACAGTAGATAGAGGAATGAATATGTGAATAGAGGTATAAAAAACGATAAATATTTAGAAAAATAATTTAAAATGATTCTTTAGTAATTTAAATGATTAAATGATTTTCGACGTATTTTTGTGTGAGCAAAAGAGAAGACACTTATTATGAATATGATAGATTAATTAATTTTCTTTCATGAAAGTTTGATTCGTTAATACCATACTAATTATCATAAAAATTGATATAAAAATCAATTCTTAATTCAAATAATTAAAACATACGCCTATGTATTTATCGATAAATGTAATAAAAACATACCATCAAATCACAATTACAAATATTTCTATTGAATAATTTTTAAATGTTCTTTCTAAATGTATGTGGTTTCGTGGTGTAGTTGGTTATCACGTCAGTCTAACACACTGAAGGTCCACAGTTTGAGCCTGGGCGAAGCCAAGATGTTTAATTCTTTATCCAAATTTTATAAATTATGCCTAAACATTGACTTCGAAAATTACCTTTTGGTAACATAAAAATGTGTAAATTAAAGTATGATTTGAAACCAAGATTTATAGTATACGATAATGTCGTACATGGTCCAATGTAAATATTCAAACACAGGAAATAAGATATGACATGCCCAGGACAATTTTGTGAATCAACGAAATACTTTATTTTCTTCAATAGAACTAGTAATAAAGAATAATGATTTTCCAAACTTTGAGGAACTCAATAAAGAAAAAGACATATAGCTCAAAAAGGGTCATCTTAAATTCTAAATATCATGCTCAAAAGAGAGATAACAAAGTAAGAAAGAAAAAAGTGTTTAAGGTTTTTATAATATGAACAACAAAACTTATGAAAATAATAGGTATAAAGATAATATGTATATTAAAACATATATAGCCTAAACTACCCTAATCCAGATTATAATAAAAGCTCCATTGCATATTATTTAAAAATGAATATGATGGAGACCAAACTTAACCAAACACTTTAAAGACTCAATTCTCTCTAATTTTCCTGTTTGTTTTAACATAGAAGATTCTAGAACTTTTAAAAAGGAGTTAAACATTTAATTTATTTTCTCAAACAAGCGATAAAGTCTATAGATGCGCTGTAATAAAAACCGTATCGAACTGACCGCTTTGACCTGTTGAGTAGGAAACCAGAACAGTGGCCTGTCCAATTAAGTTAAATAACCTATCAAAACAAAAACTATGGAAACTGATTGAGAACCACTGAAATCGGGAAAAACTAGAGCATCATGTGGTTTAAATAAAAAATAAAATTTAAATCTTAGAAAGAGAATGACTCGTGATCTTCAAAAGAAAATTTTAAAATTCCTTCTTAATAAGTGTAGAAGTAAAAGAGAAAATATTTATTATGTGTGATTGGCAATTGTGTGGGACTAGAAAAAGAATAGAAGTTGTTAAAAGGAGAATAAGTTACAGAACAATAAATTTCCATTTTTTTAATGGGGTGGAGGAAGAATAAACTGAATATAGAATACTTTTTTTCTTTTTACATAAATTTCAATGAGTTTTCAATGGATATTCTCACACTACCTTTCATATTTTGAATTTTACGACCAATGTTAAAATATTTGGTTTCATGGTTTGTGTTCTAGAGTGGGCCAAGTCCTGCCTATCTGTCGAGCAGGCCATGCCCAACATTATTTGGGGAAGGCCCAACAAGGCCCAAATCCCCCATATCGGGCACAGATCTAAATACGCCGTGCAGACCCCCCCTGTCGAGCAGAACCACACGTCTTTCACACGATCTCCACGTGCCCACCCCGCACGAACACGTCATCAGGAAACTACCCACCTCTGAAGGAGCAGGTCAGCCCACCTGCCAGAGATCACGGGACAGTTGATCTAGGGCCAAGACCACGTGCTGGTATTCACTATGCCACATAAGCCCTAGCAGTCACTTGTGTTGGGCCTGGCATTCTGGCCCAATGCAAGTGATCGTTGGCCCTGGGCTGGGGTTTCACTATAAATACCCTCTCTTGCTAGAGGGTCAGTTATTCCATTCTCTACACCATTTCTATATTTTCTCCCACTCTGATCCTTTACTCACTTAAGAAGTAGAGTGTCTTGCAGATACACCCCCTCCTTCTCCCTATCTCAAGTGAACAGCTACCAATCGTCGACGCATGGTCAATCAACAATCTCTTCTGATCAGGTACGATCGATTTGTTTTTGATATAATTTTGTAGCAGTTTAGAGTATTATAATGTTTGTTTTACAAACTAAATTTTCATATTTTGAATTAAGCAATCATGTTAAAAGCCTATAAATTAGTATTGTTCTTTAAAAAAATTTCAAGATCAAATTCGAAATTTATTACTTATTTTTATTTACTAATTCTATATTCACTTAGGTATAACTATATTAATAGAAAATGTCAAAAATATATTTGTTTTGTAATAAAAAGTAAAAAATACTTTATATTATATTAAAAAAATTTATGAAGTATTTTCGATTCGACCTACGCCCGACTCTAGTATGAACTTTAAACCTTGAACCGTTATCTACACCGATTTATTTTTTGTTGATTTTAACTACTGTAATAGATACTATTAATTAGATATTAAATATAAAAATTTACAAACAATTTGTAGTTCTCATATCGTAATTGAGTCCCACAAATTTTAAAATAGGAATATTTTCATTTTTATCTTTTTCAATTAACTTGACACTTTTAAATTCACAACATCATCCGTTACTTAAATTTGGAAAACACCCGTAATTATTGTTTCCTTTCTTTTATGCAATCTATACTTTAAAAAAGCATTAATACATCGTTTTAATTTCTAATTGTGATTAATGGGATTAACGTGCTTCCTATATTAATGGTTAGTTTTGTTGATTTTCAATATAAAATTAATAATATTTACTAACATTTTCTTATTAACAGTAGATAGAGGAATGAATATGTGAATAGAGGTATAAAAAAACGATAAATATTTAGAAAAATAATTTAAAATGATTCTTTAGTAATTTAAATGATTAAATGATTTTCGACGTATTTTTGTGTGAGCAAAAGAGAAGACACTTATTATGAATATGATAGATTAATTAATTTTCTTTCATGAAAGTTTGATTTGTTAATACCATACTAATTATCATAAAAATTGATATAAAAATCAATTCTTAATTCAAATAATTAAAACATACGCCTATGTATTTATCGATAAATGTAATAAAAACATACCATCAAATCACAATTACAAATATTTCTATTGAATAATTTTTAAATGTTCTTTCTAAATGTATGTGGTTTCGTGGTGTAGTTGGTTATCATGTCAGTCTAACACACTGAAGGTCCCCAGTTTGAGCCTGGGCGAAGCCAAGATGTTTAATTCTTTATCCAAATTTTATAAATTATGCCTAAACATTGACTTCAAAAATTACCTTTTGGTAACATAAAAATGTGTAAATTAAAGTATGATTTGAAATCAAGATTTATAGTATACGATAATGTCGTACATGGTCCAATGTAAATATTCAAACACAGGAAATAAGATATGACATGCCCAGGACAATTTTGTGAATCAACGAAATACTTTATTTTCTTCAATAGAACTAGTAATAAAGAATAATGATTTTCCAAACTTTGAGGAACTCAATAAAGAAAAAGACATATAGCTCAAAAAGGGTCATCTTAAATTCTAAATATCATGCTCAAAAGAGAGATAACAAAGTAAGAAAGAAAAAAGTGTTTAAGGTTTTTATAATATGAACAACAAAACTTATGAAAATAATAGGTATAAAGATAATATGTATATTAAAACATATATAGCCTAAACTACCCTAATCCAGATTATAATAAAAGCTCCATTGCATATTATTTAAAAATGAATATGATGGAGACCAAACTTAACCAAACACTTTGAAGACTCAATTCTCTCTAATTTTCCTGTTTGTTTTAACATAGAAGATTCTAGAACTTTTAAAAAGGAGTTAAACATTTAATTTATTTTCTCAAACAAGCGATAAAGTCTATAGATGCGCTGTAATAAAAACCGTATCGAACTGACCGCTTTGACCTGTTGAGTAGGAAACCAGAACAGTGGCCTGTCCAATTAAGTTAAATAACCTATCAAAACAAAAACTATGGAAACTGATTGAGAACCACTGAAATCGGGAAAAACTAGAGCATCATGTGGTTTAAATAAAAAATAAAATTTAAATCTTAGAAAGAGAATGACTCGTGATCTTCAAAAGAAAATTTTAAAATTCCTTCTTAATAAGTGTAGAAGTAAAAGAGAAAATATTTATTATGTGTGATTGGCAATTGTGTGGGACTAGAAAAAGAATAGAAGTTGTTAAGAGGAGAATAAGTTACAGAACAATAAATTTCCATTTTTTTAATGGGGTGGAGGAAGAATAAACTGAATATAGAATACTTTTTTTCTTTTTACGTAAATTTCAATGAGTTTTCAATGGATATTCTCACACTACCTTTCATATTTTGAATTTTACGACCACTGTTAAAATATTTGCTTTCATGGTTTGTGTTCTAGAGTGGGCCAAGTCCTGCCTATCCGTCGAGCAGGCCATGCCCAACATTATTTGGGGAAGGCCCAACAAGGCCCAAATCCCCCATATCGGGCACAGATCTAAATACGCCGTGCAGACCCCCCCTGTCGGGCAGAACCACACGTCTTTCACACGATCTCCACGTGCCCACCCCGCACGAACACGTCATCAGGAAACTACCCACCTCTGAAGGAGCAGGTCAGCCCACCTGCCAGAGATCACGGGACAGTTGATCTAGGGCCAAGACCACGTGCTGGTATTCACTATGCCACATAAGCCCTAACAGTTACTTGTGTTGGGCCTGGCATTCTGGCCCAATGCAAGTGATCGTTGGCCCTGCGCTGGGGTTTCACTATAAATACCCTCTCTTGCTAGAGGGTCAGTTATTCCATTCTCTACACCATTTCTATATTTTCTCCCACTCTGATCCTTTACTCACTTAAGAAGTAGAGTGTCTTGCAGATACACCCCCTCCTTCTCCCTATCTCAAGTGAACAGCTACCAATTGTCGACGCATGGTCAATCAGCAATCTCTTCTGATCAGGTACAATCGATTTGTTTTTGATATAATTTTGTAGCAGTTTAGAGTATTATAATGTTTGTTTTACAAACTAAATTTTCATATTTTGAATTAAGCAATCATGTTAAAAGCCTATAAATTAGTATTGTTCTTTAAAAAAATTTCAAGATCAAATTCAAAATTTATTACTTATTTTTTTTACTAATTCTATATTCACTTAGGTATAACTATATTAATAGAAAATGTCAAAAATATATTTGTTTTGTAATAAAAAGTAAAAAATACTTTATATTATATTAAAAAAATTTATGAAGTATTTTCGATTCGACCTACGCCCGACTCTAGTATGAACTTTAAACCTTGAACCGTTATCTACACCGATTTATTTTTTGTTGATTTTAACTACTGTAATAGATACTATTAATTAGATATTAAATATAAAAATTTACGAACAATTTGTAGTTCTCATATCGTAATTGAGTCCCACAAATTTTAAAATAGGAATATTTTCATTTTTATCTTTTTCAATTAACTTGACACTTTTAAATTCACAACATCATCAGTTACTTAAATTTTGAAAACACCCTTAATTATTGTTTCCTTTCTTTTATGCAATCTATACTTTAAAAAAGCATTAATACATCGTTTTAATTTCTAATTGTGATTAATGGGATTAACGTGCTTCCTATATTAATGGTTAGTTTTGTTGATTTTCAATATAAAATTAATAATATTTACTAACATTTTCTTATTAACAGTTGATAGAGGAATGAATATGTGAATAGAGGTATAAAAAAACGATAAATATTTAGAAAAATAATTTAAAATGATTCTTTAGTAATTTAAATGATTAAATGATTTTCGACGTATTTTTGTGTGAGCAAATGAGAAGACACTTATTATGAATATGATAGATTAATTAATTTTCTTTCATGAAAGTTTGATTTGTTAATACCATACTAATTATCATAAAAATTGATATAAAAATCAATTCTTAATTCAAATAATTAAAACATACGCCTATGTATTTATCGATAAATGTAATAAAAACATACCATCAAATCACAATTACAAATATTTCTATTGAATAATTTTTAAATGTTCTTTCTAAATGTATGTGGTTTCGTGGTGTAGTTGGTTATCACGTCAGTCTAACACACTGAAGGTCCCCAGTTTGAGCCTGTGTGAAGCCAAGATGTTTAATTCTTTATCCAAATTTTATAAATTATGCCTAAACATTGACTTCAAAAATTACCTTTTGGTAACATAAAAATGTGTAAATTAAAGTATGATTTGAAATCAAGATTTATAGTATACGATAATGTCGTACATGGTCCAATGTAAATATTCAAACACAGGAAATAAGATATGACATGCCCAGGACAATTTTGTGAATCAACGAAATACTTTATTTTCTTCAATAGAACTAGTAATAAAGAATAATGATTTTCCAAACTTTGAGGAACTCAATAAAGAAAAAGACATATAGCTCAAAAAGGGTCATCTTAAATTCTAAATATCATGCTCAAAAGAGAGATAACAAAGTAAGAAAGAAAAAAGTGTTTAAGGTTTTTATAATATGAACAACAAAACTTATGAAAATAATAGGTATAAAGATAATATGTATATTAAAACATATATAGCCTAAACTACCCTAATCCAGATTATAATAAAAGCTCCATTGCATATTATTTAAAAATGAATATGATGGAGACCAAACATAACCAAACACTTTGAAGACTCAATTCTCTCTAATTTTCCTGTTTGTTTTAACATAGAAGATTCTAGAACTTTTAAAAAGGAGTTAAACATTTAATTTATTTTCTCAAACAAGCGATAAAGTCTATAGATGCGCTGTAATAAAAACCGTATCGAACTGACCGCTTTGACCTGTTGAGTAGGAAACCAGAACAGTGGCCTGTCCAATTAAGTTAAATAACCTATCAAAACAAAAACTATGGAAACTGATTGAGAACCACTGAAATCGGGAAAAACTAGAGCATCATGTGGTTTAAATAAAAAATAAAATTTAAATCTTAGAAAGAGAATGACTCGTGATCTTCAAAAGAAAATTTTAAAATTCCTTCTTAATAAGTGTAGAAGTAAAAGAGAAAATATTTATTATGTGTGATTGGCAATTGTGTGGGACTAGAAAAAGAATAGAAGTTGTTAAGAGGAGAATAAGTTACAGAACAATAAATTTCCATTTTTTTAATGGGGTGGAGGAAGAATAAACTGAATATAGAATACTTTTTTTCTTTTTACGTAAATTTCAATGAGTTTTCAATGGATATTCTCACACTACCTTTCATATTTTGAATTTTACGACCACTGTTAAAATATTTGCTTTCATGGTTTGTGTTCTAGAGTGGGCCAAGTCCTGCCTATCCGTCGAGCAGGCCATGCCCAACATTATTTGGGGAAGGCCCAACAAGGCCCAAATCCCCCATATCGGGCACAGATCTAAATACGCCGTGCAGACCCCCCCTGTCGGGCAGAACCACACGTCTTTCACACGATCTCCACGTGCCCACCCCGCACGAACACGTCATCAGGAAACTACCCACCTCTGAAGGAGCAGGTCAGCCCACCTGCCAGAGATCACGGGACAGTTGATCTAGGGCCAAGACCACGTGCTGGTATTCACTATGCCACATAAGCCCTAACAGTTACTTGTGTTGGGCCTGGCATTCTGGCCCAATGCAAGTGATCGTTGGCCCTGCGCTGGGGTTTCACTATAAATACCCTCTCTTGCTAGAGGGTCAGTTATTCCATTCTCTACACCATTTCTATATTTTCTCCCACTCTGATCCTTTACTCACTTAAGAAGTAGAGTGTCTTGCAGATACACCCCCTCCTTCTCCCTATCTCAAGTGAACAGCTACCAATTGTCGACGCATGGTCAATCAGCAATCTCTTCTGATCAGGTACAATCGATTTGTTTTTGATATAATTTTGTAGCAGTTTAGAGTATTATAATGTTTGTTTTACAAACTAAATTTTCATATTTTGAATTAAGCAATCATGTTAAAAGCCTATAAATTAGTATTGTTCTTTAAAAAAATTTCAAGATCAAATTCAAAATTTATTACTTATTTTTTTTACTAATTCTATATTCACTTAGGTATAACTATATTAATAGAAAATGTCAAAAATATATTTGTTTTGTAATAAAAAGTAAAAAATACTTTATATTATATTAAAAAAATTTATGAAGTATTTTCGATTCGACCTACGCCCGACTCTAGTATGAACTTTAAACCTTGAACCGTTATCTACACCGATTTATTTTTTGTTGATTTTAACTACTGTAATAGATACTATTAATTAGATATTAAATATAAAAATTTACGAACAATTTGTAGTTCTCATATCGTAATTGAGTCCCACAAATTTTAAAATAGGAATATTTTCATTTTTATCTTTTTCAATTAACTTGACACTTTTAAATTCACAACATCATCAGTTACTTAAATTTTGAAAACACCCTTAATTATTGTTTCCTTTCTTTTATGCAATCTATACTTTAAAAAAGCATTAATACATCGTTTTAATTTCTAATTGTGATTAATGGGATTAACGTGCTTCCTATATTAATGGTTAGTTTTGTTGATTTTCAATATAAAATTAATAATATTTACTAACATTTTCTTATTAACAGTTGATAGAGGAATGAATATGTGAATAGAGGTATAAAAAAACGATAAATATTTAGAAAAATAATTTAAAATGATTCTTTAGTAATTTAAATGATTAAATGATTTTCGACGTATTTTTGTGTGAGCAAATGAGAAGACACTTATTATGAATATGATAGATTAATTAATTTTCTTTCATGAAAGTTTGATTTGTTAATACCATACTAATTATCATAAAAATTGATATAAAAATCAATTCTTAATTCAAATAATTAAAACATACGCCTATGTATTTATCGATAAATGTAATAAAAACATACCATCAAATCACAATTACAAATATTTCTATTGAATAATTTTTAAATGTTCTTTCTAAATGTATGTGGTTTCGTGGTGTAGTTGGTTATCACGTCAGTCTAACACACTGAAGGTCCCCAGTTTGAGCCTGTGTGAAGCCAAGATGTTTAATTCTTTATCCAAATTTTATAAATTATGCCTAAACATTGACTTCAAAAATTACCTTTTGGTAACATAAAAATGTGTAAATTAAAGTATGATTTGAAATCAAGATTTATAGTATACGGATAACTATTTTATAGAGTTTATTAATATCCGAACTCATTAGTTTACCGCCATCTATTTGAATAATTGGTCTCAATTCGGGAGGAAGAACTGGTAAGAGACATAAAACCATCCATTCTGGTTCTATATTTGTTAGGAGAAAATGCTTAGCTAATCCCATGCGTCGAACCAAAAAATTCTTTCTTCTTCGAACTTTTTGATTTTTCCATTTGTCATTGGACCCCTCTTTTCCTAATTCTTTCCATTCTAGCAACGAAGAATCCATAATAATTCTTAAATCCAGATCAACTAATTGTTGTCGTATAGCACCCGCTCCACTAGAAATTTCTCTATTTCGAAATGTATCGAAACCTTGAGTATCAAAAAAGAGTGGGATACTGTCTTTCCAGGATTGGATTTCATATTCGAATGAACCTCGTAATCGTAAGAAAGTTGGTTTTTTAACTACGGGCCTAGCAAAAGAAAAATTTGGATAGGATCCAATAAGATGGATCGCCCCCTTTAAAATCGGACATGAGGGTTTCCTCTCATCCGGCTAAATATTCAAACACAGGAAATAAGATATGACATGCCCAGGACAATTTTGTGAATCAACGAAATACTTTATTTTCTTCAATAGAACTAGTAATAAAGAATAATGATTTTCCAAACTTTGAGGAACTCAATAAAGAAAAAGACATATAGCTCAAAAAGGGTCATCTTAAATTCTAAATATCATGCTCAAAAGAGAGATAACAAAGTAAGAAAGAAAAAAGTGTTTAAGGTTTTTATAATATGAACAACAAAACTTATGAAAATAATAGGTATAAAGATAATATGTATATTAAAACATATATAGCCTAAACTACCCTAATCCAGATTATAATAAAAGCTCCATTGCATATTATTTAAAAATGAATATGATGGAGACCAAACATAACCAAACACTTTGAAGACTCAATTCTCTCTAATTTTCCTGTTTGTTTTAACATAGAAGATTCTAGAACTTTTAAAAAGGAGTTAAACATTTAATTTATTTTCTCAAACAAGCGATAAAGTCTATAGATGCGCTGTAATAAAAACCGTATCGAACTGACCGCTTTGACCTGTTGAGTAGGAAACCAGAACAGTGGCCTGTCCAATTAAGTTAAATAACCTATCAAAACAAAAACTATGGAAACTGATTGAGAACCACTGAAATCGGGAAAAACTAGAGCATCATGTGGTTTAAATAAAAAATAAAATTTAAATCTTAGAAAGAGAATGACTCGTGATCTTCAAAAGAAAATTTTAAAATTCCTTCTTAATAAGTGTAGAAGTAAAAGAGAAAATATTTATTATGTGTGATTGGCAATTGTGTGGGACTAGAAAAAGAATAGAAGTTGTTAAAAGGAGAATAAGTTACAGAACAATAAATTTCCATTTTTTTAATGGGGTGGAGGAAGAATAAACTGAATATAGAATACTTTTTTTCTTTTTACATAAATTTCAATGAGTTTTCAATGGATATTCTCACACTACCTTTCATATTTTGAATTTTACGACCATTGTTAAAATATTTGCTTTCATGGTTTGTGTTCTAGAGTGGGCCAAGTCCTGCCTATCCGTCGAGCAGGCCATGCCCAACATTATTTGGGGAAGGCCCAACAAGGCCCAAATCCCCCATATCGGGCACAGATCTAAATACGCCGTGCAGACCCCCCCTGTCGGGCAGAACCACACGTCTTTCACACGATCTCCACGTGCCCACCCCGCACGAACACGTCATCAGGAAACTACCCACCTCTGAAGGAGCAGGTCAGCCCACCTGCCAGAGATCACGGGACAGTTGATCTAGGGCGAAGACCACGTGCTGGTATTCACTATGCCACATAAGCCCTAGCAGTCACTTGTGTTGGGCCTGGCATTCTGGCCCAATGCAAGTGATCGTTGGCCCTGCGCTGGGGTTTCACTATAAATACCCTCTCTTGCTAGAGGGTCAGTTATTCCATTCTCTACACCATTTCTATATTTTCTCCCACTCTGATCCTTTACTCACTTAAGAAGTAGAGTGTCTTGCAGATACACCCCCTCCTTCTCCCTATCTCAAGTGAACAGCTACCAATCGTCGACGCATGGCCAATCAACAATCTCTTCTGATCAGGTACGATCGATTTGTTTTTGATATAATTTTGTGGCAGCTTAGAGTATTATAATGTTGGTTTTACAAACTTAATTTTCATATTTTGAATTAAGCAATCATGTTAAAAGCCTATAAATTAGTATTGTTCTTTAAAAAAATTTCAAGAACAAATTCTAAATTTATTACTTATTTTTATTTACTAATTCTATATTCACTTAGGTATAACTATATTAATAGAAAATGTCAAAAATATATTTGTTTTGTAATAAAAAGTAAAAAATACTTTATATTATATTAAAAAAATTTATTAAGTATTTTCGATTCGACCTAGGCCCGACTCTAGTATGAACTCTAAACCTTGAACTCTTATCTACACCGATTTATTTTTTGTTGGCTTTAACTACTGTAATAGATACTATTAATTAGATATTAAATATAAAAATTTATGAACAATTTGTAGTTCTAATATCGTAATTGAGTCCCACAAATTGTAAAATAGGAATATTTTCATTTTTATCTTTTTCAATTAACTTGACTCTTTTAAATTCACAACATCATCAGTTACTTAAATTTTGAAAACACCCTTAATTATTGTTTCCTTTCTTTTCTGCAATCTATAATTTAAAAAAGCATTAATACATCGTTTTAATTTCTAATTGTGATTAATGGGATTAACGTGCTTCCTATATTAATGGTTAGTTTTGTTGATTTTTAATATAAAATTAATAATATTTACTAACATTTTCTTATTAGTAGTAGATAGAGGAATGAATATGTGAATAGAGGTATAAAAATAACGATAAATATTTAGAAAAATAATTAAAAATGATTCTTTAGTAATTTAAATGATTAAATGATTTTCGACGTATTTTTGTGTGAGCAAAAGAGAAGACACTTATTATGAATATGATAGATTAATTAATTTTCTTTCATGAAAGTTTGATTTGTTAATACCATACTAATTATCATAAAAATTGATATAAAAATCAATTCTTAATTCAAATAATTAAAACATACGCCTATGTATTTATCGATAAATGTAATAAAAACATACCATCAAATCACAATTACAAATATTTCTATTGAATAATTTTTAAATGTTCTTTCTAAATGTATGTGGTTTCGTGGTGTAGTTGGTTATCACGTCAGTCTAACACACTGAAGGTCCCCAGTTTGAGCCTGGGCGAAGCCAAGATGTTTAATTCTTTATCCAAATTTTATAAATTATGCCTAAACATTGACTTCGAAAATTACCTTTTGGTAACATAAAAATGTGTAAATTAAAGTATGATTTGAAACCAAGATTTATAGTATACGATAATGTCGTACATGGTCCAATGTAAATATTCAAACACGGGAAATAAGATATGACATGCCCAGGACAATTTTGTGAATCAACGAAATACTTTATTTTCTTCAATAGAACTAGTAATAAAGAATAATGATTTTCCAAACTTTGAGGAACTCAATAAAGAAAAAGACATATAGCTCAAAAAGGGTCATCTTAAATTCTAAATATCATGCTCAAAAGAGAGATAACAAAGTAAGAAAGAAAAAAGTGTTTAAGGTTTTTATAATATGAACAACAAAACTTATGAAAATAATAGTTATAAAGATAATACGTATATTAAAACATATATAGCCTAAACTACCCTAATCCAGATTATAATAAAAGCTCCATTGCATATTATTTAAAAATGAATATGATGGAGACCAAACTTAACCAAACACTTTGAAGACTCAATTCTCTCTAATTTTCCTGTTTGTTTTAACATAGAAGATTCTAGAACTTTTAAAAAGGAGTTAAACATTTAATTTATTTTCTCAAACAAGCGATAAAGTCTATAGATGCGTTGTAATAAAAACCGTATCGAACTGACCGCTTTGACCTGTTGAGTAGGAAACCAGAACAGTGGCCTGTCCAATTAAGTTAAATAACCTATCAAAACAAAAACTATGGAAACTGATTGAGAACCACTGGAATCGGGAAAAACTAGAGCATCATGTGGTTTAAATAAAAAATAAAATTTAAATCTTAGAAAGAGAATGACTCGTGATCTTCAAAAGAAAATTTTAAAATTCCATCTTAATAAGTGTAGAAGTAAAAGAGAAAATATTTATTATGTGTGATTGGCAATTGTGTGGGACTAGAAAAAGAATAGAAGTTGTTAAAGGGAGAATAAGTTACAGAACAATAAATTTCCATTTTTTTAATGGGGTGGAGGAAGAATAAACTGAATATAGAATACTTTTTTTCTTTTTACATAAATTTCAATGAGTTTTCAATGGATATTCTCACACTACCTTTCATATTTTGAATTTTACGACCACTATTAAAATATTTGCTTTCATGGTTTGTGTTCTAGAGTGGGCCAAGACCTGCCTATCCGTCGAGCAGGCCATGCCCAACATTATTTGGGGAAGGCCCAACAAGGCCCAAATCCCCCATATCGGGCACAGATCTAAATACACCGTGCAGACCCCCCCTGTCGGGCAGAACCACACGTCTTTCACACGATCTCCACGTGCCCACCCTGCACGAACACGTCATCAGGAAACTACCCACCTCTGAAAGAGCAGATCAGCCCACCTTCCAGAGATCACGGGACAGTTGATCTAGGGCGAAGACCACGTGCTGGTCTTCACTATGCCACATAAGCCCTAGCAGTCACTTGTGTTGGGCCTGGCATTCTGGCCCAATGCAAGTGACCGTTGGCCCTGCGCTGGGGCTTCACTATAAATACTCGCTCTTGCTAGAGGGTCAGTTATTCCATTCTCTACACCATTTCTATATTTTCTCCCACTCTGATCCTTTACTCACTTAAGAAGTAGAGCGTCTTGCAGATACACCCCCTCCTTCTCCCTATCTCAATTGAACAGCTACCAATCGTCGACGCATGGCCAATCAGCAATCTCTTCTGATCAGGTACGATGAATTTATTTTTGATATAATTTTGTATCAGTTTAGACTATTATAATGTTTGATTTACAAACTAAATTTTCATATTTTCAATTAAGCAATCATGTTAAAAGCCTATAAATTAGTGTTGTTCTTTAAAAAAATTTCAAGATCAAATTCTAAATTTATTACTTATTTTTATTTACTAATTCTATATTCAATTAGGTATAACTATATTAATAGAAAATGTCAAAAATATATTTGTTTTGTAATAAAAAGTAAAAAATACTTTATATTATATTAAAAAAGTTTATGAAGTATTTTGGATTCGACCTAGGCCCGACTCTAGTATGAACTTTAAACCTTGAACTCTTATCTACACTGATTTATTTTTTGTTGGTTTTAACTACTGTAATATATACTATTAATTAGATATTAAATATAAAAATTAACGAACAATTTGTAGTTCTCATATCGTAATTGAGTCCTGTTGCGGTGGAAATAGGATATCAAATTATTAATTAATTTGAATTGCAATTCAATTCCCAACCGCTCTTTGATTTATCCGAAGGAAAAGGTCAAAAAGGGAAAACCTATTTTGCATCGTAAACACAATGCGGAGAAAGATCTAGGGTTCGGGGGTTGGTTAAATTTAGGGAAGGTATTAGCACCCTAAACTTCTGTAGTACTCTACAGGAACCTTTTGTTCAGATGTTTACTATTTGCTTTATTCATTTGCTTAAGGTATATGTACAGAGGATTAAAAGTGAGAAAGGAGACCTAAGGGGTTAATTCTAAGTTTACTCGGCAAGACATCGCATCTTGTGCCTACGTATCCTTACGGGAGTGGAATCAGAGTAATCGTAGTTCCCCTCAAAAGGGAGGTTAGAGACTTCTTGACTGTGGTCAAGGTCTCAAGGGGAATAAACGCATCTTAAGGACACGCTTACGTGGAGTGTAGAAACTCCAAATCTCTACGTTGAATTGTTTAGTTGTAATTAGGGTTAAATTAGGTTAGGGATTCCATGGCGGGAAACCCTAAAATGAGCGCGGCGGCTCTTTGACCTAATGCTAAGGGTAAAATTGTAATCTTGTCCACAGCGAGACATGTATGAAAATTTAGGGTTGAAAAGGTGTAAGGGTTGAAGGTGAGGACTATTGACACGGCGGCCAAATGCTAGACCTAATTCCTTCGGAGGAGTGAGGTGACAGAAATATTGCAATACATCAGCAGAAATTTAAATCATACATCATGCAGAAATTTAAATGCGAAAAGTAAACGCGATTATTAGGTTCGCGAGGTTACAATTGAGAAACAGATACAAATATAAAGGAAACTTAAATGAAAACTCAACACAATAGTTAATAAGTACGAACTGCAAAAATGAACACCCGTTAGTAGGCAGAATTAGGCATCAATGAGTTACGAAAAAATGTAAATTGAGATTTTACCATTGTTTTATTTTTTAAAAAAAGATTTAATGATCTAATGTTAGCTTTAAAAAAAGGTTTTATTTTATATTTTTAAAAAAATTTCTATTTATCCTTAATATCTATATTTTAAAAAAGATTTGTTTTTTTATTATAAAATTAAAATGTTATATTTAAGAAAAGATTTTATAATATAAAATGTTAAAAATGGTTTTTAAAAGAAACATAAAACAAAATAAAAACAAAACAGCATAAAAAAATAAAATAAATAAATAAAAAAGGGAGGGGGGTTGGGCCGGTCATCACACCCGGACCCAACCCATTTGTTAGTCATGAGGTGGAGTGTCCTTTAGGGTTTCCAAACCCAGACTTGTCCTCGCGGCGCCGTTGTTCTTCATCTTCCTCTCTCGTCTTTCTTCTTCCTCGCGCTATAATCATCTCTTCTCCTGAAACAAAACATGAACGATAAAAGTATGTGAGATAACGCACGGTGATTTACATTCGTTTTAGCCGATGATGTTGAAGCTGAGGCTGTGGAGTTGATTGCCCGTCGTTCTTCGCGAACGGTGAAGGTGATCTCTCTGGGTATTGTTGATCGCGTTTGGTGGTTCCTTGAGCGATGATGACGATTGCTTCGTCTGAGTTCGCGCCGTTTAGGGTTTTTGCATGAGACTTCTTTCGCCGCTTCTGGTACTCTCCGTCTATATTTTGTACGCGATTTGGGTGTTCTTCATTAGGGTTTCTCCGATCCCCTTTCCATCAGGTTGTATCCTCCCTTTTATAACTAACTTCTGGGCCTTTAGTCCGTGTGGATTTGTACTATTTTTCTGAGATTAAATTTGATGATTCGATTTGATTTGATTTCATTTGGTTTTTCCAGATTGAGTTCTAATAGGACGCTTTCTGATACGATTGGGATCTCGTTTCTTCTCTTGGAATCCTGATTGGGGTTTTGGTGAGATTGAATTCCATTTTTCTGGTATGAATCTGATACTGATTCGTTTGATTGATTCAAAATGAGTTCCAATAGGGATATTTCCTGACACGATTTGGATCCATCTGATACATGATTGAATCCTGTTTCCTCTTTTAGGATTTGATTGGGATTTTCTGATTCTCAGCTGATACGATTCTTCTGACCCTATTCGATTTATCAAATCAGAATCTTTCTATTATTTTTCTGATATGGTTTGCCTTCAGATTCGATTGATTGATATTTGATTTTGATTCACAGAACTCCTTGATGGATTCTTATCTCTGTTTGATATTTTTGATCTCGAAACGATTCGTTTTTTGATTGGTTCGTTTCTTTGATGCAGCTCAGATTCTTTTCCTCTTCTTCTTTCAGAGAGGGCTTGATATTGAAGCCTTGGTTGAGTCAAAATTGCCGGGAAAGGTCTACGGCGATGATGTTTATCTGAGCCGTGACAACTGCTACTCTTTGATGATGCTACTATTGCCTCTGATGATCTTCACTTACTTATTCCATTTGAGTTGTTTTAACTGCTGATGATATTTGATTCTTGTGTTTCAGAGCTGATATTTTGGGCAATTGTATCCAACTATGAATTCACCACACGCTTAATGTTGCCTCGATACACTTACGCGATAGTGAGTTTGGGCGATGACGATTTGAGCTATGGTGTTTGATTAACCGAGCCATGTGTTTGTGTACTTGTTGGGGCAATGATGCTCATTACTGAGCCCCATTTTGCGCTATGCTTTGTGCTGCAACTTGGTGTCCATTTTTTGTGACTTGCCATCCGTATCGGGTGAAGCTTGCCCCCTAACTGACAACCTTTGGTATGTTTTATGCAGCTTGATACAGTTTTGCATGGATACTTCATTCTTCTTGCTCTATTTGAACTTGCCTTCTTTGTATTAACATGCTGTTACCTTTTTCTTTGGATCCTGTTGGGCATGATTTACAGGATGTTTTCTGATGGCCTTTTGCGTATGAATTTGCCTTCTGAAATATTGTTTTGATGCAGTTTGTTTGGAATTGATGCAGCTTTGGCTTGCATTTCAATTCTCTTGTCCTGTTTGAACTTGACTTTCCATGAACTCAGCTATATGGTTTGGAACTGATGTGAACTGACCTGCTCTCTTGCGAGGGCTTTGATGCAGCGTGTGATGCTGTTTGGTTTCGTTTCTCTGCCCTGTTCAGGATTGCTGCAGTTTGATGCCTATGGCAACTTATGAATCGTTTTGAGTGCTGAACCTGATATTGATGTGTTTGTGGATTTTCAGGTGTGGAAGCTTCGGAACCAAAGTGACTCAGACCTGCCGGCATCCGGGTCTGAGTTCAATTTTGTCTATGTTGCCTGTATCAGTTCGGAAATCCAGTCGCGGCAAAACGAATCAGTCCCGCTTCTTTTGTTACTTCTATCTCTCGGATGTCCCGTAACGATAAGAACAGGTGTTACCTGATCTGACGCCAATGGCGCGGATCGGTAACGGGGGTAGGACGCAGCTTCGGTTGTGCCACTCCCGGCACTCGATGATGACATTGTTCTGAGAGTGTCAAAAACATCTTCTAACATTTTTCTGTACTGTTTGTTCTCTTTTTGATGTGCAGGTTAGTCGAGGATTCGTGGAGAAGCTCAAAGACAACATGAAGACTCTTAGATGTTCTTAGGATTTAGGATAAATACTTTAATGTAATTCTTTGTAACAGTACGTATAAAATGTGAAACAATCTCCATTTCTTGTATGATGAGATTCTTTTATGAAATAAAAATTCCAAAATCTGAGTTCATTTATATTTTATTCTTAGTTAAAAAAATATAAACATTTGTGAATAAATCCACAAGTATTTAAATTCATTAACATAGTCATAAAACATAAACACTCCCAAGTGATATTCTTATTTGTGCACTCGTCTCATTTGTAATTCTAATCTCATCATCTGATTAAAATCCCATTTAAATGTTCACAAACCATTTCATAACCCAACACGGATGTGCACCATAATCACAACAGTTTCAGCATCAACAACAGCACTACTCGTAATTAAATTCCACTGACCAAACGCCAAGAGCCACAATCCAATAACACCCAATTACGACTGTGCCTTAACAACAGAAACTGAAGCGCTTTGGAATGGATCTTAAATCCCGTTGTGCTCGGCAAACTTTAATATCGACCACGTCGAATTGGCACCTTGGTACGATCAGACCTGGTGATAGATAAATGCCTCAAAACAATAACGTATCAAACGCCTCAGAATTTTAATAACAGCCCGTCTTCAAGGAATTGGTAGAATTTGCGTAAAATGACCAAAATACCCCTGGGACCAAATCTGCAAAACAAACACCTCCATAACTGGTTAGTGGTTAGCAATGTACATATGAGATGCTATGTGAAATGACTGACTAAATATAAGGGTAAAATTTGGGGTATTACAGTTGCCCCTATTTAAATAGCTACACCGGACGATTTGAGTGACAGAGACTCGAGGAATCGTGGTGGAGAGATTTAAATATAGATAACCGAAAATTTTGCCCTTATATGCGACGGTATGCAATGCTATGGACAAAGCGAGGACCGCTTAATGCAGATGATATGAATATGATGTGATGCGTATGCTGGAATGATGAATATGAAAATGATGACAAGCGCTACGAGACAGACGCTATGAGAAGAACACACTGGGGAAAACGACGTGCCGAGACACAGTACAAACACTGGGGAATCCTAAAATGATAGTCAACTGGTGCAAACACGACCAATTGTCATTTTGGGGACGAGATTCGCAAATGGAGATGACATCTGTGAGACGGCCTCCACTGGGGAATCTAAAGGATAAAAACTGGATCACGTACGATTGCAAGATCGATTACAGAACGCTGGAGCATTGAGCAAAGAATAACATCCAAGCTTCTGTAAACTATCCCTCGTGACAGGATCAAACGGACTTTTCGGAACTCCGTAACAAATATACAGGGTAAAGACCGGCTGTATGCCAAAATAACTGGACTTTGATGGGAAATGCCCTGATAAGCTTCTCGCGGGAGAATTGTCTCTTATCGTTGGAAGGGGCTTACATGCCAAAATGGATAAGTACTCAAATAAAGAGGCTGCTGCTTATCTGATATATAAATCTTCTCATATTTAAGGTCGGCGCCTGGAATACGATTTTGATTTTTCTCTTACTGAAGGATAAATAAACTTCTTCATGCTTCAAGATCGTGCTCTCCTGAACATGAAAAGGGTAAACTGAACTTCATCATACTTCAGAATCGTGCTCTCCTGAATATGATTCGGTTGTAAATGAAATTCTTCATACTTCAGAATCGTGCTCTCCTGAATATGAAAATGGCTAATCGAACTTCCTCATAACTCAGAATCGTGCTCTCCTGAATATGATTTGGTTGTAAATGAAATTCTTCATACTTCAGAATCGTGCTCTCCTGAATATGAAAAGGGCTAATCGAACTTCCTCATAACTCAGAATCGTGCTCTCCTGAATATGATTCGGCTCTTGAAGTTTCTTTATTCTTCAGAATCGTGCTCTCCTGAAAAATGGCCAATTGAACTTCCTCATAACTCAGAATCGTGCTCTTCTGAATATGATTCCGCTCCTTCTTTTACTAAAGGATAAATGAACTTCTTCATAATTCAGAATCGTGCTCTCCTGAATATGATTCCGCTCAAACCTCCCCGTACTTCAAGATCGTGCTCTCCTGAATACGATTTGGTTCAAACCTCCCATACTTCAAGACGACAGGTAAATGGAAGCCCAACTGCTCCATGGAGATGGCCATTTGCTGCGGGTCATAACGAAGGTAGGATCGGCTTCTTAGGTGAGAAATGTTGTATATTGATGCTGTAAGATGTAAAGTGTAAAGTGTTGTTGTAACATGTAGGACTGTAAAGTGTTGTACTGGTAGATTTTCCAGGCGTGAACTGGCGCGTATCTGTAAATGATTGTAGTTGATTTTCTTGAAAGATAGTGCAAAATAAATGCACGTCCGGGTACAGTGATGAACTTCTCAAACGAGATAGTCGCGTATCTGTCATGGTATGGTGAAAACCTTTAGATGGTGCAAAATAAATGCACGTCCGGTTGGGATTGACGACCGACAAGACTGAGATTCAATCTAGGATTGAGCTAGAAAGAAAAACCGGTAATCAAGACTTCATCGAGGGAATGATCTCGAAGGGTAAATATCTTATCCTGGCGAGGAAAGATAACTGAAATAACCGTCATCCACGGGGATCGAGCTCTGTGGGGAAACTGGAAACAAGTAAGTATTTTATGCTTAGGGCTGACAATCTATTTGGAGAGGATGGACGAACCCAGTTATTCGGTGGTAACGACCAATGATAGAGACGCAATGAACCTGTGAATGCTAACGCATATGTTGATGCATATGTTAATGTGAATGTATGTTAATGTCTATGTATGTTAATGTTTATGTATGCAAGATGTTATGAAATGAGTATGTAATGAACATGTAATGAATATGTAATGAAAATAGGCATGTGATGCTTATGCTCTCGCGTATGCTGACGAAACAGACTAGAGACAGGACGAGAGATGAAATAAACATCTCGACGGGGGTACCCTGCGTTCTCTGCAACCAATACATCAATCATGGCGAGAAGGATCAATGGTAGAACCAATCTGGTTTCAAAGTTCTGAATTCGCTGGGGAGAAAGTAAATTGCTTGGGGGTACAGTATCACGTCTTCACATGGGGAGGAGAAAACCTGAGGGACACTCCCGAGTTACCCAAGAAAAAGTGGTCAGCTTGTAGTCTCGTTGGGGACTGTGTTAGAGCAATGGTTTGAAAGTGTTTCTGCAATAATGATATTTCCGGGGAGTGAAGAGATCCTTCCGAAATTTCCACTAATCAAAGTAATTACATTTCAAATTTGTTGTTTTTGAAAAACAGTTTTGAAAAATCTACAATGCACCTTTCATTTTCAAATTTTAAGAATAAACGCATTTTGCATAACAATAGAAAACAAAGAGCAATGCACCAAGGAATGTAAGTAACAAGATGGTATCTTTTATTTAAAGGGCGGTAGCTCGCTGAAGGCATAGCTCCACAGATGATTATGTTTTGAAATTGGCAACATGGGAAAAGGTTACATTGAATCCAATGACACCTACTGACACTAATAACTAAGACTAATCCAGAATCTTGCTTTGGGCAAGGATGAAAGAACTGAAACATGGCTCTTATGCGGAAAGTGTGTTCGAGATGATCAGTGTCTTCTGATGCAGTGAAATGCCTTTGTCCCTAACTTTTGCCTGGACCGCCCTCTCGGGTTTTCAATCCACCGGGACGCTCCTTTTTGCCTAAGCCGCCCTTTCGGGTTTTCAACTTAGCGAGCTTTTTATTTATTTCTTTTTTTTTTCAACCCTTACTTTTGCCTAAGTCGCCTTTTGCAGGTTTTCGACTTAGCGGGTTTTTAGGCATAATATTTTCGGACTGCATCAGAATTCACGGGGTGTGCTAGCTCTTCACCATCCATTGTCGTAAGTATCAGAGACCCTCCAGAGAAAACAGTCTTTACAACAAATGGGCCTTCATAATTGGGCATCCACTTTCCACGCATATCTTTATGTACTGGTAAGATCTTTTTGAGTACGAGCTCTCCTTGACGGAACTCACGGATACGGATCTTCTTATCAAACGCTCTTTTCATCCGTTTCTGATATAATTGCCCATGGCACATGGCTGTCAAGCGCTTCTCGTCAATGAGATTCAACTGATCCAGTCTGTCTTGAACCCACTCGGCTTCCTCAAGCTCAGCCTCCATTAACACTCTTAAAGAAGGTATCTCTACTTCGATGGGGAGCACGGCGTCCATTCCATATACCAGTGAGAACGGTGTTGCCCCTGTCGAAGTTCTCACTGAGGTTCTGTATCCATGCAAAGCAAACAGTAACATCTCATGCCAATCTTTGTAAGTCACAACCATCTTTTGCAGGATCTTCTTGATATTCTTATTCGCAGCTTCAACGGCCCCATTCATCTTAGGACGGTACGGAGAAGAATTGTGATGAGTGATCTTGAAACTGTCACACAGCTCTTTCATAGTTTTGTTATTCAGATTGGTGCCATTGTCAGTTATTATCCGGCTTGGGACTCCATAACGGCAGATGATCTCTTTCCTGATGAAGCGGGCAACCACTTGCTTGGTCACGTTGGTGTAGGAGGCAGCCTCTACCCACTTAGTGAAATAATCAATAGCAACAAGGATAAAACGATGTCCATTAGAAGCCTTCAGCTCAATTGCCCCAATCATGTCAATGCCCCATATAGAGAACGGCCAGGGTGAAGACAAAACATTCAACGGCGAAGGAGGTACATGCATTTTATCAGCATAAATTTGGCACTTATGGCACTTTCTAGCGTATTGGATGCAGTCAGCTTCCATGGTTAACCAGTAATACCCAGCCCTTAACATCTTCTTGGACATAGCATAACCATTGGCGTGAGTCCCGAAGGTCCCTTCATGAATTTCCTGTAGTAACATGTCCGCTTCCCGTTTATCAACACATCTGAGCAGGACCATGTCGTGATTTCTCTTGTATAACACACCATTACTGATAAAGAATTTGGACGCCAGTCTTCTCAATGTTTTCTTGTCCAGACCAGTAGCACCATCGGGATACTCTTGCTTGACGAGATAGTTCTTGATATCATGAAACCAAGGCTTTTCATCCACCTCAACTTCTTCGACCGACTGACAATAAGCGGGCTCAACTTTGCGCTCAATATGGATAAGAGGTGCTTCATTAACGAATTTAACTTTCCACATGGATGCTAACATGGCTAAAGCATCGGCAACGTGATTCTCGGATCTAGGAACATGCTCGAACTCTATCTCGTCGAAATACTTGATCAGCTCAATAATGTAATCCTTATAAGGGATTAACTTCTCATTCTTCGTTTCCCATTTGCCTTGTACCTGGTAAATAACCAAGGCTGAGTCACCACTTACTTTAAGAAGTTTGATTCGGAGGTGAATTGCTGCTTCGAGGCCAAGAATACATGCTTCATATTCTGCGACGTTATTAGTACACTCAAAGTCCAACCTTGCTGTAAATGGAGTGAATCCACCCTTTGGGTTCATCAAAACGGTGCCTATACCATGCCCATTGAAATTCGAGGAACCATCAAACATCATCCTCCACCAAAGACCTGGCTCTGGACCTTCGCTCGGATCTGGCTCTTCACAATCTCTTTTAATCAACAAAATATCCTCATCGGGAAAATCAAATTTAAGAGGTTCATAATCTTCAACTGGCTGGTCTGCAAGATAATCAGATAAAATACTACCCTTAATCGCCTTCTGGGGTACATACTGGATGTCATATTCGGATAACAATATGTGCCAACGGGCTAGCCTCCCGGTTTGAGCAGGTTTTTCAAAAATATACTTGATCGGATCCATTTTAGAAATCAACAATGTGGTATGACAGACCATATATTGCCGAAGGCGCCTAGCGGCCCATGCCAATGCACAACAAGTTTTCTCCAATGGTGAGTATCTGTTTTCACAATCGGTGAACTTCTTGCTCAGGTAATAAATCGCATGTTCCTTTTTCCCAGTCTCATCATGCTGCCCAAGCACACAACCCATAGACTTCTCAAGGACAGTAAGGTACATAAACAATGGTCTTCCAGGTACGGGGGGAATCAGAATAGGGGGATCTTGCAAATAACCCTTAATCTTCTCAAACGCTTTCTGACAATCGGGGTTCCACTCGACCGTCTGCCCCTTGCAAAGTAACTTGAATATCGGCTCACAAGTAGCGGTCATATTGGAGATAAACCTGGAAATATAATTCAAACGTCCTAGAAAACCTCTAACTTGCGTCTCGGTTCGCGGAGCCGGCATATCTTGAATGGCTCGGACTTTGTCAGGATCCACCTCAATCCCTCGCTGGCTAACGATGAAACCAAGCAGTTTTCCCGACCTGACACCGAAGGTACATTTAGCAGGATTCAATTTCAACTGATATTTCCTGAGTCGTTCAAACAATTTCACCAAATGGTCTAGATGCTCCTCTTCACTCTGAGATTTGGCTATCATATCGTCCACATACACCTCGATCTCTTTGTGCATCATATCATGAAAAAGAGTGGTCATAGCGCGTTGGTAAGTTGCCCCCGCGTTCTTTAAACCGAAGGGCATGACTTTGTAGCAGAAGGTCCCCCAAGGAGTAATGAAAGTAGTCTTCTCTCGATCATCGGGATCCATTTTGATCTGATTATAGCCAGAGAAACCATCCATAAATGAGAACAACGCAAAACTGGTTGTATTGTCTACCAGTGTATCAATATGTGGCAGGGGGAAGTCGTCTTTCGGACTTGCTTTGTTCAGATCCCTGTAGTCTACACACATCCTAACTTTACCGTCCTTCTTAGGCACTGGCACAATGTTGGCAACCCAATCGGGATACTTTGCGACTGCCAAGAAACCTGCATCCAACTGCTTTTTAACCTCATCTCGAATTTTCAAAGCCATGTCGGGTCTCGTTCTTCGAAGTTTTTGCTTGATAGGTGGACAATCTGGCTTAAGTGGCAACTTGTGAACAACAATATCCGTGTCTAGGCCCGGCATATCTTGATACGACCATGCAAACACATCAATATACTCTTTTAACAACTCAATCAACCTCGGCTTAACCTCTGTCCCAAGCATTGCGCCAATCTTGACCTCTTTCTTGTTCTCATCTGTACCGAGATTAATTAAGTCCACCTGCTCTTTATGCGGTTGAAGCTCTGTGTACTCGTACTCAATCAATTTTGTCAGTTCAGCGGGTACTTCAAAATCTTCTTCACCCTCGTCCTCAGCTTGATTGATGGGTGCGTCCCAGTCAGGAGTGTCAGTAAAGTCATTGGATCCAACAAGGTTCACGATGTCTCTGCATGATGGAAGGCTTACTTAATTAAAATGCTCGATGGTATGTAAGAATGAAATGCTGTTTTTTTATTTTTTTGGGAAAAAGGTTGCCAATTTCATTTTTAAAGGTGAAAACGAAAAACGCAAATGAACCAAAGTGGAATTGAACAAAATGCTCTTATTAATATCTTTTTAGAAATGAAAGGTGGCCCAATAAAAGCGACCCTATAGCCTTGGGCAGAGCTACGGATTATTACTTAAAAAAAAAATTACTTTGACAAGGGAAAAATAACAGGGATCTCTGCGGCCTCCCAGTTGTTCAAAACTGCATCACCCTTAAACACCAGGTTGCTCAGCTCTTCATTTTTCTCACAGTCACTGATGGCATTGACTTGGAAACCTCCGCTGACAAATACCTCTTGGATAACCTTCGGACGCCCTTCGACAGTTGTGGCAGCTCCATTCTGAGTTGGTTTGTAACCCAACCCAGAGCGATCAGTCTTGGTCTTGACATCGATTACCTCTCCCCAACCTTCAGGAATGCCCCTGTCAATTGTTGATTTGGTACTCTTGAGAGATGCAAAAGATGGATTACCCTGACCCACTGTCTCTTCGACTTCTAGCAGAACAGCATTGGCGATCTCAAGTGCTTGAAAGGAGATTTCTAAAGCATTCTCATCGGCCTCGATGTAACGGAAAGAAGACAGGTTACTGACCATCAAATCCTCCTCACCGTGTATAATAACCAACTTTCCATCGATCACGAACTTCATCTTCTGATGTAACGTTGAGGTTACTGCCCCAGCGGCATGAATCCACGGCCTTCCAAGTAAACAACTGTAATTGGGATTAATGTCCATGACTTGAAACGTGATATTAAAAACTTGCGGACCAATCAAGATAGGAAGCTCAACCTCCCCCATTACCGACCGACGAGAGCCATCGAAAGCCTTGACGACCAAAGGAGTAGGTTTCAACACAGTCTCTTTACAAGCCAACTTATCAAGAACCCTCTTGGGCAGAACATTCAGAGAAGACCCGGTGTCCACTAGCACTCTCGCTAAATTGTCCTCCTGACATTTCACCGATATATGTAAAGCACGATTATGGTTCGGACCCTCCTTCGGTAACTCTTCATTGCTGAAACTAAGGGTGTTACAGGCGGTCAAATTGGCAATCACACTATCAAACCGACTGGTGCTGATATCTTGATCCACATGTGCTTGAGTCAAAACTTTCTGCAAGGCCATCCTATGAGCGGGTGAACTCATCAACAGAGATAAAATCGAAATCTTGGAAGGAGTCTGATGAAGTTGGTCGATAACCTTATAGTCACTTTTCTTGATGATCCTCAAAAACTCAGCATCTTCATCATTCGTAACAGCTTCCTTACCTTTGTCTTTGACGACCACTGGGATATTAGTGGTCTCCTTAGGTGGAACCTCATTAGAATGGGGAGTATACACACGGCCACTGCGAGTCATTCTGCTTGCCTCTGCGATATTGGTCACAGCGTCCTTAACCTCTTCATTTGGAATAACTTTCCCAGACTCCTTGTCAATCATCGTCACGTCGTATTTCCAAGGCACAGCTTTAGGATCACTGAAAGGAAACGGACTTGGTCTTCGAATAACTATAGGTTTAGGCTGATTCACCTCAGGGATAGACGACTTTGGTATATCGAACACGAGATTGGCAGAACCTCCCCCTGATAGATTAAACACTGGTACCTTACCCTTTGATCCAGGCTGATGGAAGACAGGCTCAACCACAGCGACCTCATCCTTCTTGGCTTGGCTTGTCACTTGTAAAACACCCTCATTAATCAACCTCTGAACATCATTCTGAACCAATACACAACCCTTAATACTGGCTTCACAACTTACGCATGCAACGTGGGAAGTATCTACCAAACCAGCTTCAAACAGTTTCGAATGGAACATCTTGAGAGGAGTCTTAATCTGTTCAACGTCAAGGGCATAACCTTCCTCCGAATCAGCACTAATGGCATTGACACTCTCATGGTTAGGAAAAGGGTTCTTCTTAACATTCGGTTGAGGATCTTCAAATGACAAAATCTTCTTTTCCAATAAATCCCTGACAATATTTTTGAGAGCATAACAATTCTCCAGATCATGACCAGGCGCACCCTCATGAAATAAACAATGAGCGGCGGCGTTGTAATTGGCGGGTAGAGGATTAGGAGGCGGACCCAAAGCCCGAGTAGTGATTAGACCTTGCTTGACCAAAGAGGGGTACAACTCGGTGAAAGTCATCGGAATCGGCGGACAAGGCTTATACGTTCTTCTATTCGGAACATTCTGGCGAGGAGCCGGACTCTTTGGCTGTTGAGGAGCAGGAGCGTTGGGCGCCTGTAGATAGTTGACAGGAGGCGGATAAACAGGAGGTTGTTGCATAGGTTGGTACATAGGAACCTGTTGATTGAAAGAAGGTGTAATAGCTGCCACATAGGGTTGTTGAGCATATTGGACTGGGTACCCTTGAGGTTGAGCATAACCTTGCGGATGTCGATAAAAGCGTTCTCTTGGTCTACCAGAGGATATAGCATTAGTCTCACCCTCTTTCTTTTTCTGGGAGCTATACGGAGGTTTTTTCGGCTGATCCTTAGAAGCACCATGATTATTTGGCATTTTACCACTTTTCATACCCAATTCAATCTTGACACCCACAACAACGATGTCGGAGAAATTTGAAGTCACACTACCCACCATTCTCTCGTAAAATTCTGGACGGACCGTGTCGACAAACCAATCAGCTAACTCTTTCTCGGTCAAAGGAGGTTCTACCTGCGAAGCAGTCTCTCTCCACCTTTGAGCATACTCTTTGAATGACTCAGAATTTTTTTGTGACATACTCAGCAACTGTCTTCTGTCAGGAGCCAGATCCATATTGTACTTGTAGTGTTTGATGAAAGCGTCAGATAAATCTTGAAAACTCTTAACGCGGGACTGGTCCAAAGTTAAATACCACTTGGAAGAAGCACCCTTCAAACTATCTTGGAAGCAATGAATCATCAGTTTATCATTCTCAACATGGGCAGCCATTTTGCGATAATACATGATCAGATGACTCTTAGGACAGGTGGCACCTTCATATCGATCGAAGTTCGGAGTTTTGAACTTCGGGGGAATAACCAAACCTGAGACCAAACAAACATCCCTTGCAGCAGTCCCAAAAATTTGATCACCCTCTACCTTTTTCAATCTCTGGACGATGGTGTTTACTTCTTCACGAAGCTTATCATGTTTCTCATAACCCTCAACATTCTCATCAAGATTATCAAAAGCTGTCTCATTGAAGTACGGTTGCGCACGAGTGTGTACAACAGGTGGTGCAAAGATAGGAGCCCCCCTAGAAACTTCAGAAAATAAAGGCACGGCTTGCTGAACAGGCTGATTAATCGGAACAGTGGCTTGAGGAGGCACAAAACCGGGAGCAAGACCATAAGGTGGGTCCCTTGCTACGGTCACACTTGGTGGAGGGTCCATAGTAACGCCGGTAATCTCGGAAACAACAGTGGGCTGGGTATCCATCTTAGCATTCATGACATGTAACAATTCCATCATACGCCCCATACCCCCTCGAAGGTCTTCAAGTTCATTGCTAAGGCGATCAATCTCTTTTGCCTGATCCTCCATTCTTTTCCGAGTTCGAGCTCTGGTGTTGTATTGGTGCCGAGAACTCAGGGTGACGAAACTGGAAGGCGAGAGAACCGAACATGAGAAAACGGAAGACACATGCAATGCAATAAATGATGCTGTGATGAAGATTTCATGGAATTCAAACATTTACGAATGTCGTGGGGTACCAAGGAAATCCTTTTCTTGTTTTTTTTTCATTTTATTTTTTTTTTTTATTCATGGTATCCCGCGATATCCATAAATGATGATTGAACTCCATGAAATACAATGCAATGAGATGCTTTATGGATGCAATGCATGAAAACACACAAAGTCCTAGGTTAAAGGAACGTGAGCGGAGTCAAGGTCTACCCATCCCAAAAGGAGTGTACTATAGGTTAGTTGTACCTGCCGAACAAGGTTCTACAAAGTGCCCAAAGTCATCAGTCCATCTTTCGGATATTATCAACCTTCCGACTGACTCAGGGGTTAATAATATTCTCAAGAGAACCTCTTTTGAGTGTAGTATCGCGTAGCAGCCATTGTAAGATTACTCCCACATAGCTCCCGCACTACGTCCTAAATAAGGCCGAGGTGGTGTTAAGGTACTACGGTCCTCAATATCATAGACTCCAGTCGACCATGGAAAAAGTTTTCGCGATTACTCGTTCAACCGAACCATTTTCGAAAAGGTCTCAACTGAGCGGAGATTCTCGAATCAGCTTGGTCGGGATTCACTCCCTATAAGCCTCATCGAATATATCCCCATCCTATAATAATGTCACTAGTCCGGGCGTAGGACTTATCTCACAGCACAAGGAACAATCCCACCATGAAAGCATAAATATATACACGCAAATGAATAATAACAGATAATAATAAATATGAACAAGTTAGGGATAACCCTCAAAAGTTTAGGACTCCCCAGTGAAGTCGCCATTTTCTGTTGCGGTGGAAATAGGATATCAAATTATTAATTAATTTGAATTGCAATTCAATTCCCAACCGCTCTTTGATTTATCCGAAGGAAAAGGTCAAAAAGGGAAAACCTATTTTGCATCGTAAACACAATGCGGGGAAAGATCTAGGGTTCGGGGGTTGGTTAAATTTAGGGAAGGTATTAGCACCCTAAACTTCTGTAGTACTCTACAGGAACCTTTTGTTCAGATGTTTACTATTTGCTTTATTCATTTGCTTAAGGTATATGTACATAGGATTAAAAGTGAGAAAGGAGACCTAAGGGGTTAATTCTAAGTTTACTCGGCAAGACATTGCATCTTGTGCCTACGTATCCTTACGGGAGTGGAATCAGAGTAATCGTAGTTCCCCTCAAAAGGGAGGTTAGAGACTTCTTGACTGTGGTCAAGGTCTCAAGGGGAATAAACGCATCTTAAGGACACGCTTACGTGGAGTGTAGAAACTCCAAATCTCTACGTTGAATTGTTAAGTTGTAATTAGGGTTAAATTAGGTTAGGGATTCCATGGCGGGAAACCCTAAAATGAGCGCGGCGGCTCTTTGACCTAATGCTAAGGGTAAAATTGTAATCTTGTCCACAGCGAGACATGTATGAAAATTTAGGGTTGAAAAGGTGTAAGGGTTGAAGGTGAGGACTATTGACACGGCGTCCAAATGCTAGACCTAATTCCTTCGGAGGAGTGAGGTGACAGAAATATTGCAATACATCAGCAGAAATTTAAATCATACATCATGCAGAAATTTAAATGCGAAAAGTAAACGCGATTATTAGGTTCGCGAGGTTACAATTGAGAAACAGATACAAATATAAAGGAAACTTAAATGAAAACTCAACACAATAGTTAATAAGTACGAACTGCAAAAATGAACACCCGTTAGTAGGCAGAATTAGGCATCAATGAGTTACGAAAAAATGTAAATTGAGATTTTACCATTGTTTTATTTTTTAAAAAAAGATTTAATGATCTAATGTTAGCTTTAAAAAAAGGTTTTATTTTATATTTTTTAAAAAATTTCTATTTATCCTTAATATCTATATTTTAAAAAAGATTTGTTTTTTTATTATAAAATTAAAATGTTATATTTAAGAAAAGATTTTATAATATAAAATGTTAAAAATGGTTTTTAAAAAAAACATAAAACAAAATAAAAACAAAACAGCATAAAAAAATAAAATAAATAAATAAAAAAGGGAGGGGGGTTGGGCCGGTCATCACACCCGGACCCAACCCATTTGTTAGTCATGAGGTGGAGTGTCCTTTAGGGTTTCCAAACCCAGACTTGTCCTCGCGGCGCCGTTGTTCTTCATCTTCCTCTCTCGTCTTTCTTCTTCCTCGCGCTATAATCATCTCTTCTCCTGAAACAAAACATGAACGATAAAAGTATGTGAGATAACGCACGGTGATTTACATTCGTTTTAGCCGATGATGTTGAAGCTGAGGCTGTGGAGTTGATTGCCCGTCGTTCTTCGCGAACGGTGAAGGTGATCTCTCTGGGTATTGTTGATCGCGTTTGGTGGTTCCTTGAGCGATGATGACGATTGCTTCGTCTGAGTTCGCGCCGTTTAGGGTGTTTGCATGAGACTTCTTTCGCCGCTTCTGGTACTCTCCGTCTATATTTTGTACGCGATTTGGGTGTTCTTCATTAGGGTTTCTCCGATCCCCTTTCCATCAGGTTGTATCCTCCCTTTTATAACTAACTTCTGGGCCTTTAGTCCGTGTGGATTTGTACTATTTTTCTGAGATTAAATTTGATGATTCGATTTGATTTGATTTCATTTGGTTTTTCCAGATTGAGTTCTAATAGGACGCTTTCTGATACGATTGGGATCTCGTTTCTTCTCTTGGAATCCTGATTGGGGTTTTGGTGAGATTGAATTCCATTTTTCTGGTATGAATCTGATACTGATTCGTTTGATTGATTCAAAATGAGTTCCAATAGGGATATTTCCTGACACGATTTGGATCCATCTGATACATGATTGAATCCTGTTTCCTCTTTTAGGATTTGATTGGGATTTTCTGATTCTCAGCTGATACGATTCTTCTGACCCTATTCGATTTATCAAATCAGAATCTTTCTATTATTTTTCTGATATGGTTTGCCTTCAGATTGGATTGATTGATATTTGATTTTGATTCACAGAACTCCTTGATGGATTCTTATCTCTGTTTGATATTTTTGATCTCGAAACGATTCGTTTTTTGATTGGTTCGTTTCTTTGATGCAGCTCAGATTCTTTTCCTCTTCTTCTTTCAGAGAGGGCTTGATATTGAAGCCTTGGTTGAGTCAAAATTGCCGGGAAAGGTCTACGGCGATGATGTTCATCTGAGCCGTGACAACTGCTACTCTTTGATGATGCTACTATTGCCTCTGATGATCTTCACTTACTTATTCCATTTGAGTTGTTTTAACTGCTGATGATATTTGATTCTTGTGTTTCAGAGCTGATATTTTGGGCAATTGTATCCAACTATGAATTCACCACACGCTTAATGTTGCCTCGATACACTTACGCGATAGTGAGTTTGGGCGATGACGATTTGAGCTATGGTGTTTGATTAACCGAGCCATGTGTTTGTGTACTTGTTGGGGCAATGATGCTCATTACTGAGCCCCATTCTGCGCTATGCTTTGTGCTGCAAATTGGTGTCCATTTTTTGTGACTTGCCATCCGTATCGGGTGAAGCTTGCCCCCTAACTGACAACCTTTGGTATGTTTTATGCAGCTTGATACAGTTTTGCGTGGATACTTCATTCTTCTTGCTCTATTTGAACTTGCCTTCTTTGTATTAACATGCTGTTACCTTTTTCTTTGGATCCTGTTGGGCATGATTTACAGGATGTTTTCTGATGGCCTTTTGCGTATGAATTTGCCTTCTGAAATATTGTTTTGATGCAGTTTGTTTGGAATTGATGCAGCTTTGGCTTGCATTTCAATTCTCTTGTCCTGTTTGAACTTGACTTTCCATGAACTCAGCTATATGGTTTGGAACTGATGTGAACTGACCTGCTCTCTTGCGAGGGCTTTGATGCAGCGTGTGATGCTGTTTGGTTTCGTTTCTCTGCCCTGTTCAGGATTGCTGCAGTTTGATGCCTATGGCAACTTATGAATCGTTTTGAGTGCTGAACCTGATATTGATGTGTTTGTGGATTTTCAGGTGTGGAAGCTTCGGAACCAAAGTGACTCAGACCTGCCGGCATCCGGGTCTGAGTTCAATTTTGTCTATGTTGCCTGTATCAGTTCGGAAATCCAGTCGCGGCAAAACGAATCAGTCCCGCTTCTTTTGTTACTTCTATCTCTCGGATGTCCCGTAACGATAAGAACAGGTGTTACCTGATCTGACGCCAATGGCGCGGATCGGTAACGGGGGTAGGACGCAGCTTCGGTTGTGCCACTCCCGGCACTCGATGATGACATTGTTCTGAGAGTGTCAAAAACATCTTCTAACATTTTTCTGTACTGTTTGTTCTCTTTTTGATGTGCAGGTTAGTCGAGGATTCGTGGAGAAGCTCAAAGACAACATGAAGACTCTTAGATGTTCTTAGGATTTAGGATAGATACTTTAATGTAATTCTTTGTAACAGTACGTATAAAATGTGAAACAATCTCCATTTCTTGTATGATGAGATTCTTTTATGAAATAAAAATTCCAAAATCTGAGTTCATTTATATTTTATTCTTAGTTAAAAAAATATAAACATTTGTGAATAAATCCACAAGTATTTAAATTCATTAACATAGTCATAAAACATAAACACTCCCAAGTGATATTCTTATTTGTGCACTCGTCTCATTTGTAATTCTAATCTCATCATCTGATTAAAATCCCATTTAAATGTTCACCAACCATTTCATAACCCAACACGGATGTGCACCATAATCACAACAGTTTCAGCATCAACAACAGCACTACTCGTAATTAAATTCCACTGACCAAACGCCAAGAGCCACAATCCAATAACACCCAATTACGACTGTGCCTTAACAACAGAAACGGAAGCGCTTTGGAATGGATCTTAAATCCCGTTGTGCTCGGCAAACTTTAATATCGACCACGTCGAATTGGCACCTTGATACGATCAGACCTGGTGATAGATAAATGCCTCAAAACAATAACGTATCAAACGCCTCAGAATTTTAATAACAGCCCGTCTTCAAGGAATTGGTAGAATTTGCGTAAAATGACCAAAATACCCCTGGGACCAAATCTGCAAAACAAACACCTCCATAACTGGTTAGTGGTTAGCAATGTACATATGAGATGCTATGCGAAATGACTGACTAAATATAAGGGTAAAATTTGGGGTATTACAAGTCCCACAAATTTTAAAATAGGAATATTATCATTTTTATCTTTTTCAATTAACTTGACTCTTTTAAATTCACAACATCATCAGTTACTTAAATTTTGAAAACACCTTTAATTATTGTTTCCTTTCTTTTATGCAATCTATACTTTAAAAAAGCATTAATACATCGTTTTAATTTCTAATTGTGATTAATGGGATTAACGTGCTTCCTATATTAATGGTTAGTTTTGTTGATTTTCAATATATAATTAATAATATTTACTAACATTTTCTTATTAATAGTAGATAGAGGAATGAAGATGTGAATAGAGGTATAAAAATAACGGTAAATATTTAGAAAAATAATTTTAAATGATTCTTTAGTAATTTAAATGAATAAATGATTTTGGACGTATTTTTGTGTGAGCAAAAGTGAAGACACTTATTATGAATATGATAGATTAATTAATTTTATTTCATGAAAGTTTGATTTGTTAAAACCATGCTAATTATCATAAAAATTGATATAAAAATCAATTCTTAATTGAAATAATTAAAACATACGCCTATGTATTTGTCGATAAATGTAATAAAAACATACCATCAAATCACAATTACAAATATTTCTATTGAATAATTTTTAAATGTTCTTTCTGAATGTATTTGGTTTCGTGGTGTAGTTGGTTATCACATCAGTCTAACACACTGAAGGTCCCCAGTTCGAGCCTGGGTGATGCCAAGATGTTTATAGAATACGATAAAAACAATTTTGTGAATCAACGATAAAGAAAAAGACACCAGAACAGTGGCCTGTCCAATTAAGTTAAATAACCTATCAAAACAAAAACTAGAGCATCATGTGGTTTAAATAAAAAATAAAATTTAAATCTTAGAGAGAGAATGACTCGTGATCTTCAAAAGAAATTTTTAAAATTCCTTTTTACATAAATTTCTTTTTAAACTGAATATAGAATACCTTTTTCTTTTTACATAAATTTCAATGGGTTTTTAATGGATATTCTCACACTACCTTTCGTATTTTGAATTTTACGACCACTGTTAACAATTTTGCTTTCGTGGTTTGTGTTCTAGAATGGGCCAAGACCTACCATCCGTCGGGCAGGCCATGCCCAACATTATTTGGGGAAGGCCCAACAAGGCCCAAATCCCCCATATCGGGCACAAATCTAAATACGCCGTGCAGACTCTCCCCTGTCGGGCAGAACCACACGTCTTTCACATGATCTCCACGTGCCCACCCCGCAGGAACACGTCATCAGGAAACTACCGATCTCTGAAAGAGCAGGTCAGACCACCTTCCAGAGATCACGGGACAGTTGATCTAGGGCGAAGACCACGTGCTGGTGTTCGCTATGCCACATAAGCCATAGCAATCAGTTGGATTGGGCCTGGCATTCTGGCCCAATACAAGTGACCATTGGCCCTGCGCTGGGGTTTCACCTTTCATATTTTGAATTTTACGACCACTGTTAAAACTTTTGCTTTCATGGTTTGTGTTCTAGAGTGGGCCAAGACCTGCCCATCCGTCAGGCAAGCCATGCCCAACATTATTTGGGGAAGGCCCAACAAGGTCCAAATCCCCGATATCGGGCACAGATCTAAATACGTCGTACAGACCCTCCCCTGTCGGACAGAACCACACGTCTTTCACACGATCTCCGCGTGCCCACCCTGCAGGAACACGTCATCAGGAAACTACCCACCTCTGAAAGAGCAGGTCATCCCACCTTCCAGAGATCACGGGACATATGATCTAGGGCGAAGACCACGTGCTGGTCTTGAATATGCCACATAAGCCCTAGCAGTCACTTGGGTTGGGCTTGGCATTCTGGCCCAATGCAAGTGACCGTTCGCCCTGCGTTGGGGTTTCACTATAAATACCCTCTCTTGCTAGAGGGTCAGTTATTCCATCCTCTACACCATTTATGTATTTTCTGCCACTCTGATCCTTTACTCACTTAAGAAGTAGAGTGTCTTGCAGATACACCTCCTCCTTCTCCCTATTTCCGGTGAACAACTACCAATCGTCAAAGCATGGCCAATCAGCACTCTCTTCTGATCAGGTACGATCGATTTGTTTTTGATATAATTTTGTAGCAGTTTAGAGTATCATAATGTTTGTTTTACAAACTAAATTTTCATATTTTGAATTAAGCAATCATGTTAAAAGCCTATAAATTAGTATTGTTCTTTTAAAAAATTTCAAGATCAAATTCTAAATTTATTACTGATTTTTATTTACTAATTCTATATTCACTTTGGTATAACTATATTAATAGAAATGTCAAAAATAAAATTTTTTTTTAATAAAAAGTAAAAAATACTTTATATTATATTAAAAAAAATTTATGAAGTATTTTCGATTCGACCTAGGCCCGACTCTAGTATGAACTTTAAACCTTGAACTCTTATCTACACCGATTTATTTTTTGTTGGTTTTAACTACTGTAATAGATACTATTAATTAGATATTAAATATAAAAATTTACGAACAATTTGTAGTTCTCATATCGTAATTGAGTCCCGCAAATTTTAAAATAGGAATATTTTCATTTTTATCTTTTTCAATTAACTTGACTCTTTTAAATTCACACATCATCGGTTACTTAAATTTTGAAAACACCCTTAATTATTGTTTCCTTTATATTATGCAATCTATACTATAAAAAAGCACTAATACATCGTTTTAATTTCTAATTGTGATTAATGGGATTAACGTGCTTCCTATATTAATGGTTAGTTTTGTTGATTTTCAATATAAAATTAATAATATTTACTAACATTTTCTTATTAATAGTAGATAGAGGAATGAATATGTGAATAGAGGTATAAAAATAACGGTAAATATTTAGAAAAATTATTTTAAATGATTCTTTAGTAATTTAAATGAATAAATAATTTTGGATGTATTTTTGTGTGAGCAAAAGAGAAGACACTTATTATGAATATGATAGATTAATTAATTTTCTTTCATGAAAGTTTGATTTGTTAAAACCATACTAATTATCATAAAAATTGATATATAAATCAATTCTTAATTCAAATAATTAAAACATACGTCTATGTTATTATCGATAAATGTAATAAAAACATACCATCAAATCACAATTACAAATATTTCTATTGAATAATTTTTAAATGTTCTTTCTAAATGTATGTGGTTTCATGGTGTAGTTTGTTATCACGTCAGTCTAACACACTGAAGGTCTCCAGTTCGAGCTTGGGTGAAGCCAAGATGTTTAATTCTTTATCCAAATTTTATAAATTATACCTAAACATTGACTTCGAAAATTACCTTTTGGTAACATAAAAATGTTTAAATTAGAGTATGATTTGAAACCAAGATTTATAGTATACGATAATGTCGTACATGGTGCAATGTAAATATTCAAACACGGGAAATAAGATATGACATGCTCAGGACAATTTTTGAAGGTGAGAAAATACTTAGAAGGGGGGTTGAATAAGTATTTATAAAAACTTATAGCAATAAAAACAAAAAGATTTTTATCCTGGTTCGTTAAACTTAACTACTCCAGTCCACCCTATCAAGAGTGATTTGCCTTTCTCAAACAAGGACTTAATCCACTATTAATCAACTGATTACAATAGCAATCACTAAGAGCAACTGTTCTTAGTCTTCTCAAGAACTACTTATCCCAACTGGATCTTCTCAAGGAACTATTACAATGAAATGTAAGATAAATACAAGTGTTTGAATGCTTCTAGCAAGCTTTATCACAAGAGTGATTTTTCACTTAATGTTAAGAACAAAAGAATAAACTCAGCAAAGAGAATAAGAATATTTTATGAGAGCTTGTAAGAGTTTCTATTTTTAGATCCGTCTTTTGAAGAAGATGAGGAAGACTTGCTTTTATATGCACAGTAGTCCACAAAGTCTTGACGTTGGAGGCTGTGTACTGAAAAGGCCTGAACCTTTTTGTCTTCACATCACATGACCTTTCCTGGAAGTAGAATGCACAGAGAAATGCTTTTGGTCTGTGTTCTAGTGCCAAGCATGAAAGAGGAAAGAGTCGTTGAGCCAAATCAACGGATATGACTTTGAATTCTTCTTCAACAAGTATTTCACTTCAGCAAAGTAAACATCAGAGTCTGTGTGATCAGAGTCTTGGATGCCCATCAGATTTTGCTGAATCAGAGTAATGAAGCAAGTGTGCTTCAGCGTGTAGTTCTATCAGAGCAGAGTTTTATGGATCAGATCCTCAGTACATGCATCGTGTAGTACTCTCAGAGTCTTATGAAAAATTGTGCTTCTTAACTCTCATACAAAGATCTTCAATGCTTCAGATTCTTCAGATCTTCCAGAGTCTTCTGCTTCAGATCCTTCTGCAACTTTTGCTTCAGATTCTTCTGTAGCTTCTGCTTTAGATCCTTCTGCAGACAGCATTCAGATTCTTCTATAAGATGATTCTGACTCTTCAGAGCCTTCCATAGTTCCATGTTCAGATTAATTTGCTCTTAGATATATATATATATATACTTTAACATCTGCAGCAAATATTCATGAGCAAATTTTAGAGTATATAATTCTTTAATACAAAATTTCCTAAGAGTTATCATCAAAACATAGAGATATTACTAAGAAACAATCTGTGTTCTTACAATCTCCCCCTTTTTGATGATGATAAAACATGAGAAATTTTGTTCAATAAAAAGCAATAATTATAACTCCCCCTGAGATTAGGAATCTCCCCCTGAAATGAATACTCTAAAGGAAAAGAATACTTCCCTTTTTTCTTGAGTGTATTTCAGAATCAGAGCCCGATTACTTCTTTCAAACACAGATTCTGGTTTTTCGTTTTGAATCAGAGTACAATTTGCTTCAAGAATCAGAGTCTGGTTGGGTAGTTCTCAGGATAACTTTAATGAATTTATTTTGTCAGATGAAACAATAGAATCTGAAAGAATTAAATTCAAAGATTGTTAATAATATGTCTGAATTTCGTTTTAGTATTTGCTTATGGATTGAACAATCAGATTCTTTTTCTCCCCCTTTTTGTCATAATCAAAAAGATGTGTAAAGACAGAAAAGATAACAGAAGAAAAGCAAAACAAACATTATCATTCATTCAGATGGTTCACATAACAGATGATAAAAAACAAGCAAAAGAAAATAGATGCAAACAACAGTGCAAAAAACATGAAAAGAAACTAAGGTTGGCGAGATGCAATCAGGGTTAGAAGATCTGTGATCTTTGCAGTAGACTCTTCTTGCTTGGCCATCCAAGTCTTAATCTCTTCGGTGGTTTGTTCTTGTTTGATCATCCAGGACTTGATTTCCTTAACCTCTTTCACAAGTTCTAAATTGTCAGTTTTCACTTCAGATTTAGACACATCAATGTCCATATCAGATGCAACATCTTCATATGGAGAGTCTTCAGCAGGAGCAGCTTCCAAAAGCAGCACTGGTGGTTTGGGAATGCTCATCAGAGTCTGTCTGACCAATTCAGCAAACTTTGCCTTAGCATCTTCAGCACAGACTGCTTTGAGATGAGAAGCCACAACATTGAACTTAGAGATAAATTTATCCCAAGCAGCTTCAGACTTAACAAGATCTATACTGAACAGACACTCTTCTTCCACACGTGCAATCCCCATACGAACTTCCTTTTTGAAATTCTCAAACAGTTTATCAACATCTGATCTAGGGTTGGGGTAAAGATATTCCTCAAGAGTCACCTTTTCAGCAGATTCAGCGTTTGGCTGAGGTTGTTCACAAGTGGTATCAGGAGGTGTTGGATCAGATAGTGGTTATTCAGATGGTTGAGGTGCATATGGTTGAGGTTCAGATGGTTGAGGTTCAGATGGTTGAGGTTCAGATGGTTGAGGTTCAGATGGTTGACGTTCAGATGGTTGAGGTTCAGATGGTTGAGGTTCAGATTATTGTGGTATGGTGAGTTGAGGTGTAGGGGTTGGTGAAATTCCAGCTTCAGATGATGAAGGTTGAAAATCTGAGAGGTTGAATTTGGAGCGAAGTGAAAGTCTATGATTGATTTGGTCAGATGCTGATAGGTCAGAAAATGTAGGTTTAAATGGATCAGGAATGTGTAAACAGGAGGGTGAGTGAACTTCTGATACAGAATTAGATGATTCAGTGGAGTGACATGAGGTGGATGACAAGACAACCATGGTTGCAAGTGGTTCCAAATAAAGAATTTCATTGGATGAGTTAAAGATAGAGGGTTCTGGAATAGGTAACGATTGTTCTATTATTGAGGGTTGTTCAGATGGTGTTGGTTGCGGAGGTTCAGATGAAATGGGTTGAGATTGATGTTCTTGTGGTTGTTTTTATTGTTGTGATTGAGGTTCTGGTTGAGGTTGTTGTGGTTGTTGATGTTCTGGTTGTGTTTCTGGTTGAGGTGGTTCAATTTTAGTTTGTAAAGACGATGGTTGAGAATGTGTAGGTTGAGATGGAGAGGGTTCAGATGAATGAATCCCAAATGATGGTGGTACAGATGATTGTGGTCTGGAAGGTGATGGAGGAGGTGAAAGTAATGGAGAGTGAATGGTTGGTGTTGGGTCAGATGTTAATACTTGTTTGATAGTTTCTCTAATGTCTTCCAGACTTGCTTCTGGAGGATTTGGTTTCACTTTCTTTACCTTTTGAGGCTTAGCAGCAGCTTCAGAGGCTTTTCTCTTAGGCTGAGCCTCAGATCCTTCTTCAGCAATCTTCTTTGAACGCCTTTCTCTAAGAAGATTAGGCAGAACTTCTCCTTCCTTCTGTACTAAGTTAGTAGGCAGAGGAATACCATCTCTTAAACATTCAGCAATGTATTTCAGAATGATGTCCCTAGGTTCATCAGCACTGAACATGGGAAAATCTTCAACAGGAATCCTTCTGTTGCTGACATCCTTAGTAGCAATTTTCTTAGGTTTGCTGGCAAGCTCTATGATGACCTTCATCCTCTTCAGAGTATTGCCATTGATGACAGAACCTATGACATAGGACAGATCCTCTATCAATCCAGCTGCATACAGATGTTCTACCAGACGATTCTCAGTCAGAATATCTGATATTAGTCTTCCCATACGAATCCAATTCCTAACTTTTCCATTTTTGACTCTTACTTCTTCTCTTGTTTCCTTTATATGATTCAGAAGGTGACTAAACAGAAGATAAGGCAAGTCCACCTTCTTTCCCTTACTCATACAGAACATGAAGTAGAGTTGTTCAGCACTGACATAATCTAGAGAATTTGATGATTTTCTGTGAAAGATGGAACTCATGAAAATCTTGGCCCAGATCCTGTAGACTGGCTTCAGTTCCCTTAATTTGCTAGTTGGTTCCCTAGAAATACTAACTTCTTGAAACACATCAGCAAGATCCACAAGAGCAGATTGTAGACTGGTTTCACCATCAGTTTCAGAGTACCCAATAAGTTATCTGATCAGCTTCTCAGTAATCACAATCTCCTTTCCAAGGACAGAAGAATGGATGAATTTAGAGCACACCTGAGCATGTATCCAGAATTCTTTCACCAAAGTTGGATAAACAGGACCCATAAGCCTGTCAAAATACTTTGTCTAACTTTGAGTTTGAATGGTAGAAGAAAGATTAAACCCATTTTCTTCAATGGAATCAAAATCTATAAAGCATTCACTTAGAACTTCCAGCTCTACAGTTGGAGTGAGAAGAGTTCTCACAGGTTCCTTGTACGCTTCAGCATTAGGAGAAGAAACAGCAGTGGTTGATTGCATCTGAGCAGATGTTGATGAAGAAGATGCCATTGTTGTTCTTGAGTGAGAAGTTTTAGGTTTAGGGTTTAGATGAAGAGCAAAGAGAAGACAGAAATGCATAAAAGGTTCGTGAGGAGAAAAGTGTGAATTAGTGTGATTTGTGGTATTTATAGATAAAATCAGGCACACAAACAATCACATAAGCATGCTTCACATAACATTAAATGAAAAAGTAAAAACATCATTGCACAGCATTTATGATTCTGACAGATGGGGGGAAAATCAAGAAAAATCAGATTTTCAAAGTAGTACCTCAAACGTTAATTCAGTAAAGTGCACTCTACCTTTCCAGTTTCTGAGCTACACGTGTTTGCTTTCATGTGCTTCTGAAGTCTCTTGAGAAATGAAACGTTAGCCAACGTTCAGATCCTCTGAGCATTGTTAGTTTAGATTTACACAAACAAAATAATTCAAGAAAATGAATAGATTGACAGATGAAATACTTCAGAGCATTACACATTTTGCATCTGAGAAGTTTTTCCTCTGATGAATATTATTCTGGACAAAAATCCATACCAATATTTTTCAGAATAAACTTGAACCTATCTTCAGCAAGGGGTTTTGTAAAAATATCAGCCCATTGATGATCTGAATCAACAAAGGCTAAGTTTATAATACCCTTCTGAACATAGTCTCTGATGAAATGATGCTTACTTTCTATATGTTTTGCCTTAGAGTGTAAAATTGGATTTTTAGACAAACATATAGCAGAAGTATTATCACAGAAGATAGATACATTACTCTCAAAGATCTGATAGTCTTGTAGCTGACTTTTCATCCAGAGCATCTACGTGCTACATCCAGCAGCAGCAATGTATTCTGCCTCTGTTGTAGAAAGTGCAATTGTGGGTTGCTTCTTGTTGTACCATGAGATCAGATGACTTCCAAGGAACTGACAGCTTCCAGAAGTACTTTTACGCTCTACTCTGTCTCCAGCATAGTCAGCATCACAAAATCCAACTAATGTATATTTATCAGATCTTCTGTAACACAGACCCACGTTAGTAGTACCTTTCAGATACCTTAGAATCCTCTTAACAGCAGTTAAGTGAGATTCTCTAGGATCTGATTAGAATCTTGCACACAGGCATACACTGAACAAAATGTCAGGTCTAGAAGCAGTTAAGTAGAGAAGAGATCCTATCATACCTCTGTAAAGTTTCTGATCTACTTTCTTACTTACCTCTTCCTTGCCTAGTGTACTAGTTGGATGCATGTGAGTCTTTGCCATCTTACTATCAGTCATGTTAAATTTCTTTAGAAGTTCTTTAACATATTTGGTCTGATGAATGTAAGTGCACTCTAGAGTTTGGTTGACTTGAATTCCCAGAAAGAATCTAAATTCTCCCATCATGCTCATTTCAAATTCTGCCTGCATACATTGAGCAAACTCCTTTCCCAGCATAGTATTGGTAGATCCAAATATAATATCATCCACATATATTTGACAAATTAGAAGATCTTTCTTAAATGTTTTACAAAAGAGTGTTGTGTCCACTTTGCCTCTGATGAAAATTTTCTCCAGAAGAAAATTGCTTAACCTCTCATACCAAGCTCTGGGAGCTTATTTTAAACCATAAAGAGATTTCTTTAGTTTAAAAACATGTTCTGGAAATTTTTCACTCTCAAAACCAGGAGGCTGGTGAACATAAACTTCTTCTTCTATAATACCATTTAGAAAGGCACTTTTAACATCCATATGATATAAAGTGATGTTATATTGTGCAGCAAATGAAATAAGAAGGCGTATAGATTCTAACCTTGCCACTGGAGCATAAGTTTCAGCGTAATCAATACCTTCTTGTTGACTGTACCCTTGAGCAACAAGCCTTGCCTTATTTCTTTTAACTTCTCCTTTTTCATTCAACTTGTTTCTCAATACCCATTTGGTTCCAATTATGTTGAATCCTTTAGGTCTTGGAACCAGACCACAGACGTCATTTCTTGTGAACTGATTAAGCTCTTCTTGCATGGCAATTACCCAGTTATTGTCTTGCAGAGCCTCATCCACAGAAGTTGGTTCAATAACTGACACCAACCCAAATAATGACGCTTCAGATTATCTGAGAAATGATCTTGTTTTGATTGGATCATTTTTTTCCCAATGATCACATCCTCTGGGTGAGAGGCCTTGATTCTGGAAGATGATCCTTTGACAATTGAATTTTCAGAAATGTTCAAGTTGTCCATTTGAGAAGCTAAAGGAATTACATCTGGCATAGCTTTTTCTTGAGCTTTTTCTGCCTCTGAGCCTTCAGAGTCTGTGAAGACTACTTCTCTATCTGCAGAACTTTCAAACTGCTTTGACTTTTCAATGCCAAGCTTATCATCAAATCTAACATGTATAGATTCCTCCACAATCTGTGTTTCAGTATTGTATACTCTGTAGCCTTTATAGCGTTCAGAATATCCAAGCATGAAACACTTATGTGCTTTAGAATCAAACTTGCTAAGATTCTCTTTAGTGTTCAACATATAACAAATACATCCAAAAGGATGAAAATAAGCAATGTTGGGCTTTTTGTTCCTCCACAATTCATAGGGAGTCTTTTCCAGAAGAGGTCTTACAGACACTCTGTTCTGAATGTAACATGTTGTGTTTATTGCTTCTGCCCAAAAGTGTTTTTCCAGATTAGTCTCGTTGATCATGGTTCTGGCCATTTCTTGCAGAGTTCTATTTTTCCTTTCTACAACTGCATTTTGTTGTGGAGTTCTAGGGCAGGAGAAATCATGAGCAATGCCATTTTCATTAAAATATTTTTCAAAATATTTGTTTTCAAATTCGCCACCATGATCACTTCTGACTTTTATTATTTTAAAATCTTTTTCATTTTGAACTTGTTTGCAGAAGTCAAAGAACACAGAATGTGACTCACCCTTGTGTTTTAAGAACTTTACCCATGTCCATCTACTATAGTCATCAACAATGACTAATCCATACTTCTTGCCTCAGATGGATGCAGTTTTCACTGGTCCTAACAGATCAATATGAAGTAATTCTAATGGTCTGGAAGTAGAAACAACATTTTTTTATTTAAAAGAGGATCTTGAAAACTTCCCTTTTTGACATGCTTCACAAAGAGCATCAGAGGTGAACTTCAACTTAGGAAGTCCTCTGACAAGATTAAGTTTATTAATCTGAGATATACTTCTCATATTAATATGCCCCAATCTTCTATGCCAGACCCATTGCTCCTCATTAACAGACAAGAGGCATTTAACATTCTCAACCTTAAGTTCTAAAAGATTTATTTTATAAATGTTGTTCTTCCTCTTTCCACTAAATAGGATTGAGCCATCCTTTTGACTAATAGCTTTACAACATTTTTTATTAAAGATTATGTCATAACCATTGTCACTTAATTGACTTATGGACAATAGATTATGCTTTAATCCTTCTACAAGTAAAACATTAGTAATAGAGGGAAGGTTACCATTTCCAATAGTGCCAGATCCAATGATCTTGCCCTTCTGATTCCCTCCAAATTTCACGTCACCTCCAGATCTAAGCTCCAGACTTTGGAACATAGACCTTTCTCCCGTCATATGTCGCGAGCATCCAGATTCCAAGTACCATGACTGGCGTCCTGACCTTGCTGCTAAGAACATCTGCAACATGAATTATTTTACTCTTAGGTACCCAGATCTTCTTGAGTCCTTTTGGGTTAGTTGTTCTGAAGGTTCGTCTAAACTTCTGTTTTTCAACATAAGGTTTATTCTGACTAGCCTTAGATTTAAACACATGAATGTTCTTTTCAGAACGAGTGTGTTTAATATCATTCAAGTGACCAAATTTAAAATGAGAATATAAAGGAGTCTTCTTGATGATAATTTTATCAATAGGTTTTGGATTTAAATCCTTTCTAGAGGAAGATTTATATCCAATTCCTTTTCTGTTATTTCTGCTAACTCCATAGATCATAGAAGCCATTTTGCTTCTGTCTATGCTTTTAGCAAGAAACTTCTGAAAGCTGTAGTCATATTTTTCCAAAATATTTTTGCATTCAGACTCAGTTTCAGAATCAGAGTCTTGTTGAGCTAATTCAAAATCATTTTTCATTTTTAAGTTCTTTTCATTTAGCTCAGCCACTTCTGATTTGAGAATATTATTCTTAGATACAAGATTGCTTTGACGCTCCTTGTATTTGAGCTTAATATTGTTATAGCTCTTCAGAACTTCTGATAACACTTTGATAAGTTCATCTTTAGTGAGTTTAGCCATTACCTCTTCAGCGTCAGAGTTAGATTCAGAGTCAGATTCAGATTCTGAAATTTCTTCCTCCTGATCTTCTATGTCTACCATCAATGCTACGTTGGCACATTCTTCTTCTGACCCAGATTCAGGTTCAGATGTATCTGAATCATCCCAGGTTGCCATTAGAACCTTCTTCTTCTTATCAAATTTTCTTTTAGGCTTTTCTTTCAGAAGCTTTGGACATTCATTTTTATAATGCCCAGGTTCTTTACATTCATAGCAGACAACCTCCTTTTTGCCTGATCTTCTATGTACAGAAGATTCCTTTCTTTGGTCAGGCTTCCTGAAGTTTCTAAACTTCTTTCCTTTATGCTTCCAGAGTTTATTTATTCTTCTGGACAACATGGATAATTCATCTTCATCTTCAGATGAGGATTCTTCAGAGCTTTCCTCTATTACCTGCAATGCTTTAGCAGATTTATTAGATTTTAAGGCAATTGACTTACCTTTCTTTTGAGGCTCTTCTTCCTCAAGTTCAATTTCATGGCTCCTCAGTGAGCTGATTAGTTCCTCCAAGGAAATCTGGTTCAGATCTTTAGCCATTTTCAGCGCAGTCCCCATAGGTCTCCATCTGGTAGGTAAGCTTCTGATGATCTTCTTCATGTGATCAGCAGTAGAGTAACCTTTATCCAGAACCTTTAGTCCAACTGTAAGTATTTGAAATCTGGAGAACATGGCTTCAACAGATTCAGCTTCTTCCATCTTGAAAGCTTCATACTTCTGAATTAGAGCCAGAGCCTTGGTCTCTTTTACTTGAAGGTTTCCTTCATGAGTCATTTTCAAGGACTCAAACATGTCAAATGCAGTTTCTCTATTTGTGATCTTTTCATACTCAGTGTGAGATATTGCATTTAACAATATTGTTCTAGCCTTGTGGTGATTTCTAAACTCCTTCATTTGGGCTTCTGTCATAGATTTTCTATCTACTTTCTTGCCATTCCCATCAATGGGATGAACATATCCATCTATGACGAAATCCCATAAATCAGCATCATAACCAAGGAAAAAACTTTCAATCCTGTCTTTCCAATAATCAAATTTCTCCCCATCAAACATAGGGGGTTTTGTACTGATTCTGTCTCTTTCAATATAAAATTAATAATATTTACTAACATTTTCTTATTAATAGTAGATAGAGGAATGAATATGTGAATAGAGGTATAAAAATAACGGTAAATATTTAGAAAAATAATTTTAAATGATTCTTTAGTAATTTAAATGAATAAATGATTTTGGACGTATTTTTGTGTGAGCAAAAGAGAAGACACTTATTATGAATATGATAGATTAATTAATTTTCTTTCATAAAAGTTTGATTTGTTAAAACCATACTAATTATCATAAAAATTGATATAAAAATCAATTCTTAATATAAATAATCAAAACATACGCCTATGTATTTATCGATAAATGTAATAAAAACATACCATCAAATCACAATTACAAATATTTCTATTGAATAACTTTTAAATGTTCTTTCTAAATGTATGTGATTTCGTGGTGTAGTTGGTCATCACGTTAGTCTAACACACTGAAGGTTCTCAGTTCGAGCCTGGGCGAAGCCAAGATGTTTAATTCTTTACCCAAATTTTATAAATTATACAAATTATAAATTATGAAAATAATAGTTATAAAGATAATATGTATATTAAAACATATATAGCCTAAACTACCCTAATCCAGATTATAACAAAACCTCCTAAACAACCGCTTTGACCTATCTGATCTGATCTGATCAGAAGGGGATCACGAGCTGGCCACACGCTGTTGGACTGCTACCTGTTTGCCGGTGATGAGGAGGAGAAGGGGGTGTACCTGTAAGACACTCTAATGCCAAAGTAAGGAATTGGGCAGAGTGAGAGCAAAGTACAAAAATGGGGTAAGAAGTGAATTACCTGACCTCTTGAGGAAGAGGGTATTGTCGCTACTGCGAAAATCGGCGTCGGCTATGACAGAAGAGTCGCCACCGTGCGTTATTTATCCCAAAGGAGGGAAAGGAAACGCTCAGAGTAAACCTAACGCAAAACGGGAAAGGAATGGTCATCGCAACCAAATCCTGGATTCGGGAGTCGGTTACGCAAGGGGAAGGTATTAGCACCCCTCACGTCCGTCGTACTCGACGGGATCCACGCTTGTTTTCTAGTACAGATTGTTATTCTATCTACTCTAAAGGGTCAAGGGTTAAAAAGAAAATAAAATGACTCGGCAAAGTATCGCACTTTATGCCTACGTATTCCCGTCTAGAATGAGAAATCAGAGTCAACGTAGTTCGCCTACCTACGGGAAAGGAGGGGAAGGTTGCTCGCTAGGATACGGCATCCTATGCCTACGTACTTTCATACAGCATGAAAGATCAGAGCAAACGTAGTTCGGGCCACGGAAGACACAGGTCTGTCTGTTTGTCTTTTATCCTTCTGAAAAAGGTTTTCTCCCGATTAAGAGTCCAAGCGGACAAAAATGACGTTTTGGTTTGTTTTCAGTCTTTTATGCAAGAACTGTTTTTTATGCAAGAACTGTTTTTTATAGTGTTTGACAAAAATCGGCGCCGACTATGACAGAAGAGTCGCAACCATGCGTTATTTATCCCAAAGGAGGGAAAGGAAACGCTCAGAGTAAACCTAACGGAAAACGGGAAAGGAATGGTCATCGCAACCAAATCCTGGATTCGGGAGTCGGTTACGCAAGGGGAAGGTATTAGCACCCCTCACGTTCGTCGTACTCGACGGGATCCACGCTTGTTTTCTAGTACAGATTGTTATTCTATCTACTCTAAAGGGTCAAGGGTTAAAAAGAAAATAAAATGACTCGGCAAAGTATCGCACTTTATGCCTACGTATTCCCGTCTGGAACGAGAAATCAGAGTCAACGTAGTTCGCCTACCTACGGGAAAGGAGGGGAAGGTTGCTCGCTAGGATACGACATCCTATGCCTACGTACTTTCATACAGCATGAAAGATCAGAGCAAACGTAGTTCGGGCCACGGAAGACACAGGTCTGTCTGTTTGTCTTTTATCCTTCTGAAAAAGGTTTTCTCCCGATTAAGAGTCCAAGCGGACAAAAATGACGTTTTGGTTTGTTTTCAGTCTTTTATGCAAGAACTGTTTTTTATAGTGTTTGACATATTATTGTGGTTTGGATTGTTTCGAGATGAGAAGATAAACGACGTTCTTAAAAACCTAGGGTTGAAAAAGGTATAAAAACTAACCTAATGCTGTCATGCATGGATAAGAACCTAATGTCTATCATATTTCTCTCTTGCACAGAGAGAAACAGAGATCTTAGGGGATAAACAGAAAAGAAAACAAGCAAATACAGTAAAATGCATGCAATGCAGCAATACAAGCGAGGTAAGGGAGTCTCACTCAACCTCGAACCTGGGAAAACAACAGGAAAAGTGAACAGTATTCACTTCAAACCTTTGGGGGCAAGTTGTACAAGCCAACAATCAATACAGAAAAAGAAATAAAACCCAACACCAGCTCTGACAGCAACACCAGCTCCTACAGTAAGCAGCTCAAACAGCAACAGCTCTGACAGCTACAGTTGATTAACAGCAAAAAAAGTTGACAGTAACAACTTCAAGCAAGACCCCATCTTCACTCTTCAATGATCCCTAAGCTTTAGATAAGCTCCTGTCTCCAAAAATCTCCAAGCTCTAGCAAGCACTGAACCCCAACAAGTAAACAGCTTCAAAAAGCAGCAGAACCCTAACTCCAACAGATAACCAGCTTTGACAGGCACAAGCTTCAACTTCACCAATCTTCAATGAACTTCATTCTTCAATAGGTTCCCATCTTCAATGCCACCACTCCAGAAGAGAATCAATTATCAGATTAAGTTGAAATGCTAAACAGCTTATTGACAACCAAAGGAAGCCTATAAGCACTTAGCATTGTAGGGGAAAGGTTCCCTCAAATTTCTATTTCTAAAGTATGTCACTTATCCCTCCAAAGGAGGGATGTGAATACCCTAAAAGGAATTTTTGTCATAGGAAGGAATAGAAGCACAAGATGCTTTCTATGTTTGCAAGAAGAAATCAATCTAATCTAGAGCTCTTCCTACATTTCCTATCTATTAAGCCACCTTCAAGGAGAAGAATCTTCATGCTCCAAGCTCCATACTTTGTCTCCAATCATCTTCAATGTCTTCATAAGATCCAACAAGCAAAGCCCAAGCCCCAAGCCCAATTGAAATAGCCCAAACCAAACAAACAAGCAAAATGCCCAAGAGGGAAAACACACAATCACCACTCAAATTGCAAAAATCAAGTAAAATAGTAATACTCATTATAAAATCCTAGATTAATTTCTAAGGGAACCTAACCCTATACCCAATACCCCATATAAACCCCAAGGCCTAAATCAAACCCTAGGTCCCCAAACTATGCCCTAAACTACACCTAAGTGTTGTGAAACCCTAAATCTAATACCTCTCCTATCAACCTCTCAAACTAACCTAAATTTTATTCAAAAAAATATGAAAAAATTCCTAAGGCTACATGCTTCCCTAATCAAATCAACCTCACAAGAATCAATCAAAAATCATGCACCAATCTCTCATACTAAATTCAGAAAAATGAAGTATCAAACAAATATAAAATAAAAGCAATAAAATTGTAAAATATACCAAAAAATATAAAATGCATGAAATTAATATTTTTTAGTTTCATAATTTTCTAGAGGTCCTAAGGGAACTACGGAAAAAAATCCCATCCTAAACTGATTATTTTTCAATTTAATATGAATTATTTACCAACTATGCTAAAACCATGAAATAAAAAGAAAATAGATGGAAAAATAATAAAAGAGCGTGATGAATAGCAATATTTCATGTTATAATACCAGACCTGGGCCAAAGGGGGTGTGGTTATCAACGCGCGTGCTAGGCCCAACCACTAATTAGAAAATAAATGGAAAATCAAAGAAAATTGAGAAAAGCTCGCGGTAAATAGCAATTCATCAATGTGATAATTCCATTGGGCTTCCAAATGAGGGTGCTAATAACAAGTTTCAACTTAGGTCCACCCAGTAATGTTAATGAAACGCAGCGCATCAGGGGTTTTCAGACTCCTTTACAAACTCAAACGCACTCGTGGCCATTGGATCCCACCCTCAGTCAAAGTCCAACAATGATCTAATGGCTATGGGACCTTCTTCTCCAATTCAAAACTCTGGGAGGGAAACATACAGGACGGTGGCCGGAGGTGGCACCACCGTCGTCCCCAAACCTCAACACCATAAATCCTCACCAAAACTTAAAACTAAACACATCAACCCACTCGTTTTTTCACACTGAACAAGAATCCAACCTCCATTTTCATTGAAACATCCTCCATTTTAAAAACACGATGATCATCTTAGAAAATGCTCACAAATAAATTCTCACCAAACTCAAAATTAACCATCCTAGGATCATCTACACCTCACCCTGAGTAATTTCCACCATTCCACTAAGCTTAAATCATCAAGAAACGCCAGTTATATCCATCAACAGAAAATTGGTTCTTCCTAAATTTGTCTCTAAACCTTGAATTTCTTTACCAGAAACGACCTAGCCATAATCTATAACGAATCTAACCATCTAAAACCTAACAAATCTACATGAATCATGCCATAAGATGAAGTTTACCAACCTGTGAAATTTGGATGAACAGAAGGTGGAAAGCTTCGAATTATGCTTCAAGATCTTCCAGATTCCTTCACCAATACTTGATAGAGCTTCTGTATGCAATGAATGGTGTTGAATCTCTATGAATTCTCAAATTCGATTTTAACTTTCAAGCTTCAAACTCACGATGCTATCTCTTGATTCTTCAACAATCTTGACTAGAAATCTCTCTGAATTCAATCAACAACTCAAGTTGAAGACACTGAATGCAAAAGTTTGGATTGAAATGGCTCAAATTCGTGTAACCGATTTGGATTTGCAAAATGAAAACTCAAAGTTCTATCTCTCAATTCTCTCTGAATCTTCACCAACCCAGGCTTTGAACCAGTTCTAATGTATATATAGAAGGTGTAGGAAGGTTCAAGAAACTTCTGGAATGCTCCAAATTATATTTCCAATTTCTCATGCACTTGAAATTACCATGATAAGTTCATCCATGACAGTCATGATTCAGCTTGTGCAGCACCTTGATCCTTGTTCAATTTCTCTCCAAATGAGATTTAGAATGTGTTAGGAGTGATTAGAGCGTTGGTTTTGATCTTGTGCATATTTTGGCATATGTTACTTATGTCATAAGCTACCAAATGCAAATCTTTGAATTTGACCTCAAATGGAAAAATTGGCATTGCCCTCATCTTTAAAACTTCATTTCTGATCAAATTGATATGTCATATGCCCCATTTTGACCTTAAAACAAAAAATCACAAATTTGACTTTTTAAATGACTTTAGTTCTTCCTTTTTTAGGCCATTTTTGAAATTTTGTGATACAAGCCATTCCAATCACCCATGACTTCTTATCTGACCTAAAAACATCATTTTAAACACATTTCATGTTGGACATTTTTTCATTTGAGGAGTGGAAGATGGAGATTTTGACCTATGTTGAAAAATGACCTATAATTCAACTTTCCCAAGATACCCCTGGATTGCGAAGATCATAACTTGAGTTCCACAAATCTTCTTGAGGACTTCTAGTACTCAAATTAAAGTTAAGATCAAGCACTACAATTATTATGTTGGCCAAGAATCCATTTGAAAATTCCTTGATAGTAAAAAGTTGCTTGGAAGTCAAGTGACTTTCACAAATAAATTTTAGTGTCCTCTGGTGACCCATAACTTGAGTTCTACAAATCTTCTTGAAGACTTATAGTACTCAAATTAAAGCTAATGAGAATATCTAAAAGTTTCATGTTGGCCAAGAATCCAATTGAAACATTTATTTTGACTTATGTGGCTTGGAAGTCCAGTGATATACAAGGGATTTTACCCTAGGAACCCTGTATCAAACACCTCTAACCACTCTTGATTTTCTTGAACTTGATCTTGACTCATCCATACACATGCTTTAACATATTAATCCATGACTTCCATGACCTAGAGCTAGGTCTTGATGCCCTTTCTTTGCTCTCCTTGACCTAGGGTTACCCAGATGAAACCCTACTTGTACACACCTCAACTGTGGTTCTTGAACTTGATACCATGACTTGTCTAAGCTTCAATAGGGCTCTCTAGGCCTCCCATGGGATCCATACACACCTCAAATTCATAATTCCATGTTGATGATCTTCAATACACCTCAAGTTAGGAGAGAAATCCACCTGTTGACACTCAAATCTCCTCAAAGCTTCAACCCATTCCTTGATGACTTGGATGTTCTTCAGCTTGAATAAGGCCCCTTGATGTGCTTCTTTAGATAAGGATGGCACTTGACCCCTGTTAGATGACTTGCTATGTGTTTCACCCTAAATTTTGACCATAAGATCCCACTTATTCTTGCATCCTCATGTTGTTATTTGACTATAATTTTATCTATGTGACTGACCAATTTGTGCAGACGCCGTAACGTCGAGTAGAGATAGCGTTCATTCTCGCGATCAATTATCCACCCGTAATTAACCTTGGTCAACCGTTTTATTTGTTTTATTTTGTGAAGCTAGTACAAAACAGATTTTCTCTAAGGAGTCACACCTATCTGGTTCCAAAGATGTCTATTCGAGAATTGTTTGGATTTTTGGGATATTTTGTTTGACCTCAGAGAATTTGAGATGAGTTTAGAAAATTCATTCTAAAGTTTGGTTCAGATCCCATACTCCTCAGGACGTTGGCTCGTTATCTCTATAAAAATTCAAGATCAGGTTATAAGTTTCATACGATGAGATCAAAATCCAAAACAAGTGCATGAGGGGTTTGTGTGGGAAAGCTAAGACAACGTGGAAGCTGACATCACACAATTGACGACTGAAAAATGGATAACTACTACTACACGTTTTTACGCTTTCGGAAGCTAACCGCATACAATTGATTGGCAAGCACTCTTTTATTATCCAAAGATTACAATTGAAAGTTTATGATTTTGAAGAAACCAGAGAAGAATTCGTTGTTTCTTGATCAATCAATAAATCAACGGCAGCTCAAATTCATCAATCATAAACACAATTCATACTTGAGCTTCTACCATTCAAAGACTAAACAGGAAAGCATGAAAGTCTATTTTCACAAATACGCTTTTCATTATTACAAGGGATATATTGTTTTCAAGCAACAAACTTAAGCACTGCCGCATGAGCTTACAATCAATGTTACAAAGATCCATCAGAGTCTGGCTCACACCAATTTAAGTCCTAAACTACTACATCAAGCATAAACGATCAGAAGTTTCGTTTCATCCCAATTTATCCAAATCTCAGGAATCATCCAGGCCCGATTCTTAAGACATCAGAACTCTGCCCCTAGAAAGTTGCTGGCTCCGCCTCTTACGTATGCCGCCAGGCCGTCAATGCTACAAAAAAATCAGAAGCGGCCATCAGTATTCAAATAAAGGTTAAGCTACCGTCAACAAGAAAATAGGAAGTTCAGAGGAAAACCATTCGTCACCTCCGTCGTCGACACTAAAGTAGTTGATCAAACGAACCACTTTCCGGAATCCCTGCATAAAGAAAACCAACAGGGCCTTTTCACATACATAAAAGGAATTAGACATAGTGGTTCTAAAACAAGCTTGCACTTGATCCTCACCATCATGCCTCAAAGTCTCCCAACCTGATGCAAAAGAGAACACAGAGTAGGACAAAAGGATGGACTGATGAATTGTAACCTACTTTAGGCAAGAACATAATTTCCATCACAAGCAAGGAAGGAGTCAAGAGTAATAACTCCAAACGGAATCAGCGGTAAAACATCAGGAAAGGTTCCTGTCATGAAAAAACAAGAGTTGACGAAAGTATCAACAACACATGAAGGTGATATATAAGAAGGAGAGCTTACTTGAAGTTAAAGTTGCTCATGAGTTATCATCAAACTGATAGGTGACGTTGGTTTCGACCATTTCGAACAAAACAATGAAGATTGAGACATACAAGCTGCGACGACCGTGGGCTGTTGACGTGCATACATTGGCCCAAAATTGACAACATCACCAAGAGGTTTCTAAAACAAAGCATGGTCTGTAGTGAAGGGGAGAGCACTCGTCCAATTTTGAAAACCTGTCCAAAACAAAACATCAGCCGACAATCAGAGATTATGTGTTAAAGGATTGATAACGAATTAAACAAGGATGGTGAGAACCAAAAAGGAAGGTCACGATATCACTAACACTATCCCTGCAAGATCAAATCAAATTCATTAGTTTCCAAAACTAATCCGGACAGTTATACATGAAATTGGAAGGAGTATTAATGAGAAATTACGAAATTGATTAGGAGAAGGAGTCATGAAGCTATAAAAAGAGGAGATTCACAGTTGGATCCACACGAAAAAAACCCTAATATTACCGAAAAAAACTACTACCGAAAAAAAGCCACCCAAAGAAACCTAAGTGCAAAAGCTTAGCGACTTATCTTTTCAATCGGCGAAACGCAACCACTGCTTCCACCAGCGACCGCCGCAAGCCCGCTCCGCCGTCTCGAACGCCGCCTCTCCACCTTCGGTAAAATCCCTCATACATGTCGTGATTATTGAATGATTTGATGCTCTGAGTTTTGTTTTAGGTACAAGTATGAACGAAATCGAGAGAGAAGATGACGCAGGACGAGGATCGCAAGAGAGATGAGAGAACGAGACCGGGGACGGTAGCGGCGAAAAGGGATTGAGTTTGGGATTTAGGGTTTCTTTTCCTTTTTTTTATTTTTTTTTTATTTGATTTTGTTGTATTATCATGTAACATAATCACCTGCACACTATATCACACACACACACGCTTAATACACACTAATCAGCAAACACCCTAATTAATCTTTCGATTTGATTAACCTTTTATTTAAAACAAAATCATTCTAATCATCCACTTATATTAATTTAATCATTTAATAAATAACTCCTTTTCTTATAAAATTAAGCTAGATGTTTTAGTATTAATCGATTTAATTAATCAATTTATGTGGATTCTCTTGTAGCAACTTTTATAATAACTCTTGTTTTTATTAAGTAAAGATATATCTATTATATGCTTAATTAACCTTTTCTTAAAATAAATAATAAACCTTTTCTTTGATAATAAGCAAATCTATTTTTATGCTTTTCTTAGTAAACCCCTTTTTTTTAAAAAAACTTATTAATTTATTAACCTTTTACATCTAAAATAATAAAATTTCTTTTAATAATCAATTTTTTAAGTAATTTATTCACTAGAGCTTTTATCTAAGTTTAATTAACCTCTTATTTCACTAAGAATTTTATTTTTAAATTTAATATAACTTTTTCTCATAAAATTGACATCAACTCAATCTCCCTAAAATTCAAATCAATCCGCTTAATCAACTAAGAGCGTAAAAAACAATCTAATCATGCACAACCTCTTCACGACACATCTACCCACATACATCTTAGCGCTTTCATGCGTATTTTCTAGTTATCTTTATCTGCTTTATCTTATTCACAATGCACACACTCACCTAGCGCTTTCATGCATACGTGTATGGTTTTATTCTTGCAATTTACTTTCAGCAATTTATAATTACCGCGTCTGCATTTATGCATTGCATCCGTCCAAAGGAAAAACCTACACATAATTCAACGTTGTGTGTAGTTGCACATCATATGCATCATATTCCCCTCGATCCTTGATCCCATTCAAGTCGATCTTCTTAAGATTAGGACCTACCCCATAGGAAGGACCTTGTCTTTATCTTTTACAACTTAGACAAAACATAAACAACACATTACACAACTTTTACAAACACATTTAGAGAATAGATGTTAATCATCTTAAGCGAGATATAATCTCCACCCCCACGACAATACAATCAAACACGTAGGGACTTTGCCTTAAGAATGACAAAGGCATGTTCGGCGACCATCCGAGTATGTAAGACCTTTTCTTAAGACGATGCAAAGACCATTTCCTACAACCCTTTTCTTTACATTTGTGGTGGTTATCTCTCCCTTAACATGAAGACTCATCTCTTCTCCTAGACCCAATCAATCAACTACCTTAAACCCTTAGGAACTTTGACCACAGTCAAACTCCTCTAACCCTTTAGGGTGAACTACAACATACTCTGATTCCACTCCTGTAAGGATATGTAGGCATAAGATGCGACATCTTATCGAGTATACTTAGAAATAAACCACTAGGGTCTCTAATCCCTTAAGCAGATAAACATTTAGCAGTAAACAAACATAAAATAAGAGGTTCCTGTAGAGTACTACAGAAACTTAGGATGCTAGTACCTTCCCTAAGTTTAACCAACCCCCGAACCTATAACTCTCTAAACCTTGTATTCGCATTGCATTGTGGGAATTTCGATCTTTATCCCTTCATTTGGACAAATCAAAGTTCGGTTGCAAAATGAATTAAAGATTCAAACTAATCAATAGTTTGGTATCCAAATTTCACCGCGACAGGAAATGGCGACTTCACTGGGGAATCTCTAGTGGGTTTCCCTATCTTTTCTTATTTGTTTACTGCTTTATATATCTGCCTACTTGATTATGTGTTTACATGCTTTCTCTTGTATTTCTTTTGGGATTGTTGTCCTTGAGTGGTGAGATAAAGTTCTACACCCGAACTTGAGAGAAATTAGGATAGGATGGGATATATTCGAGGAGGCTTATAGGGAGTGGAATCCCTACTAAGTTGAATCAAGAATCCCGCTCAATTGAGGCCCTTTCGAAATAGTACTGTTGAACGATCAATCGTGAAGACACTCACTACTTTCGACTTTGGAGCCTATGATATTAAGGACCGTAGTTACCTTAACCCAACTTTGGCCTTTATTAGGACGTAGTGCGAGACTATGAGGAAGTACTCCCGAAATAGTGCTACGCGAAGCTACACTTAAAAGAAGTTCTCTTGAGAATATTATTAGTCCTCGAGTAATTGGGAAAATTAATAATATCCGATAGATGGGCTGATGATTCTGAGTCCCATTAGAACCCTGTTCTGCAGGTACAAAACAACATTTAGTCCTTAAAACGTTTGGGAAGGGTACACCTTTGCTCCATGCTCGTTGCAAACCTAGGGCGCCCCTTGTTTGTTTATCTTTATTGTCCTTATGTGAATACTTGTGTTTGCTGCATTCATATAGCATCATTCTACATTGGACTTCATGGGATTTACCTTTGTTTATGAACATTGTAGGTCGCTATGACTTCAGATAAAAGACATACTGTGAAATATACTTTGAAGAGTCCCAAATTGGATGACCTAAAGAAGTTGTGGGGTTTCATCGAAGATCAAGAAGGATTCAAGACCAAGTATGGGAAGTTGATATCTTTGTTGGGTTTCTCAGTGAATGAAGGACTTCTTGCCACCTTGCTACAGTTCTACGATCCTCTCTACCATTGTTTCACCTTTCCAGACTTCCAGTTGCTACCTACATTAGAAGAGTACTCCTTTTTGGTGGGTCTACCTATTCTGGAAGAATCTCCTTTTCCCTTCTTGGAAAAGGACCCTGATGAGAAAGATATTGCTAAAGCCCTCTGTTTGAAGGTATCCGACGTCAAAGCCAACCTAGTTACTAAGGATGGGATTCTTGGTTTAAAGACAGGTTTCCTAGTCGAGAAGGCTTCATTCTATGTTAATTATTCTAATAAGGCTCCGTTTGAGACAATCTTTGCTTTGCTTGTTTATGGATTGTTTCTATTCCCGAGTTTCGAAGGTTTCATCGATCTTAAAGCATTCAAGATCTTTATGAAGAACAACCCAGTGCCAACTCTGTTGGGAAATGCATATCACTCTATACATCTCCGAAACCTCCGTGGTGGAGGGATGATTACTTGTTGTGTACCTCTACTTTACAAGTGGTTTATTTCGCACTTGCCGAAGTCTAGCTCTTTTACAAACATTGGCAAAGAGCATTGGTCTCCAAGGGTTATGGCTTTGACCCACTCTGACATTGATTGGTACAACCGAGTGTATGATGGAGTATTAATCATTGATAGCTGCGGTGACTTTGCTAATGTACCATTGCTCAGCTTTGATGGAGGGATCAGCTACAACCCTATTTTAGCTCGCCGACAGTTGGGATACCCGTTGAAGGAACCTCCCAAAAGTGTTCAAGTAGAGGGTATATTCTTCAAAGATGATATAGAGCTTCTAGGAAGAGTCCTGGACGCATGGCGTAGGGTATACAAGAAAGGGAAGAGAAGTCTAGGGAAGCCTAACTGTGTGTCTTTAGAACCATACCTCCAGTGGGTCAGGAAAAGGGCAACCAATCTAAAGATGCCCTATTCCCGTCAAGATCCCATAGCTCCCAGGAGAGAGCCCACTTATGTCTTTATGTCTAAAGCCGAGGAGTTAGAGGTGTCCTTAAGGAAGTCTCAACATGAGCTGGAGTCTTGGAAGAACAAGTACCACGTAGCAGTGGCAAAAAGTGATGAGTTTCAAAAGCAGAATGCTGAACTTCAAAAGCAGAATGCTGAACTTCAAGAGAAGAAGGATGAACTTCAGAAACAGCTACAATTGAAGGATGAAGAGCTACTCCCCTGCAAGAAGAGGAAAGTCATGGAGGATTTATTTTTCTCTGACCCACAATGCACTATTTGGAAAATAATTGTGGACAACCTTATCCGTGAGAAGGCGCAACTAGAAGAGCAGCTCAAGCAGCAGCATTCAAAGCTTCTTTAGTGTCTTTACTAGCTTTTATTTAGCTTTTATTTGGGACTCTTTAAAAGAATATTTATGTAGTCCGTTTCAAATTTAATAAAACGTTTTCTTTTACCGCAATGCCTATAAATGGAGGAATCCCATGAAGTCCTAATCATCTTGCATTGCATTCTTTTTCCATTGTTCACTTCAAGAAACTCAAATTCGTTCTGTAGGTGTTGTAATCATGGATTTCAGAAGAGAAACCCTGAAGTACACTTTTCAGAGTCCCAACCTCGAAAGCTTGAGAGAACTAGCCGAACTCGTCGAGGATCGCTTTGCCTTCGCAGCAGAATATGGAGGAGTTTTTCGTTTCCTCGAGCTGAAGATGAAAGAAGGATTGTTGGAAACATTGGTTCAATTTTACGACCCGATGTATCACTGCTTCACTTTTCCGGACTACCAATTGATGCCGACCTTGGAAGAGTACTCAGAACTCTTGAGGATGCCTGTGACTGTTCGACCGCTATTCACCGGAAGGGAAGACACGCCTAGTCACCAGGAAATTGCAAATGCCACTCATCTTAGCCTTGAAGATGTCCAGACACACTTGATCACCAAGGAAGGAGTCCTTGGATTCCCCGCCGACTTTTTGATCGAAAAAATCCGTTACCATGCTGAAAGAAAGGAGGCTCTCATCTTGGAAGCCAATTTCGCTTTGTTGGTCTATGGGACTTTCTGGTTCCCTAAAATTGACAATTTTGTTGACATGGATGCAATCAAGTTGTTCATACTCAAGAATCCAGTACCCACCTTGCTCGCTGATACGTACTTCTCGATTCACTCAGTGAACGCCGAAGGAGGAGGACACATTGTATGTTGTACCGCTTTGCTGTACTCATGGTTCATCGCTCGTTTGACTTGGTATCCGTCCCTTTGGGACAAAGTAGCAACACCTCGATGGTCCGAGATACTTATGGCCCTTACCCATTCGGACATTGTTTGGTATGATCCCGCCTATGGAGGCGTGCCTATGATTCCTAGCATCGGAGGTTTCCCCAACGTACCGCTTATTGGAAGAGAAGGATGTATAAGTTACAATCCTGCTTTGGCCCGTAGACAGTTTGGACACCCTATGATCCAAGTGCCTGACCCAGTTTTGTTGGAAGAGATCTATTTCAAAGGAGAAGAGGATCTAGATCTAAAGATTGTCATCATTTATACATGGAAATACATTGATAGGGAAGGAACAGCTGCTTCAGGATACCCCGACTGTGCTGTTTCCAAGGATTATCTGCATTGGGTGCGAGAAAGGGCTCTCGATCTCAAGATGCCTTTTCCGTTTCACGAACCTATGGTATTATCTCCTCATGACCCCGACTGGTTCGAAGAAGAGGAAATAGAACAAGTAAGGATTGCTTTGGATGAAGCCCGGAAATTGAGGACTGCCTGGAAGAATAAGTTCTTCACCCTCAAAGTAGAGAAGGAAAGACTTCAGAAGACTCCAGAATTAGAAGTGGCCAGAAAGAGAAAGGCACAAGGAGATTTATTTTCTCCTCATGCCTCTTCAAGTGCTGTCACCAGTGATGATCTCCCCTCAACTACTATGGCTTGAAAGGAGTGCGTGGAACGACTTATCATCGAGAAAGCGGCGCTGCAGGAGCGTATTGACCAGCTGACCGAGGAGCTCCGTACAAAAGAGAAGACCGTGGAGTAGAGTTCTAAGTTTTCTTTTGCTTTCGTTGTAATAAACTCTTGAAAGAGTACTTTGTTTTCATTGTTTCTCAAAAATAAAAAGTTTTTCAATTATCCTACATTATAACACTGAAAAACACTTTGGGTTTCTTGAAGTATCCTCCTACATCTGCATCTGCATTTTCGCATTAGCATTCTGCATTTAGCATGGCATTTTACATCTTGTGCATGTGTCATTCCTTTGTTGTGGCTCATTTCGGTTTTCCATCTTTGCTGTCAGTCGCCGTCTCGACCATCTGACCAAGCCGGAGGTATCATTAAAGGATAGTGAGGAGAACAAAGACATGGATCGCATGACTAGCTTCAGAGTAAGGTCTAACCCGACGCTTCGTCGTCCCTCCGACGACTTTGTTCCCGTGCAACTTCAGCCTGTGCAAGAAAAGGAAATGGACGATCCAGAGCTTACAGCATTCAAGAATGAATTTCGTGACTTCGAGGAACGATGGAAAATAATGAAGAGGAACCGTGCGCCTGATTTTCATACTCATGACCCGCACCTAGTTCCAAACTTAGTTATCCCACCAGGATTCCAGATGCCCGCCTTTGAAGTGTACAAAGGTACAATTTGTCCAAGGTATCATTTGATGATGTTTTGTAAGAAGATGACCGCCTATCTTGGGAACGACCAACTATTGATTCACTGCTTCCAAGAAAGTTTGGGTAGAGCACCATCAACATGGTATATGAATTTGAAAAGGAATCACATTCAGTCTTGGGAAGACTTAACTTTTGCTTTTGTGAAGCAATACCATCGCAACTTGGGTATAGCCCCAAACAATAAAGATGACTGTGGACCTTCCAGAGAATTCATAGCTCTGGTACCCCGTCCTCAGCACCAGTACGCGATGCCCGCTCAGCATGAACAACAACCACATCCTAGGCAGAGGTTGGCCTCTCCAGATCAACCACAGCATCGACAATTTCGGAAAAGGTATCAAAGGATGACTTCAGATACACCAAGGGAAGCAATTCACCAGTTTGATCCCATCCCGGTGAAGTACGCTGATTTGTTTCCAGCTCTAATTCAAAGAGGGCATATCCAGACTAAAGCCCCACCCAAGGTACCTAAGAAGTTCCCATACTGGTACAAAGCCAACAAATTTTGCCTGTATCATCAAGGTGCTCCCGGGCACGACATTGAGAGTTGTTACGGCATGAAAGCAGACGTCCAAAATTTGGTCAAAGATGGAGTCTTGTTCTTTGAAGGTTCCGTCCCTTACGTACGAGATAGCCCTCTATATCGACAAGGTTCATCCTCCCCAGGCATGATTCAAGGTCGCCAACACCGTGTCTGAAAGCTGCGCACCAGACATTTCTGCATATCTTTCCCGTCTACATGAAAGCACAATAAAGATCCTGGAAAGGACTCTCAGAAGTACTTTACATTTTTCTTTCGTTTGTTTGTGTGTTTATTCCTTTGATTGAAAGCATATTTTGCATGTAAGAACTTTCTGTTTTGAATAAGTAATGCAATAACTGTTTGTCTTGAAGAAATCCATTCGTTTTCACTAAAATAGTTTTCAAAATTATTTATAACGCCGACTTTTACCCGTTCTCTTGCTCTGACAGAGAATTGGAAGGAGGATGATGAAGTAAAACACATGATCTCTTGTTGTATGCTTCGAATAAAAACCCTACTGATGATGTAAGGCATTATTTTAAACCTCCTGAAAGCCCACATAGTCAACCCTTTCTTTTAAACCTTGATTGAGGATCCGCTCCCTCTCTCCCAAACCGAAACATCATTTTCTTAACCTGGGGCAGGGTAATATCAAAAATGATGAACATCTTTCAAAAATTGGGTGGGCACAAATATACTAACCCTTTCTCCCTTCATTCTACAAGTCATAAATTAAGCCCATACACAACCTTCAAAGTCCTGATTGAGGTAAGGTTTGGTTTGAAAGCATACTCGATGAGACATTGTTTCCTGACTCCTTGAGCTATGCTCAAATTTAAATCGGCTTTATAAATAACGATTCAATTTGTATCCTAACTAGTGGTTCCGATCACAAGTTATTGCGATACTCCTTTTCAAAACTTCAAGACAAACGCGTGTTGCATTAACCATTTCAAAATGGATATTTCAAACGTGCTAAAAACGCTTGACATCTTAGAAAGACCACATACAGACATTGATGATGATATCTGAAGACTTTGCTGACTTGGGGCAAGTCATTCTTCCCAAAGAATTTTCATCCGCACAAGTCTTGGGTTCACTTACCGCCAATCAGGGGCAGTTACGTCGAGATTCGACGAATCTCTAGAGAGTTTGAAAACAGTGGGGCATTTAGACATCATGTTTTCTATAAAATCCTCTCGAGACTTTTCTCTTAAACTATGTGACTTGGGGCATTTGAAGATCGGAGCAAAATGTATGTCTCATCCTCAGGAAACTCAACCCCAACATGTTCAACAACTACGAAGACCCAGGATATTTATTTTATCCCCTATGAAACTTCGGTTTGGGTACCTCCGTCTACAATTTCATACAACATGCCAGACTTATCAAAATGTTACATCCCCAAATGGATTGATCACTTTTTCCCAAGGGAAATCGTGAAGTGTTGAAGCAGGATTGGGATCCTATATTTAGTTCTTCATTTATCCCCAGTGATACTTCTATCTTTGAGGATTGGTCGGATGTTTGTTTCGAGACGATTATCCCGTTTTCGGTCATTGCTTTCGTCTGTCTTGTCAGCATAAGCATACACATATCATATAAGTAGATAGCATAACATTTGCACTTTGTGCATCCTTTGTTTGTTTTACTCTATCTCTTCGATTGTGTTTACCCTTGGGTATTTGGGCGTGTCTTACTCCTTCCAAATAGAGTTGTCAGCCCTAAGCAAAAAAAACTCGGTATTTCTATTTCCCCACGAAGTTCGATCCTCGTGGAAGACAGTTGTTTCAGTACATTCCCATTGGAGTTTATGCCTCTATGGTTGAGTCTTGTTTGACAGTTTCTCTCTGGTTGTTTCCCGAATTGAACTTAGGTCTTTGACAATCACACTATGAACATGTCCAGCTTTTGAACATGGATCAAAAGTGCATTTTGCACTTTGACATTATGAGGATCACCATTTGAAGACACACCGTTTCTTCAATAACATTACAAGATCCACTCAACAACTTACAGCTAAATGACAGAAGACCTCTTTATTTGAGCAACTCGTTTTGGGCAGATCTATTCTCAAAACGACAAACAACAATTTCGTCAAGACAATCTATCCTTCCCCAGTGGGTTATCTCAAGATTATCAAGTCAAAGGACATTACAGATACTTCCCCATTTGAGGATTTCTGCTACGACAAATTCACACATATCCTTACAATTACAACAAAGATACTCCTCAAAAATGATTTTCCCCAGAGAGTTTATTACGAGTACTATCAATGACATATCTCCTTACAAGAGGACACTCCACATATCAACCAGTTTACAACTCTTTTGAAGATCCCCGGTGCACATTCTACAAATTGCCAATACAATACAAATTGCATCTACAATTACAAATACAAGATCACATCTACAAAACTCTCCAATTACAAGATTACATCGACAACATTTACATCAACAATTCTACAGTGCTACAATTCACAACATACAATCTACATCAACATTACAATTTACAACTACAATTACATCTACGATCTACAAATTTACAACCCCTCTTTGAGGACGCTCTAACGAGTTTCCATCATTTTGGGTGGGAACCGAGACCAGCTCATGGTTCCCATACCATGGAGCAAGGGGAAGTTCGGCATTAGGAACCGAGACCAGCTCATGGTTCCCATACCATGGAGCAAGGGGAAGTTCGACATCAGAAACCGAGACCAGCTCATGGTTCCCACACCATGGAGCAAGGGGAAGTTTGACATCAGAAACCGAGACCAGCTCATGGTTCCCATACCATGGAGCAAGGGGAAGTTTGACATCAGAAACCGAGACCAGCTCATGGTTCCCATACCATGGAGCAAGGGGAAGTTTGACATCAGAGACCGAGACCGGCGCATGACTCCCATATCATGATGCTCGGGGAAGCTCAACAACTACAACAACATCTACAACTACGATGACATCAGAGACCGAGACCAGCTCGTGGTTCCCATACCATGGTGCAAGGGGAAGTCATGCATTTTACTATTTCAACTTGAGTTCCAAAAGAAAAGATATACAAAAAAAAAGGAAAATAAGGATGAACCATCAATTCAATTCATCTGGATTATTACCAACCACAACATTAGGATAATAAGCATATCCTTCGACTAAAAGTTTATTTCCCATCACCACGTCCTTGGTGTATGAGATACTGTTTTACTTCTAAGGATTCCCCAGTGATGTTTGTTTCCCGTCCTCGTGGAGTCTCCTTTTGTTGAGTTTGTCCTTCCCACATGTCGTATCTAGTTCCTCCCCTGTGGCGCCCTTTTCTCCACGGGATCCTTTGTCTTGCATTCTCATATCATTGCATATCATTTAAGCATTCGGTGGTTTCTTATGGCCAAAAATTCGCGCAATGTTTGTATTTAAGTCCCTCCTATCTCGTCGAGACGAAGATTTCAATCTCCATATCTCCGGATAGAAGTAACTTAAATAGGGGCATCTGTTGCACCCTAAATTTTGACCATAAGATCCCACTTATTCTTGCATCCTCATGTTGTTATTTGACTATATTTTTATCTATGTGACTGACCAATTTGTGCAGACGCCGTAACGTCGAGTAGAGATAGCGTTCATTCTCGCGATCAATTATCCACCCGTAATTAACCTTGGTCAACCGTTTTATTTGTTTTATTTTGTGAAGCTAGTACAAAACAGATTTTCTCTAAGGAGTCACACCTATCTGGTTCCAAAGATGTCTATTCGAGAATTGTTTGGATTTTTGGGATATTTTGTTTGACCTCAGAGAATTTGAGATGAGTTTAGAAAATTCATTCTAAAGTTTGGTTCAGATCCCATACTCCTCAGGACGTTGGCTCGTTATCTCTATAAAAATTCAAGATCAGGTTATAAGTTTCATACGATGAGATCAAAATCCAAAACAAGTGCATGAGGGGTTTGTGTGGGAAAGCTAAGACAACGTGGAAGCTGGCATCACACAATTGACGACTGAAAAATGGATAACTACTACTACACGTTTTTACGCTTTCGGAAGCTAACCGCATACAATTGATTGGCAAGCACTCTTTTATTATCCAAAGATTACAATTGAAAGTTTATGATTTTGAAGAAACCAGAGAAGAATTCGTTGTTTCTTGATCAATCAATAAATCAACGGCAGCTCAAATTCATCAATCATAAACACAATTCATACTTGAGCTTCTACCATTCAAAGACTAAACAGGAAAGCATGAAAGTCTATTTTCACAAATACGCTTTTCATTATTACAAGGGATATATTGTTTTCAAGCAACAAACTTAAGCACTGCCGCATGAGCTTACAATCAATGTTACAAAGATCCATCAGAGTCTGGCTCACACCAATTTAAGTCCTAAACTACTACATCAAGCATAAACGATCAGAAGTTTCGTTTCATCCCAATTTATCCAAATCTCAGGAATCATCCAGGCCCGATTCTTAAGACATCAGAACTCTGCCCCTAGAAAGTTGCTGGCTCCGCCTCTTACGTATGCCGCCAGGCCGTCAATGCTACAAAAAAATCAGAAGCGGCCATCAGTATTCAAATAAAGGTTAAGCTACCGTCAACAAGAAAATAGGAAGTTCAGAGGAAAACCATTCGTCACCTCCGTCGTCGACACTAAAGTAGTTGATCAAACGAACCACTTTTCGGAATCCCTGCATAAAGAAAACCAACAGGGCCTTTTCACATACATAAAAGGAATTAGACATAGTGGTTCTAAAACAAGCTTGCACTTGATCCTCACCATCATGCCTCAAAGTCTCCCAACCTGATGCAAAAGAGAACACAGAGTAGGACAAAAGGATGGACTGATGAATTGTAACCTGCTTTAGGCAAGAACATAATTTCCATCACAAGCAAGGAAGGAGTCAAGAGTAATAACTCCAAACGGAATCAGCGGTAAAACATCAGGAAAGGTTCCTGTCATGAAAAAACAAGAGTTGACGAAAGTATCAACAACACATGAAGGTGATATATAAGAAGGAGAGCTTACTTGAAGTTAAAGTTGCTCATGAGTTATCATCAAACTGATAGGTGACGTTGGTTTCGACCATTTCGAACAAAACAATGAAGATTGAGACATACAAGCTGCGACGACCGTGGGCTGTTGACGTGCATACATTGGCCCAAAATTGACAACATCACCAAGAGGTTTCTAAAACAAAGCATGGTCTGTAGTGAAGGGGAGAGCACTCGTCCAATTTTGAAAACCTGTCCAAAACAAAACATCAGCCGACAATCAGAGATTATGTGTTAAAGGATTGATAACGAATTAAACAAGGATGGTGAGAACCAAAAAGGAAGGTCACGATATCACTAACACTATCCCTGCAAGATCAAATCAAATTCATTAGTTTCCAAAACTAATCCGGACAGTTATACATGAAATTGGAAGGAGTATTAATGAGAAATTACGAAATTGATTAGGAGAAGGAGTCATGAAGCTATAAAAAGAGGAGATTCACAGTTGGATCCACACGAAAAAAACCCTAATACTACCGAAAAAAACTACTACCGAAAAAAAGCCACCCAAAGAAACCTAAGTGCAAAAGCTTAGCGACTTATCTTTTCAATCGGCGAAACACAACCACTGCTTCCACCAACGACCGCCGCAAGCCCGCTCCGCCGTCTCGAACGCCGCCTCTCCACCTTCGGTAAAATCCCTCATACATGTCGTGATTATTGAATGATTTGATGCTCTGAGTTTTGTTTCAGGTACAAGTATGAACGAAATCGAGAGAGAAGATGACGCAGGACGAGGATCGCAAGAGAGATGAGAGAACGAGACCGGGGACGGTAGCGGCGAAAAGGGATTGAGTTTGGGATTTAGGGTTTCTTTTCCTTTTTTTATTTTTTTTATTTGATTTTGTTGTATTATCATGTAACATAATCACCTGCACACTATATCACACACACACACGCTTAATACACACTAATCAGCAAACACCCTAATTAATCTTTCGATTTGATTAACCTTTTATTTAAAACAAAATCATTCTAATCATCCACTTATATTAATTTAATCATTTAATAAATAACTCCTTTTCTTATAAAATTAAGCTAGATGTTTTAGTATTAATCGATTTAATTAATCAATTTATGTGGATTCTCTTGTAGCAACTTTTATAATAACTCTTGTTTTTATTAAGTAAAGATATATCTATTATATGCTTAATTAACCTTTTCTTAAAATAAATAATAAACCTTTTCTTTGATAATAAGCAAATCTATTTTTATGCTTTAAGATTTATAATAACTCAATAATCAACTCTTTTCATTAAAAAATTAGTAAACCCCTTTTTTTAAAAAAAACTTATTAATTTATTAACCTTTTACATCTAAAATAATAAAATTTCTTTTAATAATCAATTTTTTAAGTAATTTATTCACTAGAGCTTTTATCTAAGTTTAATTAACCTCTTATTTCACTAAGAATTTTATTTTTAAATTTAATATAACTTTTTCTCATAAAATTGACATCAACTCAATCTCCCTAAAATTCAAATCAATCCGCTTAATCAACTAAGAGCGTAAAAAACAATCTAATCATGCACAACCACTTCACGACACATCTACCCACATACATCTTAGCGCTTTCATACGTATTTTCTAGTTATCTTTATCTGCTTTATCTTATTCACAATGCACACACTCACCTAGCGCTTTCATGCGTACGTGTATGGTTTTATTCTTGCAATTTACTTTCAGCAATTTATAATTACCGCGTCTGCATTTATGCATTGCATCCGTCCAAAGGAAAAACCTACACATAATTCAACGTTGTGTGTAGTTGCACATCATATGCATCATATTCCCCTCGATCCTTGATCCCATTCAAGTCGATCTTCTTAAGATTAGGACCTACCCCATAGGAAGGACCTTGTCTTTATCTTTTACAACTTAGACAAAACATAAACAACATATTACACAACTTTTACAAACACATTTAGAGAATAGATGTTAATCATCTTAAGCGAGATATAATCTCCACCCCCATGACAATACAATCAAACACGTAGGCACTTTGCCTTAAGAACGACAAAGGCATGTTCGGCGACCATCCGAGTATGTAAGACCTTTTCTTAAGACGATGCAAAGACCATTTCCTACAACCCTTTTCTTTACATTTGTGGTGGTTATCTCTCCCTTAACATGAAGACTCATCTCTTCTCCTAGACCCAATCAATCAACTACCTTAAACCCTTAGGAACTTTGACCACAGTCAAACTCCTCTAACCCTTTAGGGTGAACTACAACATACTCTGATTCCACTCCCGTAAGGATATGTAGGCATAAGATGCGACATCTTATCGAGTATACTTAGAAATAAACCACTAGGGTCTCTAATCCCTTAAGCAGATAAACATTTAGCAGTAAACAAACATAAAATAAGAGGTTCCTGTAGAGTACTACAGAAACTTAGGATGCTAGTACCTTCCCTAAGTTTAACCAACCCCCGAACCTATAACTCTCTAAACCTTGCATTCGCATTGCATTGTGGGAATTTCGATCTTTATCCCTTCATTTGGACAAATCAAAGTTCGGTTGCAAAATGAATTAAAGATTCAAACTAATCAATAGTTTTGTATCCAAATTTCACCGCGACACTATGTTATGATATGCAAATTATTGGACCATGTACATGATGTGACTATGCAAATGATAATGCCATTAAGACATAAACCAGGTGAAATAGGTTGAGCAAATTTTAGGGTGCAACAGCTGCCCCTATTCAAACGGCTTGGACCCGACTGGGTGAAGAGCGAACGACCTTCAAACAATCGAGGTACGAGATGGTTGAATACCAAGAACCCGGAAATTTGCCAACCGCAGAAATAAACTGCACCAACTGCTTGGAAAACAACATCCATCAACTGAATCTGGTTGTTACGGCAACCAACTGATCAATCATCTGATATCAAAATCTGATTTCAATGTCAACCGCCTGTGTATCGCCACAGGCTTTGAACTCCCTCTTGTCAAAATACCTCGCTTTTTATCCACATTAAAACTCCGGCTTTTGTCAATATGGAGAAAACAAATTAGCGACCACTCTGGGGATCATTTTCATCAACCCGAAAAAGATTTTATCGTCGCGAGGATAGAACTTTGTCCACGTTAGGACTCTACATTCCCTCAACACAGAAAAAATCCCAACGACTTCACTAGGGGAACATTACTGCCTAATCACAGGAGACCCTGCTTATCTCTGCCTTAGCTAACTCCGTTGGGCCCAACCCACAAACGACTTCGAGAAGGACTCTACTGGGGACATGAATAGTTCATCAACACGAGGAAATCACGGTGACTTCCTTGGGGAAAATACTTTTGCCAAATACCGGAACACAACTCACATACTCTGTCGATCACGGGAGAATCATCTATCTGGATACCGGAAAGTTCATCCGTCTGCTTCCTACGGGAAAAGTCATCTTCCTGATTACAGGAAAGTTCATCCGCCTGCTTCATACGGGAAAAGTCATCTGCCTGATTACAGGAAAGTTCATCCGCCTGCTTCATACGGGAAAAGTCATCTGCCTGATTACAAGAAAGTTCATCCCCCTGCTTCATACGGGAAAAGTCATCTGCCTGATTAACGAAAAGTTCAGCCGCCTGCTTCATACGGGAAAAGCCATCTGCTTGATTACAGGAAAGTTCATCCGCCTGCTTCATACGGGAAAAGTCATCTGCCTGATTACAGGAAAGTTCACCCGCCTGCTTCATACGGGAAAAGTCATCTGCCTGATTACAGGAAAGTTCATCCGCCTGCTTCATACGGGAAACGTCATCTGCTTGATTACAGGAAAGTTCATCCGCCTGCTTCATACGGGAAAAGTCATCTGCCTGATTACAGGAAAGTTCATTCGCCTGCTTCATACGGGAAAAGACATCTGCTTGATTACAGGAAAGTTCATCCGCCTGCTTCATACAGGAAAAGTCATCTGCCTGATTACATGAAAGTTCATCCGCCTGCTTCATACGGGAAAAGTCATCTGCCTGATTACAGGAAAGTTCATCTGCCTGTTTCATACGGGAAAAGTCATTTGCCTGATTACAGGAAAGTTCATCCGCCTACTTTATACGGGAAAAGCCATCTGCCTGATTACAGGAAAGTTCATCCGCCTGCTTCATACGGGAAAAGTCATCTGCCTGATTACAGGAAAATCCATCCGCCTGCTTCATACGGGAAAAGACATCTTGGATATAACTTCTTTGCCTATTCTTTGCAGTAGCTAACTCCACTGGGGATATTCTGAAAATAACTGCCCGACACCCGTTTCGATAACAAGTGACCACTTCTGAACTTTTGATTTATGAAACCCTGCAATGCCGCCGCGACAGCAAACCTGAAGAAAAACACTCCGCTGGTCGGATAAGAGAAACTTCAGCCAGTAACTCTGTGGGGATAATAAGGTGAACTGTATCGTCACATGTCTCACGGCGAGACCTCGGTCGTCTGGTAATAGATCTGAGTTGTAACTCCATACTCCTGCTGAGAAACACACCTGAAATCAAAAGGTTAACCAACCTGATTTATGTTTCAAAATGCGTATGTCTGACAATGGCGTAATGCTCCATACGGCATGGAAATGCTACGCGTTTTTGGGTAGATGCAAACATGATAATGTATGCAAATGCAAATGCAGGTTCAGGCTGCTGGGGAAGCTCTGACAAGCTTGCTTCATCAACACGGCTGTTGAGGACAAATACCGCCCTGTTGGGGATGAACGGGTATCACAGAGTATTTCGGCAAAATAAATGCCGGAAACACAACCAAACTCTACCGGGGAGAGATTACACATTGATTTCCACTGGGAGGAAAGACCAACACCTGCTGGGAAGATTAACTCAGTTAGGGGAGAAGCGACCCTTCTGGGAGACAAATGTCTGGGTACAATTTACAAACTCGGAGCTAACACTCCGTTGGGGCTAATCATCCTGACGAAAGCATGACGACCTTCAGGGAGAAAGAAAACCATCTCCTGCAGGGATAGTCCTTCTGAACCAACTGAGGCTTGGTTACGTGCCGCGGAAATCCTCCCAGCTGGGGATTGAACACGCACATCTTCGACTCTCTGGGGAGTATAACCTCTGCATGGGACACTGATTCTGTCTAGCTGGGGATGTCCTGTGGACAACTTCCATGAGGATATTCTTTTGGGGAAAATAATCCTTCCTTCGGTAAGGGATAACATCGTCTCAACCTCTGGGGATGAGGTGCGACCTGCTGGGAAGTAAGGTCAAGTCCTTCACCCAGAGCCTCTGGCTGGGGGATACAATTTTCTGACTGTCTGCTCCCAGGGTGAGAACCCTGCAAAATACAAACGAGACAAAACAAATCTATACAACCAAATATATTCGGGTTAATGCCCACGACATCCCCTCAGTCAATTCGAAGTTTTATCAATCATTGGCAAGGGCCAGCAAAGTTATGCACATTTGAGTTCATCAAAACATCGGCGTTTTCCACATACAAAACAGTAAAGCACAAACATCAAATACTGAATAACATGTTTTATTGATTGAGCCTGTAAATAGGCGAAGCTTTATACATCAGATGCAAATCCTGAAAAGAGGAAGTTATGCACACATACATACATATATGCACAAAAGCATAAATAAAAATACAAAACAATATTTGCATACATGTCGGCGACGTGGTACAGACAAACACCATGAGCTGATCCTCCTATGACTCGCCTGACTCTGCGCTTTCCCGATACCCGATCTTCGAAAGAGATTGTTTTTAGGATAGATGGCCTCCAGGTACTCCCAGACCACTAAGCAATGCTGTATCAAATCCGGACCGCAGTCATTTTCTTTTTCAATCTCTAACTTTTGCGTGAATCGCCCTTTGCGGGTATTCAATTCACCGGGATACCCTTTTTTGCCGAAGTCGCCCTTTTTAGGTTTTCGACTTCGCGGGTGTACATCTTTTCAATTTCATCCCTAACTTTTGCCCGAACCTTTTATTCATTTTTTTATGGTTCGCCAGGATGCCCCATTTTTGCCTGGACTCTCTTTTTACTGTCCAGCGGGTCACTTTCAAGAAAAGTATTTTTTAACTGCGTCCGAATTCACAGGAGACGTAAAGTCTTCACCATCCATGGTAGATAGTAGCAAGGCTCCTCCAGAGAAGACTTTTCTGACAACGTATGGACCTTCATAATTAGGAGTCCACTTGCCCCTATGGTCTGTTTGTGGTGGGAGAATCTTTTTCAAAACAAGATCGCCCGTCTGAAAGCTTCGAGGACATATCTTCTTATCGTACGCTTTCTTCATCCGGCTCTGGTATAACCGACCATATACTAAAGAAGCCAGTCTCTTCTCATCCATTAAACTGAGCTGATTCAGTCTATCCTTAACCCATTCTGCCTCGTCGAGTTGGACATCACGCAAAACCCTCAAGGAAGGAATCTCCACCTCCAACGGTAACAATGCCTCCATCCCATATACCAATGAGAAAGGGGTTGCCCCGGTTGATGTGCGTACCATCGTACGATAACCGTGCAAAGCAAAAGGTAACATCTCGTGCCAGTCCTTATACGTCACAACCATCTTCTGGACAATCTTCTTTATGTTCTTATTGGCCGCTTCAACAGCGCCATTCATCTTGGGCCGGTAAGGAGAAGAGTTATGATGTTCAATCTTAAAATTCTGACACAACTCTTTCATCATTTTGTTATTCAAATTCGAACCGTTGTCGGTGATAATCCGCTCAGGGATTCCATATCTGCATATAATATCTCGTTCAATGAATTTGGCGACCACTTGTTTGGTGACATTGGCATATGATGCTGCCTCCACCCATTTGGTGAAGTAATCAATTGCCACCAAAATGAACCGGTGTCCATTAGATGTCGTAGGCTCGATCTTTCTAATCATATCAATTCCCCACATCGAGAAAGGCCACGGTGATGACATCACATTCAGAGGACTCGGAGGCACATGGATTTTGTCTGCATAAATCTGGCATTTATGACACCTCTTTGCAAACTTGAAATAGTCTGTTTCTATAGTTAGCCAATAATAACCTGCCCGCAGCAGTTTTCTCGTCATAGCATGCCCACCAGCATGTGTACCAAATATACCCTCATGTATCTCTTCCATGAGAAACTTCGCTTCTTTCTCATCTACGCAACGTAGCAACACCAAATCGTGGTTTCTTTTGTATAGGACACCGTCAGGATTCAGATAGAAATTTCCATCCAATCTCCTGAGAGTCTTCTGATCTCGACTGGATGCCCCAGCCGGATACCCCTTATTCTTCAAGAAATTCTGGGTGTCAAAGTACCAAGGTTTACCATCGGGAGCCTCATCAATGGCAAATATGAATGCAGGCCTATCGAGCCGAGAGATAACAATCCGGGGAGCCTCGTTCCAGAAGTTAACTTTATACATCAAAGACAATGTCGCCAGGGCATCAGCCATTTGATTTTCTGCTCGCGGCACATGATGCAATTCCACCTTGTCAAAGAAAGGCAACAATCTCCGTGCACAGTTCATATATGATATCAAATTGGGTTGACGTGTCTCCCATTCTCCTTTAATCTGATTCACCACTAGAGCTGAGTCTCCGTACACATCCAGATGCTTGATTCGCAAATCAATGGCTTCTTCCAGCCCCATGATGCAAGCCTCATATTCAGCCTCATTATTGGTGATGGGAAAGGTCAATTGGGCAGTAAAGGGGATGTGCGACCCATGAGGAGTAGTGATAATTGCCCCTCCGCTACCATAGGAATTTACAGCTCCGTCAAATATTAACCGCCACTTAGAACCCAACTCTGGTCCTTCATCCGACAATGGTTCTTCACAATCTTTTATCTTCAGGTACATGATATCCTCATCAGGAAAATCAAACCTCATCGATTGGTAGTCCTCAACAGGCTGCTCCGCAAGGTACTCTGACAGGACGCTACCTTTAATAGCCTTTTGCGAGACATATTGGATATCGTATTCGATTAACACCATCTGCCATCGGGCAATTCTTCCGGAGAGTGCTTGCTTTTCAAACACGTATTTGATTGGATCCATCTTTGAAATTAGCATGGTTGTATGATTCAGCATGTATTGCCTCAAACGTTTGGCGGCCCAGGCTAGCGCACAACACGTTTTCTTGAGCATTGAGTATCTGGACTCATAGTCAGTAAACTTCTTACTCAAATAGTAGATTGCATGCTCTTTACGTCCGGTCTCGTCGTGTTGACCGAGAACACAACCCATACTTTCCTCAAGAACCGTCAAATACATAATCAAAGGTCTCCCGGCCACTGGGGGTATCAAAACAGGAGGTTCCTGCAAGTATTCTTTTATCTTGTCGAACGCCTTTTGACAATTTTCATTCCAGTTCAACACCTGATCCTTTTTCAACAACTTGAATAACGGCTCGCATGTCGCAGTTAAGTGAGATATGAACCGGGCGATATAGTTCAACCTCCCTAAAAATCCACGCACTTCTTTTTCTGTTTTAGGCGTCGGCATTTCTTGTATTGCTTTTATTTTCGCAGGATCAACCTCTATTCCTTTTTCGCTCACGATAAACCCCAGTAGTTTACCCGATCTCACCCCGAAGGTGCACTTATTAGGGTTCAGTCTCAACCTGAACTTCCTAAGCCTCTTGAACAGTTTCAGCAGATTAACCAAATGCTCCTCCTCCGTCTGGGATTTGGCAATCATATCATCAACATAAACTTCGATCTCTTTGTGCATCATGTCATGAAAGAGAGTCGTCATAGCACGTTGATATGTTGCCCCAGCATTCTTCAATCTGAAGGGCATCACTTTGTAGCAAAATGTTCCCCAGGGAGTAATGAAGGTAGTCTTCTCCATGTCTTCTGGCGCCATTTTAATCTGATTATAGCCTGAGAAGCCATCCATGAAGGAGAATACGGAGAACTGAGCAGTATTATCAACCAGCACATCAATGTGAGGAAGTGGAAAGTCATCTTTCAGGCTTGCTTTGTTCAAACCACGGTAGTCTACACACATTCGCACTTTACCGTCTTTCTTCGGCACTGGCACAATATTAGCAACCCATGAGGGATATTTGGTAACAGCTAGGAAACCAGCATCCCACTGTTTTTGAACTTCCTCCTTGATCTTCACAGCCATATCCAGTATAGTTCTTCGGAGTTTCTAATTAATAGGCGGACATTCCTCTCGCAGTGGCAGACGGTGAACAACCATATCCGTATCCAACCCAGGCATATCCTCGTACGACCAGGCAAATATATCACTGTACTCTTTGAGCATCTCAACCAACCTTTGCTTGATGTCGCTCTGCAGCGCAGCCCCTATACGGATGTTTCTCACAACCTCTTCCAACCCCAAATTGATAATCTCAATGACCTCCTCATGAGGCAGAATGATTCTTTCTTCTTGTCTCAATAACTAGGTCAACTCTTCTGGCAGGTCGCTATCCTCAACAATCTCTTCCTCTGCTTGGAATACCGGGTGCTCGAAGTCAAAACGAGTCATAGGCGGTTCGTATGAGATGTCATCTGAAATATTTGTCCTACAAAGGAAATGGTTAAATGCTTCAAAACACAGACAAAGCAAAGAACCACATTGCCATTTTATTGTTAAAAACAAAAACAGGAAAAACAATGATCACAATATTTGAATATGAAAAACGCCTTTATTTCATGATTAAAACAGTGCAATACACATAATCAAGTGGCCCTAAGCAAAATCACTATGCCCCGGGTAGGACACAGGATTTATTTAACAATTAAGAAAACAAATCATTATTGTTTAGTTGTCACAAGAATAGTTTCCCGGATAGACCAATTGCAGAGACTTTGTCCTGGCACGCTTGGCTTGATCCACACGTCCATATCACAGTCGCTATCTCCGTCTTCAGCATCGGAAATAGCATTGACGGTCTCAAAGCTCACCCCGCTTGGTGTAATCGTGACTGGTCCCTTGAACCTGGGCGCTCCTGAAGACGACGCTGACGACGTCGGTCGATACCCTAGCCCAAACTTGTCATTCTTCACAGGAATCTCCAATACCTGCCCCCAGCCTTTAGTCTCACCAGTCTGCACTAAAGCCTGAGCCTCTTTGTAAGATGACACTGCCACATCTGATATTTTGCTAGAACCCTAGGCTTTGTCTTTAATTCGCAACCCCTCGAAGGCTTGACACGGTGTCTCGTGTATTTCTCTGTCGACCTCAACATATTTGAACGAAGACAGATGACTAACCAAAATATCTTCTTCTCCACAAACAGTGACGACACTATCCCTAACCATATACTTCAGCTTTTGATGTAACGTGGATGTGACTGCCCCGGCAGCATGGATCCATGGGCGCCCAAGAATACAACTATACGCTGGCTGGATGTCCATTATATAGAATTCAGTTTCAAATATTTCAGGCCCGACCTGCAACGATAATGTTATTGATCCGGAAACCGACCTCCTCGTTCCGTCGAACGCTCTCACTACTAAATCACAGGGCGTGCAGATAATCCCCCTGATATCCAACTTCATCATGGCTTTCTTCGGTAGCACATTCAAGGAAGATCCAGTGTCTACTAAAACATGGGACATGACCGTGCCCCGGCATTCTACTGACACATGTAATGCCATATTGTGCTCCCGCCCTCTCGGAGTCAAATCAAAGTCTGTGAAGCCCAAACTGTGCCCCGCATTGACATGCGCCATCACCCCTTCTAACTGATTAACAGAAACTTCTTGAGGAACGAACGACGTGTCTAAAATCTTCAGCAAAGCATTACGATGGGCCTCGGAACATAACAGTAATGATAGGATGAAAATTTTTGACGGCGTTTGCTGGAGGTGCTCAACGATTTTGTAATCACTTTTACGAATGAGCCTCATAAACTCTACATCCTTAAGTGATGTTTCCTTTTCATTCGACTGAGAAAGACCACCCTCAGTTACCTTGGCTTTACCCTTGGCTAATCTTTCTGCCTCTACCTCGGGTGACGTGAAGATTCTTCCGCTTCTGGTCATACCCCCTGTTCCGACAACATTATCTACAACCCCAGCTGGTTGTCTATTGACTTCAATTTTCTCACCATCGCAATATACCTCCAACCCGTAAGTCCACGACACTGCTTTAGTACTCTCAAAAGGAACCGGTCCTGCTTTGGTAATTGTGATCGTCGGCCGCCTGGCGGGCGCCGTTATCGTTATTGTTTTCCTCGGAATTGTTACCGTTGCAACATCGTTCTGCTCATCACACAACGCCTCTATAGGCTTTTCAACCGCGGTTCGATCAAATTGCAAGGTACCTTCATCCATCATAGCCTGAATGCCCTGCTTCAACTCATTACAACCCTCTGGCTGGGTCCAACAATCCAAGCAAAACTCATCACAACCCGGAAATACACCCCCTTTTAACAACGTGCTTTTAATCTCACCCAACGGTGTCTTCATCTTATTGACATCCATCACTAGATTCAAATTCTCTTCTGTCAAGATGGCATTTGCCCCATGATTGGGCATAGGCTGTTGTACGATATTTGGACCCACCTGTCCAAAGTTGATAGCTTTTCTATCCAATAAATCCTGAACTTTGTGTTTAAATGTCTGACAAGCTTCTACATCATGCTCGGGTGCCCTGGAATGGAATTCGCAATGCTTGTTTGCGTCATACTCATAAGGAAGTACCTCCCCTGTAGGCGGTGCCAAAGTCCTCTTTTCCACCAAGTTCAACCCTAGCAGGGTCTGGAGGAGTTCTGCATACGTGGAAGGAGGTGCGTCGAACACTCTTTTCGGCCTCGTATTCTGTACCCTTCTCTGACCGGGATTCTGCCCTTGCTGCGGTGGTTGTTGTTGCTGTTGTGGCTGCCTCTGTGGCGGAAGCGGGATAGTAACACTAGCTATCTGTTGAGGCTGAACATACTGATTCTTTCCTCTGCCCCTGCCCCTGCCGCCAAACACGGCGCTAGTATCACCATGTCGTCTACCACCGAATGTTTTTCTTGTACCTCCTGCTGAGGTAGCCTCACCTGCTTGGAATCTTCCAATTTTAATCCCGTTCTCAATCTTTTCCCCCATAAGAATCAAATTTGAGAAACTGCCCAACGACACACTAAATAATTTTTCGTAGAACATCCCCGTAAATGTCCCAATGAACATGTCGTTCATCTCTCTTTCGATTAAAGGAGGATGCACCCTTGCTGCCATATCGCGCCACCTTTGCGCATACTCTTTAAAACTTTCACCTCTTTTCTGTGACAAACCCTGTAATTGGACCCTGTTTGGTGCCAGATCGCTGTTATATTTGTAATGTGTCACGAAAGCATCAGCCAACTGCTTCCAGGTTTTAATCTGCGTGGGCTCCAGCCCCATATACCATTCAAGAGACGGCCCTGACAAATTGTCCTGAAAGAAATGCATGAGCATCCTTTCATCATCCGAATACACGGACATCCTTCTGTAATAAGAGTGGACGTGGACCTTAGGGCAGGTATCCCCTTTGTATTTGTCAAAAGTTGGAGCCTTGAATTTCAACGGCACCCTCAGCCCTGGTACCAACCCCATAGTAGTCATATCTAATCCAGCGGAGTTTTGATCAACCACACCTTTCATCTGCTCTTCTAGCATTTTGATCCTCTGAACCGGGTCAATAGGGCCTTCAGGTCCCATACCTCTTCCTGAAAAAGCGTCATCCTGTTGATCCACATTCCAGTCATTGCCATATCCGTCACAACCCATGTTACGGCCAAATCCCTGCTGATTGAACACAGGACCCTGTCCTAGGTTGCCGAACCCCAGATTGACCCCAGCAGGTCCAAAACCATTGTTGATAGGAAGTGCCCCAGCACCGTTCACATTCACATTACCGAACCCACCATTAGCGTAGCCGTACCTCTGGTTGTTGCCGTAACCGTCATTACCGAAGCCTTGATTGTTAAACCCGAAGTTCCCGTCCTGATTGATATTGCCATACCCATTGTTTCCAAAGCCAACATTGTCAATGAATCCTTGATCAGCATCCACACTGTTGCCTTTGTTGTTAACAACATGCCCATCACCACCATTCCCAGTATTGTCGTTACCAGCGCCAGCACCTGCACCAACACCAGTGTTTTCATTGACAGTCACAACAGGTGGAGTAACAACTGCCGATATCTCATTCTCCCGGTGAGGAGTCTCAACAGAAATGTGGTTAGTGTTGTCGTTGCCATTTGCCCGCGCCAGCAGCGGCTGCACCAAGGTCTGGAGATTCTCATGGCCCTTGTCCATGCTCTCCATAGCTTGCATGAACAAAGTCAACTTCTCACGGATTTCCTGCATCTCGACCTGAACTTGATCTATTACTTTCTTGTAGTTGTTTCGGGTTGAGTAGCGGTGGACTCTTTGTTTGTCAATCCTGAAAAACCTGTGAGGTGCAGGAAATAAGATACAGATTCAACAAGTAACGGCAATGCAAAATGAATATGCAGATGTAATATGTGTCTGTGCGTTAGGGATATCAACCCCTGATTCTAGTGCCAAAGTGCCAGTGTAGTGACAGTGATAGCAATAAGAAACTCGAAATCCAATCATGGAAAACATCTCATATATTGCAGAAAAGCCCATCGAATCAGGAATACAATATCACTGAGTGTACAAAAGGAAGGCATGACCTCAACCAACAATCCTGGTGATGGCCAGCACAATGCAAATAAAGCATACACATCAATACATGAGATAATCAAGTGCGGCCATATGCCTGGTATTCCTCTAATAATCTCTTAGTCTTGGGATGATTCGGCTGAGAAAGCAACCCTTCGACGAGCGAGTCTCTTTGCCTGATAACACGCTGGAGATCACCAATGGATTCCTCCCAAGCACCTTCTCCAAAGCAATCTTCTAGCTTCCGTTTCTGGGACGCAAACTCTTTCTTGCGCTTGATAACTTTGTTCAAGGCATTCTGGACATCGTACCTCCGCATAACCTCTTCTTCCAACCTCTTCTGGCTAGCTTTCAACTGACCTTCCAGCTCAGAGGCCTGCAGCTTCAGTTTGTCTTCTCTTTCCTTATTGCCAGTCAGCATGGCGTTCCAGGTTTTGTTGAATGCAGAGATCTCCCGGTAGGCTATATCAAGTGCTTTCTTCTTAGACTTCAGCATATTATGAGAGCTCTTGAAATCTATCCACAAACGTTCACGCTTCCTTCGTTGCTCAGTCAGTTCCGTACCTAAGTGATTCACCAGCTTCGTTTGCTGCTCGAAGGAATATACGACTTCGTTCCTTTCGCTCCTGAGTTGCATTAGCTCTTCTTCCAGCTTCTCGTTGGCTTTCATCAGCTCTTCTTTCTCCTTCACAACCTGCTCGTATCTCTCAATAGACACATTAGTTAGCTCCTCACTCACGGGGGAAGCAGGAGGTAATACTGCAGGAAACGGCATCCGCACCTGCTTTGCTCTATCTTGGATCCAGACTTTGTACGGGGCATAGGCTTGACAATCATTCTTACCCAACAACTCCTTACCCCTCTTGTGGACATTATTCCAAGCATGTTTGTAATACCCTAAATTTTACCCTTATATTTAGTCATTCGCTTCGCATAGCATCGCATCTGTGCATCTGCTAACCACTAACCAGTCCCAGAGTTGATTTGTTTTGCAGGAATCCAGTTCAAGGGCGTTTTGGTCATTTTACACTATTTTGGTTAATTCTGAAGAAAATCGGTCTTTAAGCCTCGAGGCGTTCAGAGCATGATACGTGGGACATTTACCATAGAAGTGGATTTCCTCCGAGGCATCAAGCTGGCTCGTTTTATTATTGGGAAATACCGGGAGTGTATTTAATGTTGGGTCGTTCATTTGTTCAGGAAGGAGTTTCGTTCAGTTAATAATGCGTTCTTTCGATATACATAACAGAGAGGGTTTAGTTGAATTCACTTAGTTTTGATCAGGACTATGAAGAGAATAAGCATATGAGCCAGAACTTAAGTACCTTTGAATGTCATTCGTGAGTATTTATGATTTATAATTAGAAATAAATTTAAATGTTTGTGGATTTTTATTCACGAATGTTTATAATTTGTAACTAAGAAATAAATATAAATAAATTCATGTTTGTATGTTCATAGATATTTAAGAAGTAAATGAGTACTTTTTGAATTTTTATTTCATAAAGTATTTAATTTACAAAAGAGTGACTCAAATGAACTTTGAACTCTAATCTTTGTTTGAGTTTACAAGGAATTACATTCAATCTAAAAAGTCCTAAGTCCTAAAGAATTCTAAGTTTTCTTCATGATGTCCCTTTGAGTTTCTTCACGAATCCCTGATTAACCTGCGCAACAAAGACAAAACAGAACAGAATAGAAAGAGGTTAGAGAAATAATTTGACACTCTCAGAACATCGTCATCATCGAGTGCCGGGAGTGGCACAACCGAAGCTGCGTCCTACCCCCGTTACCGATCCACGCCGTTGGCGTCAGATCAGGTAACATCTGTTCTTATCATACGGGACAGCCAAGACATAAAAGAGATAAAAGAAGCGGGACTGATTCGCTTTTGCCGCAATTGGATTTCCAAACTGATACAAGGGTAAAGCAACACAATCAAATTGGTCATAAACCCGGATGCCGACGGGTATGAACCACTTTGTCTTCAAGGTTATCCAACACCTGAAATCCACTACAGCATCAGCACCAGGTTCAAAATTCAGAACTCAAAACCAAAGCAATTCATAATCTGCATCAACTCTGAACCACATAAGTGAGTCCATAAAAGTCAAATCCCAAATATGAACAGAAAGTAAAAGCTGCTACTAATCCTTATCAGAAAAAAACAGGGTAGAAACCAACTGGATCACAAACTGCTACCAAGAGGCAGGCAAAACCATGTCCTTACCAGAAGAGTCAAGTTCAAACATAACAGAAATACAAAACAAGCTGCATCAAATTGCATCAAACACTGTATCCAAAAGTTCAGAAGCATCAATCAAAGTCAAGTTTCAACTCGATATCACAGCCAAAACACCTCAGAAGGTAGTCCGTTCGCAAGTCACAAAAAACGTGAATGTAAGTCATAAGAATGTACCATATCAAGGAACCAATCTGAGTCCACGTTAACACCGAAAAAATCAACAATCAAGAGGACTGTTTTCACAACCAGGCAGAGTAAAATAGAATCAATAAGTCATACCTGCGACCGAATGCGCAAGGCACATGGGAGAGTCTGGGCTCAGTTCATGCATCATAGCCCAGACTCACGTCCATCTATCAGGGGCAACTCAAAAAGATTAATGGCATAAGCTCATGTTCCATCGATTCAGTCCCAGCATCACGGTAAAATTCGGAGAAAATTCATGGCGTATCGAGTTTGGAAACACATCCGCAACAAGCCCAGAAACCCTGTTTTGAACCAAATTCAACAGAACTCAGCAGAGAGTATCAAAGGCAACAGCAGTATCATAGGTTCCCTCATCAGGCTCAGAACATCATCATCATCGCCGTATACCCTCCTCGGCAGCGTTTGACTCGACCAAAGCCATAGTACCAATCCTGAAAGAAGAAGAGGAAAAGTTAATGTATGTTCAAAACCAAAATCCAGAAATCAGAAGCAGATATCCAATGAAAACCGAATCCGAATCTGGATATAGGCAAACTAAGCTTCCAAATTGAAAACCCAATCCGCATGCCATCCAAATATGTGAGTCTGGAAAGGAAAGAATCCATATCATATCAGAGAATTTAATCCAATCCGGACTGCATCAAAAATAATTCAAATCAGTTCGAAACAAAACAAATCAGAATAAAAACATTTCGAAGCAAATCCAGTTGTGTCAAACAAATCGAAGCGAATCCAATCAGCATAAATCCGAAAATAGGAAAATCTCCAAGGGATCTCAATCAGGAAATCAAATCAATCCCAAACAATCTCCTCAAATCGTATCAGTAATAATAACAAATATGGTCCAAGCCCAAAAGGAGAAAATCAGAGAAGGATATAAAAAGGGAGTAGTATCACCTCGTGAACGAAAAAAAAACCCTAGACAACAACGGCGGAGAACACCAAAAGCGACTAAACGGACAAATCGCAAGCAAAACCCTAGGCGGCGCGAACGAAGACGACCGCGAACTCAGACGAAAGCATCATCGTCATCATCGTTCAGAGAATCACCCAATATAAACCGATACACACCGAACGGAGAAGACCGCCGTCGCCGTTCATTACGAACGTCGGGCAACCAACGCTCCCAGCCTCAGAGATTTCATCATCGGCCGTTTCCACCGACAATCCGTCTCAAAACGTAAACCATCGCATGAACACTTGTTTCTGCTGATTTTCTTTGTTTGGTTTTTTTCCAGCATATTATGAGAAGAGAAAAGTGAATGAGAAGAACGAAACATGCAAAACGGAGAGGCGAATCGGAAGCGATAACGGAGAGAAGTAACAACGGCGCTGCGAAGGGGATAATAGGGAGTGAAACCCTAATTGCAGTTTTTGTTAATCATCAACCGGGTTGGGTCCGGGAGTGATGACCGGCCCAACCCCTCTTATTTTTTGTTTTTTTTGAAAATTTGTTTTTAAAACCTTTTTCTTTTTGTTTTTTAAGTTGTTTTTTAAAAGAACCATTTTATTTTTATAATTAAAAAACTGTTTTAAAAACCTTTTTTGTGTAAATATTAAAAATAAATAAAAACTTTAAAAACCTTTTTTATAAGAAAATTAAAAAACCTCTTTTCATATAATAAATAAAAAATATTTTTCAATAAATAACTTAAAAAATCTTTTTTAAAATATCTAAGTTAAAATCTTTTTTTTAAGATTAAATTTAAAATATTTTTTTATTAACATTACTTTTTTATAGATTCATTTAACATCTCTTTCAAAATAACAAAATCTTCAATATTGCACTTTTTCTCCTGACTCGTCCCACTACCGTCTAACTTTGCTTATTAATAGTGTTCATCATTTTGCAGCTTATTACATTGCATTCTTATTTAAGTTTCATTATTATTGTAACTGCTTCTCGGTTGTAATCTTGCGAATCCTAATAATCGCGCTTTAATTCTTGCCTTTAAATTCCTGCTTGCATGGTCAAATTAAGACATTATTCTCTGTTTGCATAATTCAATTATTTCACACATTTATCAATACTCCTGTCACATTACACACATCCGAAGGTTAGGTCTAGCCGTTTGACCGCCGTGTCAATAGTCCAAAACTTCAAACCCTTACAACTCTTACAAACCCTAATTTTCATAAATGCCTCGCCGCAGGCAAAACTACAATTTTACCCCTAGCATTAGGTCAAAGAGCCGCCGCGCTCATTTTTAGGGTTTCTCGCCGCGGAATCCCTAATTTAACCCTAATTACAACTTAACATTTCAACGTAGAGATTCAGAGTTTCTACACTCCGCGTAAGCGTGTCCTTAAGACATGTTTATTCCCCTTGAGACCTTGAACACAGTCAAGAAGTCTCTAACCTCCCTTTTAAGGGGAACTACGATTACTCTGATTCCACTCCCGTAAGGATACGTAGGCACAAGATGCGATGTCTTGCCGAGTAAACTTAGAATTAACCCCCTTAGGTCTCTTTTCTCACTTTTAATCCCTTTGTACATATATCTTAAGCAAATAAATAAAGCAAAATAGTAAACATCTGAACAAAAGGTTCCTGTAGAGTACTACAGAAGTTTAGGGTGCTAATACCTTCCCTAAATTTAACCAACCCCCGAACCCTAGATCTTTCCCCGCATTGTATTTACGATGCAAAATAGGTTTTCCCTCTTTGACCTTTTCCTTCGGATAAATCAAAGAGCGATTGTGAATTGAATTGCGATTCAAACTCATTCATAGTTTGTGATCCTATTTCCATCGCAACAGAAAATGGCGACTTCACTGGGGAATGTTCTTAATTTTTGAGGGTTATCCCTAATTTGTTCATATTTATTGCTACTTGTTTCGTTATTTTGCATGTATATATTTGTGCTTTGGCTTGGGACTGTTCTTTGTGTTGTGAGATAAGTCCTACGCCCGGACTAGTGACATTATTATAGGATGGGGATATATTCGATGAGGCTTATAGGGAGTTGAATCCCGACCAAGCTGATCCGAGAATCACCGCTCAGTTGAGACCTTTTCGAAAATGGTTCGGTTGAACGAGTAATCGTTGAAAACTTTTTCCATGGTCGATTGGAGTCTGTGATATTGAGGACCGTAGTACCTTAACACCACCTTGGCCTTATTTAGGACGTAGTGCGGGAGCTATGTGGGAGTAATCCTACAACGGTTGCTACGCGATACTACACTCAAAAGAGGTTCTCTTGAGAATATTATTAACCCCTGAGTCAATCGGAAGGTTGATAATATCCGAAAGATGGGCTGATGACTTTGGGCACTTTTTAGAACCTTGTTCTGCAGGTACAACTAACCTATAGTACACTCCTTTTGGGGATGGGTAGACCTTAACTCCGCTCACGTTCCTTTAACCTAGGACTTTGTGTGTTTTCATGCATTGCATTCATAAAACATCATATCGCATTAAGATTTCATGGAATTCAAACTCTATTTATGAACATTGCAGGATACCATGGATTACTCTAGGAAGCATACTTTGAAATTTACTTTTAAGGGTTTTAATTTGGGAGTCCTAGAGAAGCTAAGGGGTTTGGTTCAAGATCAAGAAAAGTTCCAAAACAGATATGGAAGGCTATTGTCTTTGTTGAAGGTTCAAGTAAACGAAGGACTTCTTGCAACTTTGCTACAGTTTTATGATCCAGATTATCACTGCTTCACCTTTCCAGATTATCAGCTTTTACCTACCTTAGAAGAGTACTCTCACTTGGTGGGATTACCTATCTTGGATAAGTCTCCATTCCCTTTCTTGGAGGAAGACCCTAAAGAACGAGATATTGCTAAAGCCATTTGTCTAAGGATATCCGACGTCAAAAACAATATGATCACCAAAGGGGGGACCTCCGGCTTTCTCAGGGACTTCCTAATTAAGAAGGCCCAATTTTATGCCAATCATAAAGACATGTTTGCCTTTGAGACAATATTTGCTTTGCTCATTTATGGGTTGCTGCTTTTTCCTAGTTTCGAGGGGTTTGTGGACCTTAATGCAATCAAGACCTTCATGAGGAGAAATCCAGTTCCAATGCTATTGGGTAACACTTATCATTCAGTACATCTCCGAAACTTTCATGGTGGAGGAATGATTACATGTTGTGTGCCATTACTATACAAGTGGTTTATTTCTCGCTTACCCAAGTCCGGTCCTTTCTGGAGCTCTAATCAAGAACATTGGTCGTAAAAAGTTATGGCTTTAACTCACTCTGATATTGATTGGTATAATCGCATGTACGATGGGATATCGATCATTGATAGTTGTGGAAAATTCAACAATGTGCCTTTGCTCAGTTTCAATGGGGGAATCAGCTACAATCCGGTCCTAGCTCGCCGACAGTTGGGATATCCCTTGAAAGAACCGCCTAAAGGTATTCATGTGGAGAAAATCTTTTTCGAAGACGACAAAAATCTTCAAGATCAGATTCTATCTTCTTGGAATCATCTGCATAGGAAAGACAAAGAAAGTTTGGTCAGACCTAATTGTGCGTCCATGGAACCATACCTTCAATGGGTCCGAGGAAGAGCTATTGAGTTGAAGATGCCCTACTCTCGCCAGGATCCTTCACCTCAAAGAGAGGAACCTGTCCAGTATTTCATGACCGAAGTTGAGACTTTGAAGATCACTTTGAAGAGATCACAACGCGAAACAGAATCATGGAAGAACAAATACCATGTGATGGTCAGCAAGTACGAAGAACTTCAAAAGCAGATTCAGTCGAAGAATGATGAAATACAATCCTACAAGAAGAGAAGGCTCTACGAATATTTATTTTCCTCCGACTCTCCGTCGGCTCACTGAAGTCGTGAAAGATGCTTCTCTAGGATTTTCTAGGCTTTTATTTAGCTATTTTGGTTGCAAGAATATTATTTGTAATTTGTCTTCAATGAATTAAAAGTTTCCTTGGTATTCCGCAATATTCGTAAATATTTGAATTCCATGAAATCTTCATTTGCATTCGCATTTTAGCATCATACTTTTGCATTGCATGTGTCTCCCGATTTCTCATACTCGGTTCTCTCACCTTCCAGTTTTGTCACCCTGAGTTCTCTGCATCAATACGACCCTTCAAAAGGATGGAAGATCAAAACCAAGAGATCAACCGTGTCAGCCATGAACTCGAAGATCTTCGAGGAAGTGTAGGGCAGATTTTGGAGATGTTACGAGCTCTTAGTGTGAAGATGGATGCTCAGTATACTGTTGTTTCTGAGACTACTAATACCGTTATGGAACCTCGACAAGCTGTTATTGTCGAGAATGTACCTCCTCACGGTCTTCAATCTGGTTTGGTGCCTCCTAGTGCTCAACCAGTTCGACGAGCTACCCCTCCAAAGTGCAAAACTCCTAACTCCGACCATGGTAAAGGACCTGCACGTTCGAGGAACCGCAAAATGGATACTCCTCAACCTTGGCAACATCAGCAGAGTTATGTTCAAGGTTATCCGTTTCCATATGTCCAACAACCCTATGTAGCTACTGTTGCACCTCCTTTCGATCAGCAGTTTCCTACATACCAGCCGGTGCAGTCAGCCCTGGTATATCAAGCACCGGTTCATCAACAACCTTCCGGTTATCTGCCCATGCAAGTTCCGGTCAACAGTCAACGAGTGCCCAACGCTCCTGTTCACCAACAATCACAGAATCAGGTTCCTTATCCCCGTAAGAGGCAGTATAAGCCTTGTCCTCCAATTCCGATGGCTTTCACTGAGTTATACCCCCATTTGGTACAACAGAGTCTGATTACCACCCGTGCTTTGGGTCCTCCGCCTAATCCGTTACATGCAAGTTACAATGCTGCCGCTCATTGTTTATTTCATGAGGGTGCGCCCGGCCATGATCTAGAGAATTGCTACGCTCTTAAGAAAGTTGTCAGAAATTTGCTAGAAACGAAAAAGTTGTCTTTTAGTGATGCTCAGATGAAGATCGAGACTCCTCTCGGGGTCCCTCACTTGTCGAGTTCGAATTCTGCAAAGCATGCTACTCCTGTGCCAAATCAGCCGGATCCAGTAATTATTCAAAGGCCTAGCTCGTTTCATTTCAGTAACCCTCAAGACGATATGACCGGGATCAACCAAGAATCTAGGAAAGTTATTTTGAAGCAACGACTGAAAACTGTTGAAGATGTGACCAGCGTAACTGAGGCAAGCCAGGACGACTCGCAGTGACCATAAACCAGACGCCCTTTCCATTGAGGCTCCGCCAAAGGAAACTGTTATTTTTGAATGCTAGATTTCATGAACATTTAGAAGGATTTTTCCGACAGTTCATTTGTTTATTTATATGTATTTCTCTTTGATTAAGCATATTTAGCATGTACGAACTTGTTTATCTTTGATTAATGCGACGCATATGTTTGAATAAGTCCATTCGTTTCACTCATTCAAAATATATTTTTTCATAAATTATAATGCCAACTTTACCCGATCTCTTGTTCTGATGGAGAATTGGGAGGAGGATGACGAACCCAAAACGACAGATTTCTTGTCGTATGCTTTCGATTAAAACCCACTGATGATGTAAGGCATTGTTTCAAATCCCAAACACTAGAGATATAAGGATGTTAATCCCTCGTTAACCTCTTTGAGCCTTGAAGTAGGAGTTTTTTTTAAGAACCCTCATCTTAACCTGGGGCAGGGTAGGTTTCAGTTAAACCGATCGAGCACTTAGACTCTCAAAAAAGGAAGAGCAAACCTTCGAGAATTTATCCTTAGCATCTTAAGAAGTCCAATACAATGACTGTCCCTCGGTTACCTAAGGAGTGGGGCAGTCACGAGCCTTTCAAAAGATTTACACGACTTGTGCATAAAAGAATATTCAAAAAATAAGAGCCCGCTAAGTCAAAACCTATGAAGGAGACTTAGGCAAAACTGGGGCATCCCGCTGAACTCCAAAGTCAAATCAAAAGACGTTGTCCGGGCAAAAGTTAGGGAATAAGAACAAACCAGTAGTTTTTCTAGGATGCCTATAAAGAACAAAGTCGTGTGACCAATTGCCATTAGAAATAGGTGAGTGACTGCCATGTCCAAAGCCTTGATAAGTTCTCGACCATAGCAAATCTGCTTGAAATATGAGCATTCGTATCCGATTAACTGAATTAGGATTGGAGAACATCACGAAGAATGGGAGGGTACAAATATAACTTTGAGCCTATATCTTTTGTTTCTTAAACCGTGAACCGAGCCACGATACAACCTTTAAAAGACCTAATTGAAGTAGGACTTCGGTTGAAAGCATACTCGACAAGATCACGTTTCCTGACTCCTACGAGCTATGCTCAGAAAGATTCATGTTGGCATTATAATTAAAACTTATATCCTGACTAGTGATTTCAGTCACAAGTTATTGCGATATCTTTTTCAAAACAAAAATTCAAGACAAATATATGTGTACATTGACAAGCTCAGGATAGGCATTTCAAGCATGACGACTTTGCTTGATATCTTAGAGATTTACATATGGACATAATCCTTGGAACTTGAAGATCCTGCTAAACAGGGGCAAGCAGTTTCCCAGTTCGCTTACCAACGCGAGTCTGACGTTCTTAAAGATTTCGTCGTAACACGATTAATTTGTGCCAGTTACGTCGAGACCTGACAAATCTCAACGAGTTTGAGAACAGTGGGGCAACCAGACTCCGTGTTCTCTATAAAATCCTCTTGAGATGACCATACCTCACAACGCAAATATCCTGAGGCACCGTGTTTTTTAAAGGGAAACAAATGGCGACTACTGTAAGGGCCTTCAAGATCAAAACTATGTGGTTTCACAACTTTTCTTCATGCGCCCGATTGATTTTACTCGCGGCGACTTTCATTCCCCAGTAAATCTCAGTGTTGCAACAGGCTCCTAAACTATTGCCTCATCACAGTCCCTAGAGAGACTATAAGCTGACAACTTTTTCTTGGGTAACTCGAAAGTGTCCCTCAGGTTTTCTTCTCCCCAGGTGAAGACGTGATACTGTGCACCCAAGCAGATTACCTTCTCCCCAGAGAATTCATAACTTTAAAACTAGATTTGGTTCTACCATTGATCCTTCTCACCCATGATTGACGTATTGGTTGCAGAGAACGCAGGGTATCTCCGTCGAGATGTTTATTTCGTCTCTCGTCCTGTCTCTAGTCTGTTTCGTCAGCATACGCAGGGGCATAAGCATCACATGCCTATTTCATTACATACTCATTACATATTCATTACATATTCATTACATATTCATTACATATTCATTACATATTCATTACATACTCATTACATACTCATGGCATACTCATTTCATAGCATCTTGCATATTTAACTACACAAAACATTAACATACATTCATATTAACATACACAGTAACATATGCATTAGCGTTCACAGGTTCATTGTGTTTCACCACCATTGGTTGTTATCACCGAGTAACTGGGTTTGTCCATTCTCTCCAAATAGATTGTCAGCCCTAAGCATAAAATACTTACTTGTTTCCAGTTTCCCCACAGAACTCGATCCTCGTGGATGACGGTTACTTTAACTATCTTTCCTCGCCAGGATAAGATATTTACCCTTCGAGATCATTCCCTCGATGGAGTCTTGATTACCAGTCTTATTTCTAGCTCGATCCTAGATTGAATCTCAGTCTTGTCGGTAGTCAAGCCCAACCGGACGTGCATTTATTTTGCACCATCTAAAGATGTTCACCATACCATGGCAGATACGCGACTGTTCTCGCCCGAGAAGTTTATCACCGTACCCGGACGTGCATTTATTTTGCACTATCTTTCAACCGCAATCCTTTACAGATACACGCCAGTTCACGCCTGGAAAATCTATCAGTACAACACTTTACAATCCTACATGTTACAACATCGGTATGCTACATTTCTCGCCTGAGAAACCTATCAATATAACAACCTTACACAATCAGATACGCGCCTGTTCTCCGCCAGAGAAGCTCATCATCGTCTGTTATCACCTCTACAAGCAGTTCTTACATGAGAGGCTTATTATTGCTACTCTCGCAAAATAAGCGACATCTCTCGCCTGAGAAGCCAATCCTATCTTCGTTATGACTCGCAGCAAATGGCCATCTCCATTGAGAAGTTGGGCTTCCATTTTCCTTGTCGTCTTGAAGTATGGGGAGGTTTGAACCAAATCGTATTCAGGAGAGCACGATCTTGAAGTACGGGGAGGTTTGAGCGGAATCATATTCAGGAGAGCACGATCTTGAAGTATGAAGAAGTTCATTTACCCTTTAGTAAAAGAAGGAGCGGAATCATATTCAGGAGAGCACGATCTTGAAGTATGAGGAAGTTCAGTTTATCCTTTAGTAAAAGAAGGAGCGGAATCATATTCAGGAGAGCACGATCTTGAAGTATGAGGAAGTTCAGTTTATCCTTTAGTAAAAGAAGGAGCGGAATCATATTCAAGAGAGCACGATCTTGAGGTATGAAGAAGTTCATTTATCCTTTAGTAAAAGAAGGAGCGGAATCATATTCAGGAGAGCACGATCTTGAAGTATGAAGAAGTTCATTTACCCTTTAGTAAAAGAAGGAGCCGAATCATATTCAGGAGAGCACGATCTTGAGGTATGAAGAAGTTCATTTATCCTTCAGTAAAAGAAGAATCAGAATCGTATTCCAGGCGCCGACCTTAAATATGAGAAGATTTATATATCAGATAAGCAGCAGCCTCTTTATTTGAGTGCTTATCCATTTTGGCATGTAAGTCCCTTCCAACGATGAGTGACAATTCTCCCTCGAGAAGCTTATCAGGGCATTTCCCATTAAATTCCATTTATTTTGGCATACAGCCGGTCTTTACCCTGTATATTTGATACGGATTTCCGAAAAGTCCGTTCGATCCCATCACGAAGGATAGTTTATAGAAGCTTGGATGTTATTCTTTGCTCAATGCTCCAGCGTTCTGTAATCGATCTTGCAACCGTGTAGATCCAGTTATTATTATACATTCCCAAATGGAGGTCATCTCATAGGTGCCATCTCCATTTAAGGATCTTATTCTTAAAAGTCCATTTATTTTGGCATACAGTCGGTTTTTACCCTGTATATTTGCTACGGATTCCCGAAAAGTCCGTTTGATCCTGTCACGAGGGATAGGTTACAGAAGCTTGGATGTTATTCTTTGCTCAATGCTCCAGCATTCTGTGATCGATCTTGCAATCGTACTTGATCCAGTTTTACTTTTAGATTCCCAGTGGAGGCCGTCTCACAGGTGTCATCTCCATTTGAGAATCTCGTTCCCAAAATGACAATTGGTCGTGGTCGCACCAGTTGACCATCATTTTAGAATTCCCCAGTGTTGTACTGTGTCCTAGCGCGTCGTTTTCCCCAGTGTGTTCTTCTCGTAGCGTCTGTCCCTGTGTCGTCGCATTCGTCAGCATTTTCGCAATTCATCATTCCAACATACGCATCATATCATCTGCATTAATCTGTTCTCGCTTTGTCCATAGCATTGCATATCGCCGCATATAAGGGCAAAATTTTCGGTTATCTATATTTAAATCTCTCCACCATGATTCCTCGAGTCTCTGTCACTCAAATCGTCCGGTGTAGCTATTTAAATAGGGGCAACTGTAATACCCCAAATTTTACCCTTATATTTAGTCAGTCGCTTCGCATAGCATCTCATCTGTGCATCTGCTAACCACTAACCAGTCCTAGAGTTGATTTGTTTTGCAGGAATCCAGTTCAAGGGCGTTTTGGTCATTTTACACTATTTTGGTTAATTCTGAAGAAAATCGGTCTTTAAGCCTCGAGGCGTTCAGAGCATGATACGTGGGACATTTACCATAGAAGTGGATTTCCTCCGAGGCATCAAGCTGGCTCATTTTATTATTGGGAAATACCGGGAGTGTATTTAATGTTGGGTCGTTCATTTGTTCAGGAAGGAGTTTCGTTCAGTTAATAATGCGTTCTTTCGATATACATAATAGAGAGGGTTTAGTTGAATTCACTTAGTTTTGATCAGGACTATGAAGAGAATAAGCATATGAGCCAGAACTTAAGTACCTTTGAATGTCATTCGTGAGTATTTATGATTTATAATTAGAAATAAATTTAAATGTTTGTGGATTTTTATTCACGAATGTTTATAATTTGTAACTAAGAAATAAATATAAATAAATTCATGTTTGTATGTTCATAGATATTTAAGAAGTAAATGAGTACTTTTTGAATTTTTATTTCATAAAGTATTTAATTTACAAAAGAGTGACTCAAATGAACTTTGAACTCTAATCTTTGTTTGAGTTTACAAGGAATTACATTCAATCTAAAAAGTCCTAAGTCCTAAAGAATTCTAAGTTTTCTTCATGATGTCCCTTTGAGTTTCTTCACGAATCCCTGATTAACCTGCGCAACAAAGACAAAACAGAACAGAATAGAAAGAGGTTAGAGAAATAATTTGACACTCTCAGAACATCGTCATCATCGAGTGCCGGGAGTGGCACAACCGAAGCTGCGTCCTACCCCTGTTACCGGTCCACGCCGTTGGCGTCAGATCAGGTAACATCTGTTCTTATCATACGGGACAGCCGAGAGATAAAAGAGATAAAAGAAGCGGGACTGATTCGCTTTTGCCGCAATTGGATTTCCAAACTGATACAAGGGTAAAGCAACACAATCAAATTGGTCATAAACCCGGATGCCGACGGGTATGAACCACTTTGTCTTCAAGGTTATCCAACACCTGAAATCCACAACAGCATCAGCACCAGGTTCAAAATTCAGAACTCAAAACCAAAGCAATTCATAATCTGCATCAACTCTGAACCACATAAGTGAGTCCATAAAAGTCAAATCCCAAATATGAACAGAAAGTAAAAGCTGCTACTAATCCTTATCAGAAAAAAACAGGGTAGAAACCAACTGGATCACAAACTGCTACCAAGAGGCAGGCAAAACCATGTCCTTACCAGAAGAGTCAAGTTCAAACATAACAGAAATACAAAACAAGCTGCATCAAATTACATCAAACACTGTATCCAAAAGTTCAGAAGCATCAATCAAAGTCAAGTTTCAACTCGATATCACAGCCAAAACACCTCAGAAGGTAGTCCGTTCGCAAGTCACAAAAAACGTGAATGTAAGTCATAAGAATGTACCATATCAAGGAACCAATCTGAGTCCACGTTAACACCAAAAAAATCAACAATCAAGAGGACTGTTTTCACAACCAGGCAGAGTAAAATAGAATCAATAAGTCATACCTGCGACCGAATGCGCAAGGCACATGGGAGAGTCTGGGCTCAGTTCATGCATCATAGCCCAGACTCACGTCCATCTATCAGGGGCAACTCAAAAAGATTAATGGCATAAGCTCATGTTCCATCGATTCAGTCCCAGCATCACGGTAAAATTCGGAGAAAAGTCATGGCGTATCGAGTTTGGATAACACATCCGCAACAAGCCCAGAAACCCTGTTTTGAACCAAATTCAACAGAACTCAGCAGAGAGTATCAAAGGCAACAGCAGTATCATAGGTTCCCTCATCAGGCTCAGAACATCATCATCATCGCCGTATACCCTCCTCGGCAGCGTTTGACTCGACCAAAGCCATAGTACCAATCCTGAAAGAAGAAGAGGAAAAGTTAATGTATGTTCAAAACCAAAATCCAGAAATCAGAAGCAGATATCCAATGAAAACCGAATCCGAATCTGGATATAGGCAAACTAAGCTTCCAAATTGAAAACCCAATCCGCATGCCATCCAAATATGTGAGTCTGGAAAGGAAAGAATCCATATCATATCAGAGAATTTAATCCAATCCGGACTGCATCAAAAATAATTCAAATCAGTTCGAAACAAAACAAATCAGAATAAAAACATTTCGAAGCAAATCCAGTTGTGTCAAACAAATCGAAGCGAATCCAATCAGCATAAATCCGAAAATAGGAAAATCTCCAAGGGATCTCAATCAGGAAATCAAATCAATCCCAAACAATCTCCTCAAATCGTATCAGTAATAATAACAAATATGGTCCAAGCCCAAAAGGAGAAAATCAGAGAAGGATATAAAAAGGGAGTAGTATCACCTCGTGAACGAAAAAAAAACCCTAGACAACAACGGCGGAGAACACCAAAAGCGACTAAACGGACAAATCGCAAGCAAAACCCTAGGCGGCGCGAACGAAGACGACCGCGAACTCAGACGAAAGCATCATCGTCATCATCGTTCAGAGAATCACCCAATATAAACTGATACACACCGAACGGAGAAGACCTCCGTCGCCGTTCATTACGAACGCCGGGCAACCAACGCTCCCAGCCTCAGAGATTTCATCATCGGCCGTTTCCACCGACAATCCGTCTCAAAACGTAAACCATCGCATGAACACTTGTTTCTGCTGATTTTCTTTGTTTGGTTTTTTTTCAGCATATTATGAGAAGAGAAAAGTGAATGAGAAGAACGAAACATGCAAAACGGAGAGGCGAATCGGAAGCGATAACGGAGAGAAGTAACAACGGCGCTGCGAAGGGGATAATAGGGAGTGAAACCCTAATTGCAGTTTTTGTTAATCATCAACCGGGTTGGGTCCGGGAGTGATGACCGGCCCAACCCCTCTTATTTTTTGTTTTTTTTGAAAATTTGTTTTTAAAACCTTTTTCTTTTTGTTTTTTAAGTTGTTTTTTAAAAGAACCATTTTATTTTTATAATTAAAAAACTGTTTTAAAAACCTTTTTTGTGTAAATATTAAAAATAAATAAAAACTTTAAAAACCTTTTTTATAAGAAAATTAAAAAACCTCTTTTCATATAATAAATAAATTTTTTTTTTCAATAAATAACTTAAAAAATCTTTTTTAAAATATCTAAGTTAAAATCTTTTTTTTAAGATTAAATTTAAAATATTTTTTTATTAACATTACTTTTTTATAGATTCATTTAACATCTCTTTCAAAATAACAAAATCTTCAATATTGCACTTTTTCTCCTGACTCGTCCCACTACCGTCTAACTTTGCTTATTAATAGTGTTCATCATTTTGCAGCTTATTACATTGCATTTTTATTTAAGTTTCATTATTATTGTAACTGCTTCTCGGTTGTAATCTTGCGAATCCTAATAATCGCGCTTTAATTCCTGCCTTTAAATTCCTGCTTGCATGGTCAAATTAAGACATTATTCTCTGTTTGCATAATTCAATTATTTCACACATTTATCAATACTCCTGTCACATTACACACATCCGAAGGTTAGGTCTAGCCGTTTGACCGCCGTGTCAATAGTCCAAAACTTCAAACCCTTACAACTCTTACAAACCCTAATTTTCATAAATGCCTCGCCGCAGGCAAAACTACAATTTTACCCCTAGCATTAGGTCAAAGAGCCGCCGCGCTCATTTTTAGGGTTTCTCGCCGCGGAATCCCTAATTTAACCCTAATTACAACTTAACATTTCAACGTAGAGATTCGGAGTTTCTACACTCCGCGTAAGCGTGTCCTTAAGACATGTTTATTCCCCTTGAGACCTTGAACACAGTCAAGAAGTCTCTAACCTCCCTTTTAAGGGGAACTGCGATTACTCTGATTCCACTCCCGTAAGGATACGTAGGCAAAAGATGCGATGTCTTGCCGAGTAAACTTAGAATTAACCCCCTTAGGTCTCTTTTCTCACTTTTAATCCCTTTGTACATATATCTTAAGCAAATAAATAAAGCAAAATAGTAAACATCTGAACAAAAGGTTCCTGTAGAGTACTACAGAAGTTTAGGGTGCTAATACCTTCCCTAAATTTAACCAACCCCCGAACCCTAGATCTTTCCCCGCATTGTATTTACGATGCAAAATAGGTTTTCCCTCTTTTGACCTTTTCCTTCGGATAAATCAAAGAGCGGTTGTGAATTGAATTGCGATTCAAACTCATTCATAGTTTGTGATCCTATTTCCACCGCAACAATGTTGAATATTGGACAATAGTTCTCCCTTCACATCGCCTGTGAAGTACAGAGATTCCTGTACTTCCTCCTCTTTTGGCGGGCTTTTCAAAGCATACCCGAATTGCCTGATCAACAATGAAGGATTGTAGTTAATACACCCTTTCCTCCCAATCAGAGGAACATTAGGATATCCGGCGCAGCTGTAGATGATCACAGATCCCAGTAAATCTTTATTAAACCAGACAACATCTTCTGAAGAAAGTCCCATCAGATGCTCAGACCAATCCACCGTATCTGCAGACTCAGCGAAGATACCCTTCTTGGGCAGATGACTCTCCAACCACATATACAGCAAAGGCCCACAACAAGAGACGTTCTTGCCCCTCCTTTTCTCGTCCTTATAATGCAGTGAGTGATAGAAATCTCCAATCAGAGTAGGCATAGGACTGCCTGAAGCAAAGATATAGAACGCATCCAAATCAACGAAGTCAGGCAGGTTCGGGAACAGTACAATGCCATAGATACACAGAGCAAGAATAGCATTAAACATAGTCCAACATCCACTCTTGGCATACTCTTGTGCTTTCCCAACCAAGAACTTGAGAGAAAAACCAGACACTCCATTCCACGAGGTTAGCAGCAACTCGGAGGAGTCTAAATGCAAGGCAACAGCCAAATCCTCTAGTTTGGGTTCAACATCCATATGAATGAAAGGTACCCTGTTCTGAATGGTCAACTCTAAGATCTCAGCATATTCCTCCATAGTCGGAGCCAGAATGAAGTCAGGGAAAGTAAAACACCTCAGTGGAGGATCATAGAACTGCATTAGCGTGTACAATCCGTTACGCTCATACATGGATGGTTTATAAACCAATCTAAGTAATTTCCCGTAACTCTTCCTGAAGCTTCTCTTCACATCATCGTCAGCTAAAGATATCAAACCAAGCAAAGAAGAAACATCTGGAGTGGGCAACTTGTAAGCCACAGTCTTCTTCAAAGTATCCATAATAGCAGACAGAAAGAAATCCGGGCAACTAGAATTAGAGGTATGAAAATGCACCTGCAGCACAGACACACGTTAATGATATGCAAAATGAGTATGCAACAATGCAATATGCAACATGCAACAGGGATCAAGTGATATATTGCCGAGGAGATTCATCCACAATATCTGTCTCAACAGTCCCACAATACTGCTCAAACCTGGTCTCAACAGACCCCTAACAATGCTCCACTTTGCCTCAACAGGCTCAAAACAATGCTCCAACCTGGTCTCGACAGACCTATAACACTGCTCTGGTGAAGAACCTCAAGTAACCACACATACTGATCCACTGTTAAGAAGATCGGGTAGTCTGGAGGTCAAGTTTCCTGCATACCCCAATCCCTCTCACAGGTAGGTGTCCTATCAACTGACACAAGGTACGGCATCCTATGCGGTCGTCGGTGTCACAGACTTTTAAGACTGATGATACGATACCCAGAAGGTGTGGCATCATCATGTCCTGAAGAGGCCTCACTTAGCCAACTTCCAAATGATCGGTCCCCGGAGTCGACAATCCAACTAACCAACAACCCCCTCAACCCAAAGGGCTGAAAAAGAAGTCAACCAGAAGAACCTCATCCGAGCATGGATTTTGCGGGACACTGGTACATGCAAAGCATGCACGCGCCCACTACTTTCCACAACTAATTCTAGGTGCACTCAAGCCCAGGTCCGGCTTATCTCTCAATAGATCACCCTCTCCCCACAGCAGCAATAACAATATAAAGCTGACAATAAAATGCGGAAATTAAAGACAGAAATGTAAATCCATACAAAACCCACGACGGGAAAACAAACGCTAGGACTGACTCACGTAGGGAACTGTTGGAGTCCCCAGCAGAGTCGCCAGCTGTCGCTACTGCGAAAATCGACATCGGCTATGACAGAAGAGTCGCCACCGTGCGTTATTTATCCCAAAGGAGGGAAAGGAAACACTCAGAGTAAACCTAACGCAAAACGGGAAAGGAATGGTCATCGCAACCAAATCCTGGATTCGGGAGTCAGTTACGCAAGGGGAAGGTATTAGCACCCCTCACGTCCGTCGTACTCGACGGGATCCACACTTGTTTTCTAGTACGGATTGTTATTCTATCTACTCTAGAGGGTCAAGGGTTAAAAAGAAAATAAAATGACTCGGCAAAGTATCGCACTTTATGCCTACGTATTCCCGTCTGGAACGAGAAATCAGAGTCAACGTAGTTCGCCTACCTACGGGAAAGGAGGGGAAGGTTGCTCGCTAGGATACGGCATCCTATGCCTACGTACTTTCATACAGCATGAAAGATCAGAGCAAACGTAGTTCGAGCCACGGAAGACACAAGTCTGTCTGTTTGTCTTTTATCCTTCTGAAAAAGGTTTTCTCCCAATTAAGAGTCCAAGCGGACAAAAATGACGTTTTGGTTTGTTTTCAGTCTTTTACGCAAAAACTATTTTTTATAGTGTTTGACATATTATTGTGTTTTGGATTGTTTCGAGATGAGAAGAGAAACGACGTTCTAAAAAACCTAGGGTTGAAAAGGGGATAAAAACTAACCTAATGTTGTCATGCATGGATAAGAACCTAATGTCTATCATATTTCTCTCTTGCACAGAGAGAAACAGAGATCTTAGGGGATAAACAGGAAATAAAACAAGCAAATACAGTAAAATGCATGCAATGCAGCAATACAAGCGAGGTAAGGGAGTCCCACTCAACCTCGAACCTGGGAAAACAACAGGCAAATTGAACAGTATTCACTTTAAACCTTTGGGGGCAAGCTGTACAAGCCAACAATCAATACAGAAAAAGAAATAAAACCCAACACTAGCTCTGACAGCAACACCAACTCCTACAGTAAGCAGCTCAAACAACAACAACTCTGACAGCTACAGTTGATTAACAGCAAAAAAAGTTGACAGTAACAACTTCAAGCAAGACCCCATCTTCACTCTTCAATGATCCCCAAGCTTTAGATAAGCTCCTGTCTCCAAAAATCTCCAAGCTCTAGCAAGCACTGAACCCCAACAAGTAAACAGCTTCAAAAAGCAGCAGAACCCTAACTCCAACAGATAACCAGCTTTGACAGACACAAGCTTCAACTTCACCAATCTTCAATCAACTTCATTCTTCAATAGGTTCCCATCTTCAATGCCACCACTCCAGAAGAGAATCAATTATCAGATTAAGTTGAAATGCTAAACAGCTTATTGACAACCAAAGGAAGCCTATAAGCACTTAGCATTGTAGGGGAAAGGTTCCCTCAAAGTTCTACTTCTAAAGTATGTCACTTATCCCTCCAAAGGAGGGATGTGAATACCCTAAAAGGACTTTTTGTCATAGGAAGGAATAGAAGCACAAGATGCTTTCTATGTTTGCAAGAAGAAATCAATCTAATCTAGAGCTCTTCCTACATTTCCTATCTCCTAAGCCACCTTCAAGGAGAAGAATCTTCATGCTCGAAGCTCCATCCTTTGTCTCCAATCATCTTCAATGTCTTCATAAGCTCCAACAAGCAAAGGCCAAGCCCCAAGCCCAATTGAAATAGCCCAAACCAAACAAATAAGCAAAATGCCCAAGAGGGAAAACACACAATCACCACTCAAATTGCAAAAATCCAGTAAAATAGTAATACTCATTATAAAATCCTAGATTAATTTCTAAGGGAACCTAACCCTATACCCAATACCCCATATAAACCCCAAGGCCTAAATCAAACCCTAGGTCCCCAAACTATGCCCTAAACTACACCTAAGTGTTGTGAAACCCTAATTCTAATACCTCCCCTATCCACCTCTCTAACTAACCTAAATTTTAGTCACAAAAATATGACAAAATTCCTAAGGGTACATGCTTCCCTAATCTTATAAACCTCACAAGAATCAATCAAAAATAATGCACCAATCTCTCATACTAAATTCAGAAAAATGAAGTATCAAACAAATGTAAAATAAAAGCAATAAAATTGTAAAATATACCAAAAAATATAAAATGCATCAAATTAATATTTTTTAGTTTCATAATTTTCTAGAGGTCCTAAGGGAACTAGGGAAAAAAATCCCATCCTAAAATGATTATTTTTCAATTTAATATGAATTATTTACCAACTATGCTAAAACCATGAAATAAAAAGAAAATAGATGGAAAAATGATAAAAGAGCGTGATGAATAGCAATATTTCATGTTATAATACCAGACCTGGGCCAAAGGGGGTTTTGTTATCAACGCGCGTGCTAGGCCCAACCACTAATCAGAAAATAAATGGAAAATCAAAGAAAATTGAGAAAAGCTCGCGGTAAATAGCAATTCATCCATGTGTTAATTCCATTGGGCTTCCAAATGAGGGTGCTAATAGCAAGTTTCAACTTAGGCCCACCCAGTAATGTTAATGAAACGCAGCGCATCAGGGGTTTTCAGACTCCTTTACAAACTCAAACGCACTCGTGGCCATTGGATCCCACCCTCAGTCAAAGTCCAACAATGATCTAATGGCTATGGGACCTTCTTCTCCAATTCAAAACTTTGGGAGGGAAACATACAGGACGGTGGCCGGAGGTGGCGCCACCGTCGTCCCCAAACCTCAACACCATAAATCCTCACCAAAACTTAAAACTAAACACATCAATCCACTCGTTTTTTCACACTGAATAAGAATCCAACCTCCATTTTCATTGAAACATCCTCCATTTTAAAACACGATGATCATCTCAGAAAATGCTCACAAATAAATTCTCACCAAACTCAAAATTAACCATCCTAGGATCATCTACACCTCACCTTGAGTAATTTCCACCATTCCACTAAGCTTAAATCATAAAGAAACTCCAGTTATATCCATCAACAGAAAATTGGTTCCACCTAAATTTGTCTCTAAACCTTGAATTTCTTTACCAGAAACGACCTAGCCATGATCTATAACGAATCTAACCATCTAAAACCTAACAAATCTACATGAATCATGCCATAAGATGAAGTTTACCAACCTGTGAAATTTGGATGAATAGAAGGTGGAAAGCTTCGAATTATGCTTCAAGATCTTCCAGATTCCTTCACCAATACTTGATAGAGCTTCTATATGCAACGAATGGTGTTGAATCTCTCTGAATTCTCAAATTCGATTTTGACTTGCAAGCTTCAAACTCACGATGCTATCTCTTGATTCTTCAACAATCTTGACCAGAAATCTCTCTGAATTCAATCAACAACTCAAGATGAAGACACTGAATGCAAAAGTTTGGATTGAAATGGCTCAAATTCGTGTAACCGATTTGGATTTGCAAAATGAAAACTCAAAGTTCTATCTCTCAATTCTCTCTCAATCTTCACCAACCCAGGCTTTGAACCAGTTCTAATGTATATATAAAAGGTGTAGGAAGGTTCAAGAAACTTCTGGAATGCTCCAAATGATATTTCTAATTTCTCATGCACTTGAAATTACTATGATAAGTTCATCCATGACAGTCATGATTCAGCTTGTGCAGCACCTTGATCCTTGTTCAATTTCTCTCCAAATGAGATTTAGAATGTGTTAGGAGTGATTAGAGCCTTGGTTTTGATCTTGTGCATATTTTGGCATATGTTACTTATGTCATAAGCTACCAAATGCAAATCTTTGAATTTGACCTCAAATGGAAAAATTGGCATTGCCCTCATCTTTAAAACTTCATTTCTGATCAAATTGATATGTCATATGCCCCATTTTAACCTTAAAACAAAAAATCACAAATTTGACTTTTTAAATGACTTTAATTCTTCCTTTTTTAGGCCATTTTGGCAATTTTGTGATACAAGCCATTCCAATCACCCATGAGTTCTTATCAGACCTAAAAACATCATTTTAAACACATTTCATGTTGGACATTTTTTCATTTGAGGAGTGGAAGATGGAGATTTTGACCTATGTTGAAAAATGACCTATAATTCAACTTTCCAAAAATACCCCTGGATTGCGAAGATCATAACTTGAGTTCCACAAATCTTCTTGAGGACTTCTAGTACTCAAATTAAAGGTAAGATCAAGCCCTACAATTCTTATGTTGGCCAAGAATCCATTTGAAAACCCTTTGATGGGAAAAAGTTTCTTGGAAGTCAAGTGACTTTCACAGATAAATTTCAGTGTCCTCTGGTGACCCATAACTTGCAAGAACCATAACTTGAGTTCTACAAATCTTCTTGAATACTTCTAGTACTCAAATTAAATCTAATGAGAAGATCTACAAGTTTTATTTTGGCCAAGAATCCAATTGAAACTTGTATTTTGACTTATGTGGCTTGGAAGTCCAGTGCTATACAGGGGATTTTACCCTAGGAACCCTGTATTAAACACCTCTAACCACTCTTGATTTTCTTGAACTTGATCTTGACTCATCCATACACATGATTTAACATATTAATCCATGACTTCCATGACCTAGAGCTAGGTCTTGATGCCCTTTCTTTGCTCTCCTTGACCTAGGGTTACCCAGATGAAACCTTACTTGTACACACCTCAACTGTGGTTCTTGAACTTGATACCATGACTTGTCTAAGCTTCAATAGGGCTCTCTAGGCCTCCCATGGGATCCATACACACCTCAAATTCATAATTCCATGTTGATGATCTTCAATACACTTCAAGTTAGGAGAGAAATCCACCAGTTGACACTCAAATCTCCTCAAAGCTTCAACCCATTCCTTGATGACTTGGATGTTCTTCAGCTTGAATAAGGCCCCTTGATGTGCTTCTTTAGATAAGGATGGCACTTGACCCCCTATTAGATGACTTGCTATGTTATGATATGCAAATGATTGGACCATGTACATGATGTGACTATTTAAATGATAATGCCATTAAGACATAAACAAGGTGAAATAGGTTGAGCAAATTTTAGGGTGCAACAGGTATTTATAGAGAGACCCCAATGCTGGGCCAACGGTCACTTGTGTTGGGCTGGATGGTCAGGCCTAACCCAGGTGACTGCTAGGGCTTACGTGGCGTAGTGAAGACCAGGACGTGGTGTTCGCCCTAATACTACTGTCCCGTAGTCTCCGAAAAGTGGGTTTGACCTGCTCTTTCGGAGGGGGGCAGTTGGGGGATGACGTGTCCCCGCGGAGGGGAGCACGTGGAGAACATGCGCATGGCACGTTGTTCTCCTCGTGGAGGTTGTAGGTTAGGGCAGACCCCCCGGGGACGATGCTCGGGGAGTCCTCGTCGCCCTTTCACTTGACTTGCGGTGGAAGGGTGAATTTGATCTCTGTCATCGAATTCACCGTTACCTTCTGCTTTTCAGGTGTTTAATGACTAAGCTCGTCTTGGGCACAATGGCCGAGGATAGTGAGCTAGACGTACCCTATTTTGATGAGCGCGTCGTCCCGATCGGAGACTGGGTGGTTGAGGAGCCCCTCCCCACGCCCTCCTGTTTTGCTTCTGATCCGACAGGGGCCTACGCCACCGTGGAAGACCGGGAAGAGGGGGATCCTCAAAACTGGCAAGTCTACCTCCCCCGACCAGGTCATCGGATCTACTCGAAATACGGGCGGATGCGCTTTTCGATATACGAGTTTTACTTCAATGAGGCTAGGCTCAGGTTGCCTTTTTCGGACTTCCATCTGGGACTCTTCGACTGGCTGAGGTTGGCCCCATCGCAGCTGCACCCTAACGCCCTGGCTTTTATTCGGGCCTTCGAGCTGGTGTGTAAATATCTCTAGGTCGGCGTTACGCTGCCGCTGTTCTTTCGTATTTTCCATCTGCAACAGCAGTCGGTGGGTGGTCGACATGGCTGGGTGTCATTCAAACAGCCGGACAGACTTTTCAGGACGTACATGGATTCTGTCTGAGATTTCAAAGGTCGTTTTTTCATGGTCAGCCCTATCACGCACGAAGGGGTCCGCTCTTTATATTCGGAGGGGGAGAGGATAGTGGATGGTCGTCGCGAGGCCGTCATGCTGCCCCGGGTGCACGTGGAGTGGTCCTTGGACCACTATTCCTGGGGAACAGGTGGGTATATCGTGTGGGTGGGGATGCTTGACGATGAGGACATGGCTAGCTATCTGAAGATAGTTTCCTTCGTGCGCAATTTACCACCGGTGAAGCTGGTCACCCCCGACGGATGGTATCTCCTTAGCAGTTACGAAAACATTCGCGAGAAGCCGAGGTTGATCAACACAAAAGCCCTGCTCGATTGTGCCTCGGAGGAGGACGCTCTTCGCTATCTAGGTGGTGGACGCCTCGTCCTTATTCGATTTGATATCCTTGGCTTTGTATTGACCAATTTTTCTTTTTTCGTGCAGGGAATATGGCTTCTGTCGAGGAGCGAGTGAAGAAGTTACGCACGTCAATGGCTGCTGTTCCTCCAAAGACGCGGGTGGCTCAGTTGGCCGGGCAGTCTTCTGCTGAGCAGGATGGAGGGGGTCGTCGGCGTCACCGACCGGTAACCAGTCGCCTACTTCCCAAGGGGCCCCGAAGAGAGCGAGAGTTCGGGAGGATACACCCGTGGTTGATTTATCGGTGGAGCCTTCCGAAGAGGGTTACACCATCGCCCCTTGTCACCAGCATCCCGGCTACTTCCATGGGGCTAGGTCGCCCAGTATTCCTGTGAGGGAGGTGAAGGCGATTCTGGGTGTCGAACGCGCTACGAGGAGGCAGGTTCTGACCGAGGACTTGGCCGCGTTGATGCAGACTTTTTCTACGGCGATGGTTCTGAGCGAAGAGAGCTGCTCGATCGTCGAACTGTCGAAGCTGCAAGGGGATCTCGCTTTCACGCAATCCCGTCTGAATAAGGCGGCTGAGGATTTGCAAGCAAGTCGAGGGAAGGTGACGCAGCTGACCGGGGAGCTGGAGAAGGTTCGCGGGGAGGTCGACCTCGAGCGCAAGAGATGTGGTGGCGTTGAGGAGAAGCTGAAGGCTACTGAGGAGGAGTTGCGAGCGTCGAAAGCTCGTGTGGCGGAGCTCGAGGGAGATCTCTTTCTTGGTGACGATGAGACTGACGACGACAGGATGTTGGTTACCCGGGCGGACCTGCTTGCCAAGATACGCGTGCTGGAAGGGGATTGCCTGGATGGTTTTGCTGCGGGCTTCAACAGCGCTGTTGCTCAGCTCAGGGTGGTGAACTCTGGTGTTGCCTTTGTCGAGGATGGGATCGGCCCCTTCCATGAGATAGTCGACGGCCGGGTGGTTGACCCCAGCACCGTCGTCCCTGGCGTGGAGCCTGAAGCTGATGGAGAGGAGGGAGTTTAGATTAGTCACGGGCCTGCGTGCCTGCGTATTTCGGCCTGCACGCCATATTTTGTATTTTCGGTTTTCTTTGTCGGGCCTGCGCGCCCTTGTTTATGTAATGTTGACTACTGGGCTGGTGCCCTCTTTTGATTAATATATTTTGAAAATTGTCTAAGTGTGCGCCTCGTTTTTGCATGTTGTTTATGCTCGTTTTATTTCTGCACGTATTTGTATGCTTGAAAGATATATGTTTGAAATGCATGTTTAGTATGCCTTTGGGCCTGTCCGGGGTGGTAGCTCGGCAATACTTGTTATCGGCAGTGAAGGGAACTGGCCGGTTGGCCGGTGTTGTTTCCTGACCGGTTCGGGGGTAGTTCTCCCCGTGGCGTGGACGTCCCATCGCGAGCTGGGTGTCCTACCGGTTTTGGTACGGTGGTGGGGAATCTCGGTCGAGGTGTTCCCTGCCGAGTAGGGCCTTCTGCCCGCGCACACAAGAGGCAGGGCTTGCTTTTCTCTGGTCGTTAGTAAACGCGAGGAAGTGCGATGGTACCATGTCGCCCCCAAGTGGTCGTGACGATGGGTCGTCACGGGCGGTGTTTAACTGTAGTACCGCTTAAGTTTCGCGGCGTTCCATGGTCGAGCTAGTTGTTCCCCGTGCAGGTTTTCGAGGTAATAGGCCCCGTTCTCCGTCTTGTCGCGGACACGGTAGGGGCCTTCCCAATTCGCAGCCAGTTTGCCCTCGTGTGAGTCTTTCTGGTTTCTGCGTAGAACTAAGTCGCCGATTTGGAAGTCGCGTTTTAGGACTCTGTTGTCATGGCGAAGTGCCACCTGCTGTTTCAGCCGGGCCTCCCGGAGGGTTGCTCCTGAGCGAATCTCTTCGACGAGATCGAACTCCTCGCGTAAGGCGTCGTTGTTATCGTCGGTGTCGAGGGGAGCTTCAGTTCGTCTGGATGGCTCGCGTATCTCGACCGGGATCACTGCTTCGGTTCCATACGTGAGGCAGAATGGGGTTTCCCCCGTGGTTGAGTGGGGCGTAGTGCGGTATGCCCAGAGGACGCTGTGGAGCTCCTCGACCCATGCTCGCTTTGCATCACCAAGGCGTCATTTGAGTCCCCTAAGGATGACCCTGTTCGCGGATTCTGCTTGGCCGTTTGTCTGGGGATGCTCGACCGAGGTGAAATGGTGCTTGGTGTCGAGCTTGGTGACGAAGTCGCGGAAGTTTTTGTCCGTGAACTGTGTGCCGTTGTCGGTGACGATGGCGAGCGGGACCCCGAATCTTGCTAGGATGTTTCGTTTGTAAAATCGGAGTATGTTGTGGGCCGTGATTTTGGCGAGGGCTTCGGCCTCGATCCATTTGGTGAAGTAGTCTACGCCCACGATGATATACTTGTTCTGATATGATCCCAGGGTGAAGGGGCCGAGGATGTCCAACCCCCACCAGGCGAATGGCCACGGGGATGAGAGGGATTTGAGTTCGATTGGTGGAGCGAGGTGCATGTCCCCGTGTCTTTGGCATTTGTCACATCGTTTGACGTGTTCCTTCACGTCCGTTTGCATCAAGGGCCATTAGTAGCCTGCTCGTAGAGCCTTTCTCGCCAGGGATCATCCTCCGAGGTGCTGCGTGTTGATGCCCTCGTGGATTTACTCTAGGACGGTTGCGGTCTGGGAGTTGTCGATGCATTTGAGGAGTGGGATCGTGAAGCCTCGGCGATATAGTTTGCCTTCGAGGAGGACGTACGAGCAGGCTCGCCGCTTGGTCGCGCTTTCCGCTTTAGAGTCGGTTGGTAGGCGACCGGTGCTGAGGTAGGTGTGTAGTGGTGTCATCCAGCAGTTGGTATCTCCTATGGCGTTGATGTTGAGCGAGGCAGTGGTTGCTTTGGTGCTAGGTTGCGATAGGACTTCTTGGATGACCGACTTGTGGCCTCCTCGCTTTTTGGTGCTCGCCAATTTTGAGAGGATATCGACACGGGTATTCTGCTCGTGCGGGACGTGCTGAATCTCCGCGGTGTCGAAACTTTGCAGTTTTTCGGTGATAAGTGCTAAGTATTCGGCGAGGTTGTCTTTTTTCGCCTGATATTCTCCTCGTACTTGCCAGGTGACCAGCTGGGAATCTATGTAGATTCTGATTTCTCTGGCCCCGAGGTTTGATGCCAGGAGAAGTCTGGCCAGGAACGCTTCGTACTCGGCTTGGTTGTTAGTCGTTAGGAAAGCCAGCGTGAGGGAGACCTCGATGAGGGTACCTGCTTCATTGTCGAGGATGATGCCTGCTCCGCTTCCCGTGGAGTTGGAGGAGCCGTCCACAAAAATGGTCCATACGTGGCTCCCTGTGGTGGGTTCGGGTGAGGAAGTCATCTTGGCCACGAAGTCGGCCAGGGCTTGAGCCTTGATGGCTTTCCGACTTTCATAGACGATGTCGAACTCAGATAGTTCTAACGACCATATCAGCATGCGTCCGGCCATGTCGAGCCGACAGAGGAGCTGGCAGATGGGCTGATCGGTGCGGAGCACGATGGTGTGCGCTAGGAAGTAATGTTGGAGCCGTCGTGCAGCGGTGATGAGGGCTAAGGCGACTTTTTCGATCAGCTGGTATCGGACTTCGGGACCATGGAGGGCTTTTCTCGTGAAGTATATTGGCTTTTGCCCCTCTTCAGTTTCCCTGATGAGAACGGCGCTGACGGCCTCGTTAGCTATGGCCAGATATAGGTATAGGGTTTCGCCCATCACGGGACGTGTCAGCACCGGGGGTTCGGACAGGATGCGTTTGAGGTGGTGGAAGGCTTGCTCGCATTCCTCTGTCCATTCGAACGTGGTCTCCTTCCTGAGTAGTTTGAAGAAAGGGAGGGTGTGCTGTGCGGACTTGGCGATGAACCGGGAAAGTGAGGCGAGCACGCCGTTAAGGGATTGGATGGACTTCTTCATGGTGGGTGTGGTGATTTCTGAAAAGGCGTGGCATTTGTCTGGATTTTCCTTGATCCCACGCTCGGTCAGATAGTAGCCGAGGAACTTCCCTGCACGGACACCGAAGGTGCATTTCTCCGGGTTGAAGCGCATTCGGCATGTCCTCGCGGTATCGAAGACCTTCCTGAGATGGGCCGTGTGGTCGGCTTCCGTGCAGGATTTGACGATCATGTCGTCCATGTATACTTCGAGCATGTCGCCGATTTCGCCCCGGAAGACACTGTTCATCATCCTTTGGTACGTGGCGCCGGCGTTCTTTAGGCCGAAGGGCATTACATTCTAGTAATAGTTGCCCGACGCCGTCATGAAGGTCGTGCTCTGTTTATCTTGCTCGGCCATCGGGATCTGGTTGTACCCCGAGTATGCGTCCATGAAGGACAAGAGCTTGAAGCCCGCGGAGTTGTCGACGAGTTTGTCGATGTTGGGGAGAGGGTAGGCGTCCTTAGGACATGCCCGGTTGAGATAGGTATAGTCAACACACATGCACCATTTTCCACTATTCTTTTTAACGAGTACAACATTGGACAGCCAGGTTGAATACCGGGCTTCTGAAATAAAATTTGCCTCTAGGAGGTCTTGTACAGCTTTTTCAGCCGCCGTCGATTTTTCAGGGGACTGTCTACGCCTATGTTGAACTACGGCCTTCGCGGTCGGGCTGATGACAGGCGACCTCGGGGCCGAGTCTGGGCATTTCTGCGGCGCTCCATGCGAAGAGGTCGGCGTTCTCGCGGAGGCAGGCATGTAGTTGTTTTTTCGCTAAGTCTGAGAGTCTGGCGCCGATCTTCACGGTTCTGCTCTTGTCCTCCTCGAGTGTGACGATCTCGAATTCACTGTCCGGGATGGGGCGTGCCGGGTGGGTGGGCTGCTCGTTGGCTTCGCTGGTCCTTATTTCGTGATCACGCTCCTCGGTGAAGCGGCTGTCGAGGTCCACGAACCCGACCAGCTCCTTTGGTTCGCTCTTTGGCGCTACGATCGGGGTCGCCTTCTTGGTTGCTAGAGCGATGGTGTCCAAACCTTTCAGCGCGACCTCGAAGCACCTCCGGGCGACCTCGATATATCCGTTAAGGGTTACCACGGCCCCCCATTTCGTGTAGTACTTCATCTTCAGGTGGACGGTGGAAGGTACCGCGGTGAGTTCTGCTATCGTTGTTCTGCCCAGGATACAATTATAGAGGGATGGGCACTCGATGACTAAGAAACGGATGCTGATCTCCTTGGCCGTTTCCTCTTCTCCGAACATGACTTTCAGCTTCACGTATCCCCAAGGTCTCGTCGTCGTCCCGTTGAACCCCTGAAGGTCGGAGCCTACGTAGGGGGAAAGGTTGGATTCGTCGAGTTGGAGGGTTGTGAACAGGTGGGTGTACATGATGTACACCGAGCTTCCTCCCTCGACGAGGATGCGCCTCAAGTCGAAGTTCGCCATCCGCGCCCGTATGAGCAGGGGAATGTTGGAGTTGGGGGATCCCCCGGGGAGTTCCTCGAGGTAGAATGTGATCGGATTGGATCGACCGTGAAATCTTTCGAGCGTGCTCATTTTTCCAGAGTTGCTCGTGATAAGCTCGTCAAACTTTCTTTTCACTGATCCTATGGACAGGCTCCTTGTGGCGCCACTCGAGATGACCATGGCTCTGGCGAAGTATTCCCACTGACTGGTTGGCCGTACTGGCTCGCTGGGTAGGTCGGGGCCTTCGGGGAGGCCGAACTCTCTATCCACGAACCAGTCCTCGGGGCGGCTGACACACAGCGCGACCTGGAGTCTGCTGTCGCCGTCAGAAGAGGGGAGTTCTTCGACTTTCTTGGCCTCGGGGGCTTCTTGCCTCGGGGCCTCACCCCCCGGGTGTATCTCTTTAGGTGGTCGTCTTTGATCAGGATTTCGATCGCGTCCTTGAGATGGATGCCGTCTTCGGTCACGTGCCCGTGGCTCCTATGGAATCGGCAGTATTTCGATTTGTCCACATTGGGTTTGGGGGGCGTCGGCCGGGGGAAGCAGACACCACCCTGGACAAACTCGGTTTTGGCGCACTCGGCCAGTATGCGCTCGCGGGAAGCGACTAAGGCCGTGGATTCCGTGAATCGGCCGGCAGGGCCACGTTGCTCTCATTGTTCGCGTTGTTCTCGGGGGAGATCTTCCCGATGACAGTCACCTCCCCGCCGTTGGCTCGAGGCTCCGTCATCTCGGTGCCTGCGGGGGGCCTCTCTGTCTCGGGTGTCTCGTGCGGAGTTGGCTGCTTGGGTTTCCTCGAATCAGATATAATGCGCGGCTCTGTCGAGGAAATCCTGCAGGGAGGTTGGCTGGTGTATGCCTACGGCCTCATAGAACTTGGAGTCGTGGCGTAGACCCTGTTCCATTAGGTAACGCTTCATCTCGTCTGACGTCGTTACCTGCACCGCTTCCCGGGTGAATCTTTTGATGTACTTCCGGTGAGGCTCGTCGGGGGCTTGGATTATCGCGCCGAGGACGGCTTCCGTCTTCGGGTGGCGTCGGGATGCTGTGAAGTGTTTTGAAAACAGTTCCTTCAAGACTCTCTAGGACGTAATCATTCGGGCTCCAGGATTTTGCACCACGTCATGGCGCCTTTCCTTAAGGTCGTCGGGAACAACCTGCACTTGAGGGGGAGAGGGGCCGTTTAGAATAGGCACCTGGTTTCGGGTCCTTGGCCTCCTGACTGGGGGTTCTACACGCGGGTTTCTGGCCGGGATCGCTGGAGTGTTCTGCCGTCTCCCGCGGACTTGTCTCGCCGGGGATCTGGTGCGCTCCCGCACCACTTCTGTTCGGGGCCTCTCCAGCCGAGGTCGGCAATTTCTGGGTTGAGGTGAGGGACTCCTCGAGCCCCCATTCTGTTCTCCCCGCGGAGGGGACCTTGGGGGGCCCTCCCGCTCCAGCGCTCTAATTCGTGCGTTCTACTGAAACAGTAGCTGGTTCGTCTGGTTGATGGCCGCAAAAAGGGCGGTCACCGTTGGGTCCGCTCCTGCCGGGATAGGAACGGGTTGGAATGCCGCTGGGCTCGAGGGCCGGTGGTCGGTCTGGCATATTGGTTCTGCGGACAACGGAGAAGCAGTTTGGCCGTCTCTCTCGTCGGTCTCCGCTGGGCGTGACGTTTCCATCTGCTTGTTGCTGTTGGCGGCGGCGTTGAGTACAAAGTTGCGCACGGTACCGTCGTGGTGTGGGCTAGCCATGATCGTGGAGTGCTGGTGAAACTTTGGTTTTCTGCTCGGAGTAACGGGGAAGTTTTCGTTCCCATAGACGGCGCCACTGATCTGACCTGATCAGAAGGGGATCACGGGCTGGCCACACACTGTTGGACTGCTACATGTTCGCCGGTGATGAGGAGGAGAATGGGGGTGTACCTGCAAGACACTTCGATGCCAAAGTAAGGAATTGGGCAGAGTGAGAGCAAAGTACAGAAATGGGGTAAGAAGTGAATTACCTGACCCTCTTGAGGAAGAGGGTATTTATAGAGAGACCCTAGCGCTGGGCCAACGGTCACTTGTGTTGGGCTGGATGGCCAGGCCCAACCCAGGTGACTGTTAGGGCTTACGTGGCGTAGTAAAAACCAAGATGTGGTCTTCACCCTAGTCCAACTGTCCCGTAGTCTCCGGAAAGTGGGTTTGACCTGCTCTTTCGGAGGGGGGCAGTTGGGGGATGACGTGTCCCCGCGGAGGGGAGCACGTGGAGAACGTGCACATGGCACGTTGTTCTCCCTGCAGAGGGGAACATACGAGGTTCCCCGGAGGCATGTTGTTCTCCCCGAGGAGGGGAGCGCACATGGACGTGGGAGAGCCACGGGGTCTTGCCCGACGACATGGGGAATACCGCCCGCGGAAGGCGGGGCTTGGTCGTGCAGGCGATTATCTTGCCCGGCGTGGTAGGGACGGTTCTTCCTAGCGGGGGGATCTTTCTAGCATGCCAGAGATCTTGTGCCCGACTCGGTACCCGGATTGGGTGGGGCCTGGTGGGACATTACTGGGCTGGGCCAACATAATTCAGCTCGGGGCCCAGGCCAGAACACTATCAAAACAAAAACTATGCAAACTGATTGAGAACCACTAAAATCGGGAAAAATTAGAGCATCATGTGGTTTAAATAAAAAATAAAATTTAAATCTTAGAAAGAGAATGACTCGTGATCTTCAAAAGAAATTTTTAAAATTCCTTCTTAATAAGTGTAGAAGTAAAAGAGAAAATATTTATTATGTGTGATTAGCAATTGTGTGGGACTAGAAAAAGAATAAAAGTTGTTAAAAGGAGAATAAGTTACAGAACAATAAATTTCCATTTTTTTTATGGGGTAGAGGACGAATAAACTGAATATAGAATACTTTTTTCTTTTTACATAAATTTCAATGGGTTTTTAATGGATATTCTCACACTACCTTTCATATTTTGAATTTTACGACCACTGTTAAAAATTTTGCTTTCATGGTTTGTGTTCTAGAGTGGGCCAAGACCTGCCCATCCGTCGGGCAGGCCATGCCCAACATTCTTTGGGGAAGGCCCAACAAGGCCCAAATCCCCCATATCGGGCACATATCTAAATACGTCGTGCAGACCCTCCCCTGTCGGGTAGAACCACACGTCTTTCACACGATCTCCACGTGCCCACCCCGCAGGAACACGTCATTAGGAAACTACCCACCTCTGAAAGAGCAGGTCAGCCCACCTTCCAGATATCACGGGACAGTTGATCTAGGGCGAAGACCATGTGCTGGTCTTCACTATGCCACATAAGCCCTAGCAGTCACTTGGGTTGGGCCTGGCATTCTGGCCCAATGCAAGTGACTGTTGGCCCTGCGCTGGGGTTTCACTATAAATACCCTCTCTTGCTAGAGGGTCAGTTATTCCATTCTCTACACCATTTCTGTATTTTCTCCCACTCTGATCCTTTACTCACTTAAGAAGTAAAGTGTCTTGCAGATACACCCCTTCCTTCTCCCTATCTCCGGTGAACAGCTACTAATCGTCGACGCATGGCCAATAAGCAATCTCTTCTGATCAGGTACGATCGATTTGTTTTTGATATAATTTTGTAGCAGTTTAGAGTATTATAATGTTTGTTTTACAAACTAAATTTTCATATTTTGAATTAAGCAATCATGTTAAAAGCCTATAAATTAGTATTGTTCTTTTAAAAAATTTCAAGATCAAATTCTAAATTTATTACTTATTTTCATTTACTAATTCTATATTCACTTAGGTATAACTATATTAATAGAAAATGTCAAAAATATATTTGTTTTGTAATAAAAAGTAAAATATACTTTATATTATATTAAAAAAATTTATCAAGTATTTTCGATTCGACCTAGGTCCGACTCTAGTATGAACTTTAAACCTTGAACTCTTATCTACACCGATTTATTTTTTGTTGGTTTTAACTACTGTAATAGATACTATTAATTAGATATTAAATATAACAATTTACGAACAATTTGTAGTTCTCATATCGTAATTGAGTCCCACAAATTTTAAAATAGGAATATTTTCATTTTTATATTTTTCAAGTAACTTGACTCTTTTAAATTCACAACATCATCAGTTACTTAAATTTTGAAAACACCCTTAATTATTGTTCCCTTTCTTTTATGCAATCTATACTTTAAAAAAGCAATAATACATCGTTTTAATTTCTAATTGTGATTAATGGGATTAACGTGCTTCCTATATTAATGGTTAGTTTTGTTGATTTTCAATATAAAATTAATAATATTTACTAACATTTTCTTATTAATAGTAGATAGAGGAATGAATATGTGAATAGAGGTATAAAAATAACGGTAAATATTTAGAAAAATAATTTTAAATGATTCTTTAGTAATTTAAATGAATAAATGATTTTGGACGTATTTTTCTGTGAGCAAAAAAGAAGACACTTATTATGAATATGATAGATTAATTAATTTTCTTTCATGAAAGTTTGATTTGTTAAAACCATAATAATTATCATAAAAATTGATATAAAAATCAATTCTTAATTCAAATAATTAAAACATACGCCTATGTATTTATCGATAAATGTAATAAAAACATACCATCAAATCATAATTACAAATATTTCTATTGAATAATTTTTAAATGTTCTTTCTAAATGTATGTGGTTTCGTGGTGTAGTTGGTTATCACGTTAGTCTAACACACTGAAGGTCCCCAGTTCGAGGCTGGGCAAAGTTTATAATATGAACAATAAAACTTATGAAAATAATAGTTATAAAGATAATATGTATATTAAAAAAATAATAGTTATAAAGATAATATGTATATTAAAACATATATAGCCTAAACTACCCTAATCCAGATTATAACAAAAGCTCCATTGCATACTATTCAAAAATGAATATGATGGAGAAACATTTAATATATTTTCTCTAATCCAGATTATAACAAAAGATCCATTAAAAAAATAATAGTTATAAAGATAATATGTATATTAAAACATATATAGCCTAAACTACCCTAATCCAGATTATAACAAAAGCTCCATTGCATACTATTCAAAAATGAATATGATGGAGAAACATTTAATATATTTTCTCTAATCTAGATTATAACAAAAGCTCCATTGCATATTATTCAAAAATGAATATGATGGAGAAACATTTAATATATTTTCTCAAACAAGCGATAAAGTCTATAGATGCGCTGTAATAAAAACCGTATCGAACTGACCGCTTTGACCTGTTGAGCAGGAAACCAGAACAGTGGCATGTCCAATTAAGTTAAATAACCTATCAAAACAAAAACTATGGAAACTGATTGAGAACCACTAAAATCGGGAAAAACTAGAGCATCATGTGGTTTAAATAAAAAATAAAATTTAAATCTTAGAAAGAGAATGACTCGTGATCTTCAAAAGAAATTTTTAAAATTCCTTCTTAATAAGTGTAGAAGTAAAAGAGAAAATATTTATTATGTGTGATTGGCAATTGTGTGGGACTAGAAAAAGAATAAAAGTTGTTAAAAGGAGAATAAGTTACAGAACAATAAATTTCCATTTTTTTTATAGGGTAGAGGACGAATAAACTGAATATAGAATACTTTTTTCTTTTTACATAAATTTCAATGGGTTTTTAATGGATATTCTCACACTACCTTTCATATTTTGAATTTTACGACCACTGTTAAAAATTTTGCTTTCATGGTTTGTGTTCTAGAGTGGGCCAAGACCTGCCCATCCGTCGGGCAGGCCATGCCCAACATTCTTTGGGGAAGGCCCAACAAGGCCCAAATCCCCCATATCGGGCACATATCTAAATACGTCGTGCAGACCCTCCCCTGTCGGGTAGAACCACACGTCTTTCACACGATCTCCACGTGCCCACCCCGCAGGAACACGTCATTAGGAAACTACCCACCTCTGAAAGAGCAGGTCAGCCCACCTTCCAGATATCACGGGACAGTTGATCTAGGGCGAAGACCATGTGCTGGTCTTCACTATGCCACATAAGCCCTAGCAGTCACTTGGGTTGGGCCTGACATTCTGGCCCAATGCAAGTGACTGTTGGCCCTGCGCTGGGGTTTCACTATAAATACCCTCTCTTGCTAGAGGGTCAGTTATTCCATTCTCTACACCATTTCTGTATTTTCTCCCACTCTGATCCTTTACTCACTTAAGAAGTAAAGTGTCTTGCAGATACACCCCTTCCTTCTCCCTATCTCCGGTGAACAGCTACTAATCGTCGACGCATGGCCAATAAGCAATCTCTTCTGATCAGGTACGATCGATTTGTTTTTGATATAATTTTGTAGCAGTTTAGAGTATTATAATGTTTGTTTTACAAACTAAATTTTCATATTTTGAATTAAGCAATCATGTTAAAATCCTATAAATTAGTATTGTTCTTTTAAAAAATTTCAAGATCAAATTCTAAATTTATTACTTATTTTCATTTACTAATTCTATATTCACTTAGGTATAACAATATTAATAGAAAATGTCAAAAATATATTTGTTTTGTAATAAAAAGTAAAATATACTTTATATTATATTAAAAAAATTTATGAAGTATTTTCGATTCGACCTAGGTCCGACTCTAGTATGAACTTTAAACCTTGAACTCTTATCTACACCGATTTATTTTTTGTTGGTTTTAACTACTGTAATAGATACTATTAATTAGATATTAAATATAACAATTTACGAACAATTTGTAGTTCTCATATCGTAATTGAGTCCCACAAATTTTAAAATAGGAATATTTTCATTTTTATATTTTTCAAGTAACTTGACTCTTTTAAATTCACAACATCATCAGTTACTTAAATTTTGAAAACACCCTTAATTATTGTTCCCTTTCTTTTATGCAATCTATACTTTAAAAAAGCAATAATACATTGTTTTAATTTCTAATTGTGATTAATGGGATTAACGTGCTTCCTATATTAATGGTTAGTTTTGTTGATTTTCAATATAAAATTAATAATATTTACTAACATTTTCTTATTAATAGTAGATAGAGGAATGAATATGTGAATAGAGGTATAAAAATAACGGTAAATATTTAGAAAAATAATTTTAAATGATTCTTTAGTAATTTAAATGAATAAATGATTTTGGACGTATTTTTGTGTGAGCAAAAAAGAAGACACTTATTATGAATATGATAGATTAATTAATTTTCTTTCATGAAAGTTTGATTTGTTAAAACCATAATAATTATCATAAAAATTGATATAAAAATCAATTCTTAATTCAAATAATTAAAACATACGCCTATGTATTTATCGATAAATGTAATAAAAACATACCATCAAATCATAATTACAAATATTTCTATTGAATAATTTTTAAATGTTCTTTCTAAATGTATGTGGTTTCGTGGTGTAGTTGGTTATCACGTTAGTCTAACACACTGAAGGTCCCCAGTTCGAGGCTGGGCAAAGTTTATAATATGAACAATAAAACTTATGAAAATAATAGTTATAAAGATAATATGTATATTAAAAAAATAATAGTTATAAAGATAATATGTATATTAAAACATATATAGCCTAAACTACCCTAATCCAGATTATAACAAAAGCTCCATTGCATACTATTCAAAAATGAATATGATGGAGAAACATTTAATATATTTTCTCTAATCCAGATTATAACAAAAGATCCATTAAAAAAATAATAGTTATAAAGATAATATGTATATTAAAACATATATAGCCTAAACTATCCTAATCCAGATTATAACAAAAGCTCCATTGCATACTATTCAAAAATGAATATGATGGAGAAACATTTAATATATTTTCTCTAATCTAGATTATAACAAAAGCTCCATTGCATATTATTCAAAAATGAATATGATGGAGAAACATTTAATATATTTTCTCAAACAAGCGATAAAGTCTATAGATGCGCTGTAATAAAAACCGTATCGAACTGACCGCTTTGACCTGTTGAGCAGGAAACCAGAACAGTGGCATGTCCAATTAAGTTAAATAACCTATCAAAACAAAAACTATGGAAACTGATTGAGAACCACTAAAATCGGGAAAAACTAGAGCATCATGTGGTTTAAATAAAAAATAAAATTTAAATCTTAGAAAGAGAATGACTCGTGATCTTCAAAAGAAATTTTTAAAATTCCTTCTTAATAAGTGTAGAAGTAAAAGAGAAAATATTTATTATGTGTGATTGGCAATTGTGTGGGACTAGAAAAAGAATAAAAGTTGTTAAAAGGAGAATAAGTTACAGAACAATAAATTTCCATTTTTTTATAGGGTAGAGGACGAATAAACTGAATATGGAATACTTTTTTCTTTTTACATAAATTTCAATGGGTTTTTAATGGATATTCTCACACTACCTTTCATATTTTGAATTTTACGACCACTGTTAAAAATTTTGCTTTCATGGTTTGTGTTCTAGAGTGGGCCAAGACCTGCCCATCCGTCGGGCAGGCCATGCCCAACATTCTTTGGGGAAGGCCCAACAAGGCCCAAATCCCCCATATCGGGCACATATCTAAATACGTCGTGCAGACCCTCCCCTGTCGGGTAGAACCACACGTCTTTCACACGATCTCCACGTGCCCACCCCGCAGGAACACGTCATTAGGAAACTACCCACCTCTGAAAGAGCAGGTCAGCCCACCTTCCAGATATCACGGGACAGTTGATCTAGGGCGAAGACCATGTGCTGGTCTTCACTATGCCACATAAGCCCTAGCAGTCACTTGGGTTGGGCCTGGCATTCTGGCCCAATGCAAGTGACTGTTGGCCCTGCGCTGGGGTTTCACTATAAATACCCTCTCTTGCTAGAGGGTCAGTTATTCCATTCTCTACACCATTTCTGTATTTTCTCCCACTCTGATCCTTTACTCACTTAAGAAGTAAAGTGTCTTGCAGATACACCCCTTCCTTCTCCCTATCTCCGGTGAACAGCTACTAATCGTCGACGCATGGCCAATAAGCAATCTCTTCTGATCAGGTACGATCGATTTGTTTTTGATATAATTTTGTAGCAGTTTAGAGTATTATAATGTTTGTTTTACAAACTAAATTTTCATATTTTGAATTAAGCAATCATGTTAAAATCCTATAAATTAGTATTGTTCTTTTAAAAAATTTCAAGATCAAATTCTAAATTTATTACTTATTTTCATTTACTAATTCTATATTCACTTAGGTATAACTATCTTAATAGTAAATGTCAAAAATATATTTGTTTTGTAATAAAAAGTAAAATATACTTTATATTATATTAAAAAAATTTATGAAGTATTTTCGATTCGACCTAGGCCCGACTCTAGTATGAACTTTAAACCTTGAACTCTTATCTACACCGATTTATTTTTTGTTGGTTTTAACTACTGTAATAGATACTATTAATTAGATATTACATATAAAAATTTACGAACAATTTGTAGTTCTCATATCGTAATTGAGTCCCACAAATTTTAAAATAGGAATATTTTCATTTTTATATTTTTCAAGTAACTTGACTCTTTTAAATTCACAACATCATCAGTTACTTAAATTTTGAAAACACCCTTAATTATTGTTCCCTTTCTTTTATGCAATCTATACTTTAAAAAAGCAATAATACATCGTTTTAATTTCTAATTGTGATTAATGGGATTAACGTGCTTCCTATATTAATGGTTAGTTTTGTTGATTTTCAATATAAAATTAATAATATTTACTAACATTTTCTTATTAATAGTAGATAGAGGAATGAATATGTGAATAGAGGTATAAAAATAACGGTAAATATTTAGAAAAATAATTTTAAATGATTCTTTAGTAATTTAAATGAATAAATGATTTTGGACGTATTTTTGTGTGAGCAAAAAAGAAGACACTTATTATGAATATGATAGATTAATTAATTTTCTTTCATGAAAGTTTGATTTGTTAAAACCATAATAATTATCATAAAAATTGATATAAAAATCAATTCTTAATTCAAATAATTAAAACATACGCCTATGTATTTATCGATAAATGTAATAAAAACATACCATCAAATCATAATTACAAATATTTCTATTGAATAATTTTTAAATGTTCTTTCTAAATGTATGTGGTTTCGTGGTGTAGTTGGTTATCACGTTAGTCTAACACACTGAAGGTCCCCAGTTCGAGGCTGGGCAAAGTTTATAATATGAACAACAAAACTTATGAAAATAATAGTTATAAAGATAATATGTATATTAAAAAAATAATAGTTATAAAGATAATATGTATATTAAAACATATATAGCCTAAACTACCCTAATCCAGATTATAACAAAAGCTCCATTGCATACTATTCAAAAATGAATATGATGGAGAAACATTTAATATATTTTCTCTAATCCAGATTATAACAAAAGCTCCATTAAAAAAATAATAGTTATAAAGATAATATGTATATTAAAACATATATAGCCTAAACTACCCTAATCCAGATTATAACAAAAGCTCCATTGCATACTATTCAAAAATGAATATGATGGAGAAACATTTAATATATTTTCTCTAATCTAGATTATAACAAAAGCTCCATTGCATATTATTCAAAAATGAATATGATGGAGAAACATTTAATATATTTTCTCAAACAAGCGATAAAGTCTATAGATGCGCTGTAATAAAAACCGTATCGAACTGACCGCTTTGACCTATTGAGCAGGAAACCAGAACAGTGGCCTGTCCAATTAAGTTAAATAACCTATCAAAACAAAAACTATGGAAACTGATTGAGAACCACTGAAATCGGAAAAAACTAGAGCATCATGTGGTTTAAATAAAAAATAAAATTTAAATCTTAGAAAGAGAATGACTCGTGATCTTCTAAAGAAATTTTTAAAATTCCTTCTTAATAAGTGTAGAAGTAAAAGAGAATATATTTATTATGTGTGATTGGCAATTGTGTGGGACTAGAAAAAGAATAGAAGTTGTTAAAAGGAGAATAAGTTACAGAACAATAAATTTCCATTTTTTTATGGGGTAGAGGACGAATAAACTGAATATAGAATACTTTTTTCTTTTAACATTAATTTCAATGGGTTTTTAATGGATATTCTCACACTACCTTTCATATTTTGAATTTTACGACCACTGTTAAAAATTTTGCTTTCATGGTTTGTGTTCTAGAGTGGACCAAGACCTGCCCATCCATCGGGCAGGCCATGCCCAACATTCTTTGGGGAAGGCCCAAGTCCCCCATATCGGGCACATATCTAAATACGCCGTGCAGACCCTCCCCTGTCGGGCAGAACCACACGTCTTTCACACGATCTTCATGTGCCCACCCCGCAGGAACACGTCATCAGGAAACAACCCACCTCTGAAAGAGCAGGTCAGCCCACCTTCCATAGATCATGGGACAGTTGATCTAGGGCGAAGACCACGTGCTGGTCTTTGCTATGCCACATAAGCCCTAGCAGTCACTTGGGTTGGGCCTGGCATTCTGGCCCAATGCAAGTGACTGTTGGCCTTGCGTTGGGGTTTCACTATAAATACCCTCTCTTGCTAGAGGGTCAGTTATTCCATTCTCTATTCCATTTCTGTATTTTCTCCAACTCTAATCCTTCAATCCTTTAAGAAGTAGAGTGTCTTGCAGATACACCCCCTCCTTCTCCCTATCTCCGGTGAACAACTAGCAATCGTCGACGCATGGCCAATCAGCAATCTCTTCTGATCAGGTACGATCGATTTGTTTTTGATATAATTTTGTAGCTGTTTAGAGTATTATAATGTTTGTTTTACAAACTAAATTTTAATATTTTGAATTAAGCAATCATGTTAAAAGCCTATAAATTAGTATTGTTCTTTTAAAAAATTTCAAGATCAAATTCTAAATTTATTACTTATTTTTATTTACTAATTCTATATTCACTTAGGTATATCTATATTAATAGAAAATGTCAAAAACATATTTGTTTTGTAATAAAAAGTAAAAAATACTTTTTATTATATTAAAAAATTTAATGAAGTATTTTCGATTCGACCTAGGCCCGACTCCAGTATGAACTTTAAACCTTGAACTCTTATCTACACCGATTTATTTTTTATTAGTTTTAACTACTGTAATAGATACTATTAATTAGATATTAAATATAAAAATTTACGAACAATTTGTAGTTCTCATATCGTAATTGAGTCCCACAAATTTTAAAATAGGAATATTTTCATTTTTATCTTTTTCAATTAACTTGACTCTTTTAAATTCACAACATCATCAGTTACTTAAATTTTGAAAACACCCTTAATTATTGTTTCCTTTCTTTTACGCAATCTATACTTTAAAAAGGCATTAATACATCGTTTTAATTTCTAATTGTGATTAATGGGATTAACGTGCTTCCTATATTAATGATTAGTTTTGTTGATTTTCAATATAAAATTAATAATATTTACTAACATTTTATTATTAATAGTAGATAGAGGAATGAATATGTGAATAGAGGTATAAAAATAACGGTAAATATTTAGAAAAATAATTTTAAATGATTCTTTAGTAATTTAAATGAATAAATGATTTTGGACGTATTTTTGTGTGAGCAAAAGAGAAGACACTTATTATGAATATGATAGATTAATTAATTTTCTTTCATGAAAGTTTGATTTGTTAAAACCATAATAATTATAATAAAAATTGATATAAAAATCAATTCTTAATTCAAATAATTAAAACATACGCCTATGTATTTATCGATAAATGTAATAAAAACATACCATCAAATCACAATTACAAATATTTCTATTGAATAATGGTTAAATGTTCTTTCTAAATGTATGTGGTTTGGTGGTGTAGTTGGTTATCACGTCAGTCTAACACACTGAAGGTCCCCAGTTCGAGCCTGGGCGAAGCCAAGATGTTTGTTTTAACATAGAAGATTCTAGAACTTTTAAAAAGGAGTTAAACATTTAATTTATTTTCTCAAACAAGCGATAAAGTCTATAGATGCGCTGTAATAAAAACTGTATCGGTGGACTCTTTGACCTGTTGAGCAGAAAAACAGAACAGTGGCCTATCCAATCAAGTTAAATAACCTAGAGCATCATGTGGTTTAAATAAAAAATAAAATTTAAATCATCAGTGGTTTAAATAAAAAATAAAATTTAAATCTTAGAAAGAGAATGACTCGTGATCTTCTAAAGAAATTTTTAAAATTCCTTCTTAATAAGTGTAGAAGTAAAAGAGAATATATTTATTATGCGTAATTGGCAATTGTGTGGGACTAGAAAAAGAATAGAAGTTGTTAAAAGGAGAATAAGTTACAGAACAATAAGTTTCCATTTTTTTATGGGGTAGAGGACGAATAAACTGAATATATAATACTTTTTTCTTTTTACATAAATTTCAATGGGTTTTTAATTGATATTCTCACACTACCTTTCATATTTTGAATTTTACGACCATTGTTAAAAATTTTGCTTTCATGGTTTGTGTTCTAGAGTGGGCCAAGACCTGCCCATCCGTCGGGTAGGCCATGCCCAACATTCTTTGGGGAAGGCCCAACAAGGCCCAAATCCCCCATATCGGGCACATATCTAAATACGCCGTGCAGACCCTCCCCTGTCGGGCAGAACCACAGGTCTTTCACACAATCTCCACGTGCCCACCCCGCAGGAACACGTCATTAGGAAACTACCCAACTCTGAAAGAGCAGGTCAGCCCACCTTCTAGAGATCACGGGACAGTTGATCTAGGGTGAAGACCACGTGCTGGTCTTCGCTATGCCACATAAGCCCTAGCAGTCACTTGGGTTGGGCCTGGCATTCTGGCCCAATGCAAGTGACTGTTGGCCTTGCGTTGGGGTTTCACTATAAATACCCTCTCTTGCTAGAGGGTCAGTTATTCCTTTCTCTACACCATTTCTGTATTTTCTCCCACTCTGATCCTTTACTCCTTTAAGAAGTAGAGTGTCTTGCAGATACACCCCCTCCTTCTCCCTATCTCCGGTGAACAGCTAGCAATCGTCGACGCATGGCCAATCAGCAATCTCTTCTGATCAGGTACGATCGATTTGTTTTTGATATAATTTTGTAGCAGTTTAGAGTATTATAATGTTTGTTTTACAAACTAAATTTTCATATTTTGAATTAAGCAATCATGTTAAAAGCCTATAAATTAGTATTGTTCTTTTAAAAAATTTCAAGATCAAATTCTAAATTTATTACTTATTTTTATTTACTAATTCTATATTCACTTAGGTATAACTATATTAATAGAAAATGTCAAAAACATATTTGTTTTGTAATAAAAAGTAAAAAAATACTTTATATTATATTAAAAAATTTAATAAAGTATTTTCGATTCGACCTAGGCCCGACTCCAGTATGAACTTTAAACCTTGAACTCTTATCTAAACCGATTTATTTTTTGTTAGTTTTAACTACTGTAATAGATACTATTAATTAGATATTAAATATAAAAATTTACGAACAATTTGTAGTTCTCATATCGTAATTGAGTCCCACAAATTTTAAAATAGGAATATTTTCATTTTTATCTTTTTCAATTAACTTGACTCCTTTAAATTCACAACATCATCAGTTACTTAAATTTTGAAAACACCCTTAATTATTGTTTCCTTTCTTTTATGCAATCTATACTTTAAAAAGGCATTAATACATCGTTTTAATTTCTAATTGTGATTAATGGGATTAACCTGCTTCCTATATTAATGGTTAGTTTTGTTGATTTTCAATATAAAATTAATAATATTTACTAACATTTTATTATTAATAGTAGATAGAGGAATGAATACGTGAATAGAGGTATAAAAATAACGGTAAATATTTAAAAAAATAATTTTAAATAATTCTTTAGTAATTTAAATGAATAAATGATTTTGGACGTATTTTTGTGTGAGCAAAAGAGAAGACACTTATTATGAATATGATAGATTAATTAATTTTCTTTCATGAAAGTTTGATTTGTTAAAACCATACTAATTATCATAAAAATTGATATAAAAATCAATTCTTAATTCAAATAATTAAAACATACGCCTATGTATTTATCGATAAATGTAATAAAAACATACCATCAAATCATAATTACAAATATTTCTATTGAATAATTTTTAAATGTTCTTTCTAAATGTATGTGGTTTCGTGGTGTAGTTGGTTATCACGTTAGTCTAACACACTGAAGGTCCCCAGTTCGAGGCTGGGCAAAGTTTATAATATGAACAACAAAACTTATGAAAATAATAGTTATAAAGATAATATGTATATTAAAAAAATAATAGTTATAAAGATAATATGTATATTAAAACATATATAGCCTAAACTACCCTAATCCAGATTATAACAAAAGCTCCATTGCATACTATTCAAAAATGAATATGATGGAGAAACATTTAATATATTTTCTCTAATCCAGATTATAACAAAAGCTCCATTAAAAAAATAATAGTTATAAAGATAATATGTATATTAAAACATATATAGCCTAAACTACCCTAATCCAGATTATAACAAAAGCTCCATTGCATACTATTCAAAAATGAATATGATGGAGAAACATTTAATATATTTTCTCTAATCTAGATTATAACAAAAGCTCCATTGCATATTATTCAAAAATGAATATGATGGAGAAACATTTAATATATTTTCTCAAACAAGCGATAAAGTCTATAGATGCGCTGTAATAAAAACCGTATCGAACTGACCGCTTTGACCTATTGAGCAGGAAACCAGAACAGTGGCCTGTCCAATTAAGTTAAATAACCTATCAAAACAAAAACTATGGAAACTGATTGAGAACCACTGAAATCGGAAAAAACTAGAGCATCATGTGGTTTAAATAAAAAATAAAATTTAAATCTTAGAAAGAGAATGACTCGTGATCTTCTAAAGAAATTTTTAAAATTCCTTCTTAATAAGTGTAGAAGTAAAAGAGAATATATTTATTATGTGTGATTGGCAATTGTGTGGGACTAGAAAAAGAATAGAAGTTGTTAAAAGGAGAATAAGTTACAGAACAATAAATTTCCATTTTTTTATGGGGTAGAGGACGAATAAACTGAATATAGAATACTTTTTTCTTTTAACATTAATTTCAATGGGTTTTTAATGGATATTCTCACACTACCTTTCATATTTTGAATTTTACGACCACTGTTAAAAATTTTGCTTTCATGGTTTGTGTTCTAGAGTGGACCAAGACCTGCCCATCCATCGGGCAGGCCATGCCCAACATTCTTTGGGGAAGGCCCAAGTCCCCCATATCGGGCACATATCTAAATACGCCGTGCAGACCCTCCCCTGTCGGGCAGAACCACACGTCTTTCACACGATCTTCACGTGCCCACCCCGCAGGAACACGTCATCAGGAAACAACCCACCTCTGAAAGAGCAGGTCAGCCCACCTTCCATAGATCACGGGACAGTTGATCTAGGGCGAAGACCACGTGCTGGTCTTCGCTATGCCACATAAGCCCTAGCAGTCACTTGGGTTGGGCCTGGCATTCTGGCCCAATGCAAGTGACTGTTGGCCTTGCGTTGGGGTTTCACTATAAATACCCTCTCTTGCTAGAGGGTCAGTTATTCCATTCTCTATTCCATTTCTGTATTTTCTCCCACTCTAATCCTTCAATCCTTTAAGAAGTAGAGTGTCTTGCAGATACACCCCCTCCTTCTCCCTATCTCCGGTGAACAACTAGCAATCGTCGACGCATGGCCAATCAGCAATCTCTTCTGATCAGGTACGATCGATTTGTTTTTGATATAATTTTGTAGCTGTTTAGAGTATTATAATGTTTGTTTTACAAACTAAATTTTAATATTTTGAATTAAGCAATCATGTTAAAAGCCTATAAATTAGTATTGTTCTTTTAAAAAATTTCAAGATCAAATTCTAAATTTATTACTTATTTTTATTTACTAATTCTATATTCACTTAGGTATATCTATATTAATAGAAAATGTCAAAAACATATTTGTTTTGTAATAAAAAGTAAAAAATACTTTTTATTATATTAAAAAATTTAATGAAGTATTTTCGATTCGACCTAGGCCCGACTCCAGTATGAACTTTAAACCTTGAACTCTTATCTACACCGATTTATTTTTTATTAGTTTTAACTACTGTAATAGATACTATTAATTAGATATTAAATATAAAAATTTACGAACAATTTGTAGTTCTCATATCGTAATTGAGTCCCACAAATTTTAAAATAGGAATATTTTCATTTTTATCTTTTTCAATTAACTTGACTCTTTTAAATTCACAACATCATCAGTTACTTAAATTTTGAAAACACCCTTAATTATTGTTTCCTTTCTTTTATGCAATCTATACTTTAAAAAGGCATTAATACATCGTTTTAATTTCTAATTGTGATTAATGGGATTAACCTGCTTCCTATATTAATGGTTAGTTTTGTTGATTTTCAATATAAAATTAATAATATTTACTAACATTTTATTATTAATAGTAGATAGAGGAATGAATACGTGAATAGAGGTATAAAAATAACGGTAAATATTTAGAAAAATAATTTTAAATGATTCTTTAGTAATTTAAATGAATAAATGATTTTGGACGTATTTTTGTGTGAGCAAAAGAGAAGACACTTATTATGAATATGATAGATTAATTAATTTTCTTTCATGAAAGTTTGATTTGTTAAAACCATACTAATTATAATAAAAATTGATATAAAAATCAATTCTTAATTCAAATAATTAAAACATACGCCTATGTATTTATCGATAAATGTAATAAAAACATACCATCAAATCACAATTACAAATATTTCTATTGAATAATGGTTAAATGTTCTTTCTAAATGTATGTGGTTTGGTGGTGTAGTTGGTTATCACGTCAGTTCAAACACGTGAATCAACGAAATACTTTATTTTCTTCAATAGAACTAGTAATAAAGAATAATCATTTTCCAAACTTTGAGGAACTCAATAAAGAAAAAGACATATAGTTCAAAAAGGGTCATCTTAAATTCTAAATATCATGCTCAAAAGAGAGATACAAAAATAAGAAAGAAAAAAGTGTTTAAGGTTTTTATAATATGAACAACAAAACTTATGAAAATAATAGTTATAAAGATAATATGTATATTAAAACATATATAGCCTAAACTACCCTAATTCAGATTATAACAAAAGCTCCACTGCATATTATTTAAAAATGAATATGATGGAGACCAAACCTAACCAAACACTTTGAAGACTCAATTCTCCCTAATTTTCCTGTTTGTTTTAACATAGAAGATTCTAGAACTTTTAGAAAGGAGTTAAACATTTAATTTATTTTCTCAAACAAGCGATAAAGTCTATAGATGCGCTGTAATAAAAAACTGTATAGGACTGGACGCTTTGACCTGTTGAGCAGAAAACCAGAACAGTGGCCTATCCAATTAAGTTAAATAACCTATCAAAAGAAAAACTATGGAAACTGGTTGAGAACCACTGAAATCGGGAAAAACTAGAGCATCATGTGGTTTAAATAAAAAATAAAATTTAAATCTTAGAAAGAGAATGACTCGTGATCTTCTAAAGAAATTTTTAAAATTCCTTCTTAATAAGTGTAGAAGTAAAAGAGAATATATTTATTATGTGTAATTGGCAATTGTGTGGGACTAGAAAAAGAATAGAAGTTGTTAAAAGGAGAATAAGTTACAGAACAATAAGTTTCCATTTTTTTATGGGGTAGAGGACGAATAAACTGAATATAGAATACTTTTTTATTTTTACATAAATTTCAATGGGTTTTAAATGGATATTCTCACATTACCTTTCTCAAACAAGAGATAAAGTCTATAGATGCGCTGTAATAAAAACTGTATAGGACTGGACGCTTTGACCTGTTGAGCAGAAAACCAGAACAGTGGCCTATCCAATTAAGTTAAATAACCTATCAAAATAAAAACTATGGAAACTGGTTGAGAACCACTAAAATCGGGAAAAACTAGAGCATCATGTGGTTTAAATAAAAAATAAAATTTAAATCTTAGAAAGAGACTGACTCGTGATCTTCTAAAGAAATTTTTAAAATTCCTTCTTAATAAGTGTAGAAGTAAAAGAGAATATATTTATTATGTGTGTTTGGCAATTGTGTGGGACTAGAAAAAGAATAGAAGTTGTTAAAAGGAGAATAAGTTACAGAACAATAAGTTTCCATTTTTTTATGGGGTAGAGGACGAATAAACTGAATATAGAATACTTTTTTATTTTTACATAAATTTCAATGGGTTTTAAATGGATATTCTCACATTACCTTTCTCAAACAAGAGATAAAGTCTATAGATGCGCTGTAATAAAAACTGTATAGGACTGGACGCTTTGACCTGTTGAGCAGAAAACCAGAACAGTGGCCTATCCAATTAAGTTAAATAACCTATCAAAATAAAAACTATGGAAACTGGTTGAGAACCACTAAAATCGGGAAAAACTAGAGCATCATGTGGTTTAAATAAAAAATAAAATTTAAATCTTAGAAAGAGACTGACTCGTGATCTTCTAAAGAAATTTTTAAAATTCCTTCTTAATAAGTGTAGAAGTAAAAGAGAATATATTTATTATGTGTGTTTGGCAATTGTGTGGGACTAGAAAAAGAATAGAAGTTGTTAAAAGGAGAATAAGTTACAAAACAATAAGTTTCCATTTTTTTATGGGGTAGAGGACGAATAAACTGAATATAGAATACTTTTTTATTTTTACATAAATTTCAATGGGTTTTAAATGGATATTCTCACATTACCTTTCTCAAACAAGAGATAAAGTCTATAGATGCGCTGTAATAAAAACTGTATAGGACTGGACGCTTTGACCTGTTGAGCAGAAAACCAGAACAGTGGCCTATCCAATTAAGTTAAATAACCTATCAAAATAAAAACTATGGAAACTGGTTGAGAACCACTGAAATCGGGAAAAACTAGAGCATCATGTGGTTTAAATAAAAAATAAAATTTAAATCTTAGAAAGTGACTGACTAGTGATCTTCTAAAGAAATTTTTAAAATTCCTTCATAATAAGTGTAGAAGTAAAAGAGAATATATTTATTATGTGTGATTGGCAATTGTGTGGGACTAGAAAAAGAATAGAAGTTATTAAAAGGAGAAAAAGTTACAGAACAATAAATTTCCATTTTTTTATGGGGTAGAGGACGAATAAACTGAATATAGAATACTTTTTTCTTTTTACATAAATTTCAATGGGTTTTTAATGGATATTCTCACACTACCTTTCATATTTTGAATCTTACGACCACTGTTAAAAATTTTGCTTTCATGGTTTGTGTTCTAGAGTGGGCTAAGACCTGCCCATCCGTCGGGCAGGCCATGCCCAACATTCTTTGGGGAAGGCCTAACAAGGCCCAAATCCCCCATATCAGGCACATATCTAAATATGTCGTGCAGACCCTCCCCTGTCGGGCAGAACCACACGTCTTTCACACGATCTTCACGTGCCCACCCCGCAGGAACACGTCATCAGGAAACTACCCAACTCTGAAAGAGCAGGTCAGCCCACCTTCCAGAGAACACGGGACAGTTGATCTAGGGAGAAGACCACGTGCTGGTCTTCGCTATGCCACAAAAGCCCTAGCAGTCACTTGGGTTGGGCCTGGCATTCTGGCCCAATGTAAGTGACCGTTGGCCCTGCGTTAGCGTTTCACTATGAATACCCTCTCTTGCTAGAGGGTCAGTTATCCAATTCTCTACACCATTTCTGTATTTTCTCCCACTCTGATCCTTTACTCCTTTAAGAAGTAGAGTGTCTTGCAGATACACCCCCTCCTTCTCCCTATCTCCGGTGAACAGCTACCAATCATCGACGCATGGCCAATCAGCAATCTCTTCTGATCAGGTACGATCGATTTGTTTTTGATATAATTTTGTAGTAGTTTAGAGTATTATAATGTTTGTTTTACAAACTAAACTTTCATATTTTGAATTAAGCAATCATGTTAAAAGCCTATAAATTAGTATTGTTCTTTTAAAAAATTTCAAGATCAAATTCTAAATTTATTACTTATTTTTATTTACTAATTCTATATTCACTTAGGAATAACTATATTAATAGAAAATGTCAAAAACATATTTGTTTTGTAATAAAAAGTAAACAATACTTTATATTATATTAAAAAATTTAATGAAGTATTTTCGATTCGACCTAGGCCCGACTCTAGTATGAACTTTAAACCTTGAACTCTTATCTACACCGATTTATTTTTTGTTAGTTTTAACTACGGTTATAGATACTATTAATTAGATATTAACTATAAAAATTTACGAACATTTTGTAGTTCTCATATCGTAATTGAGTCCCACAAATTTTAAAATAGGAATATTTTCATTTTTATCTTTTTCAATTAACTTGACTCTTTTAAATTCACAACATCATCCGTTACTTAAATTTTGAAAACACCCTTAATTATTGTTTCCTTTCTTTTATGCAATCTATACTTTAAAAAGGCATTGATACATCATTTTAATTTCTAATTGTGATTAATGGGATTAACGTGCTCCCTATATTAATGGTTAGTTTTGTTGATTTTCAATATAAAATTAATAATATTTACTAACATTTTATTATTAATAGTAGATAGAGGAATGGATATGTGAATAGAGGTATAAAAATAACAGTAAATATTTAGAAAAATAATTTTAAATGATTCTTTAGTAATTTAAATGAATAAATGATTTTGGACGTATTTTTGTGTGAGCAAAAGAGAAGACACTTATTATGAATATGATAGATTAATTAATTTTCTTTCATGAAAGTTTGATTTGTTAAAACCATACTAATTATCATAAAAATTGATATAAAAATCAATTCTTAATTCAAATAATTAAAACATACGCCTATGTATTTATCGATAAATGTAATAAAAACATACCATCAAATCACAATTACAAATATTTCTATTGAATAATTTTTAAATGTTCTTTCTAAATGTATGTGGTTTCGTGGTGTAGTTGGTTATCACGTCAGTCTAACACACTGAAGGTCCCCAGTTCGAGCCTGGACGAAGCCAAGATGTTTGATTCTTTATTCAAATTTTATAATTTATGCCAAAACATTGACTTCGAAAATTACCTTTTGGTAACATAAAAATGTGTAAATTGAAAGTATGATTTGAAACCAAGATTTATAATATAAGATAATGTCGTACATGGTCCAATGTAAATATTCAAACACGTGAAATAAGATATGACATGCCCAATGTAAATATTCAAACACGTGAAATAAGATATGACATGCCCAGGACAATTTTGTGAGTCAACGAAATACTTTATTTTCTTCAATAGAACTAGTAATAAAGAATAATCATTTTCCAAACTTTGAGGAACTCAATAAAGAAAAAGACATATAGTTCAAAAAGGGTCATCTTAAATTCTAAATATCATGCTCAAAAGAGAGATACAAAAATATGAAAGAAAAAAGTGTTTATGGTTTTTATAATATGAACAACAAAAATTATGAAAATAATAGTTATAAAGATAATGTGTATATTAAAACATATATAGCCTAAACAACCATAATTCAGATTATTACAAAAGCTCCATTGCATATTATTTTAAAATGAATATGATGGAGACCAAACTTAACCAAACACTTTGAAGACTCAATTCTCCCTAATTTTCCAGTTTGTTTTAACATAGAAGAATCTAGAACTTTTAAAAAGGAGTTAAACATTTAATTTATTTTCTCAAACAAGCGATAAAGTCTATAGATGCGCTGTAATAAAAATCGTATCGGACTAGACGCTTTGACCTGTTGAGCAGGAAACCAGAACAGTGGCATGTCCAATTAAGCTAAATAACCTATCAAAAAAAAAACTATGGAAACTGATTGAGAACCACTGAAATCGGGAAAAACTAGAACATCTTGTGGTTTAAATAAAAAATAAAATTTAAATCTTAGAAAGAGACTGACTCGTGATCTTCTAAAGAAATTTTTAAAATTCCTTCTTAATAAGTGTAGAAGTAAAAGAAAATATATTTATTATGTGTGATTGGCAATTGTGTGGGACTAGAAAAAGAATAGAAGTTATTAAAAGGATAATAAGTTACAGAACAATAAATTTCCATTTTTTTATGGGGTAGAGAACGAATAAACTGAATATAGAATACTTTTTTCTTTTTACATAAATTTCAATGGGTTTTTAATGGATATTATCACACTACCTTTCATATTTTGAATTTTACGACCACTGTTAAAAATTTTGCTTTCATGGTTTGTGTTCTAGAGTGGGCCAAGACCTGCCCATCCGTCGGGCAGGCCATGCCCAACATTCTTTGGGGAAGGCCTAGCAAGGCCCAAATCCCCCATATCAGGCACATATCTAAATACGCCGTGCAGACCCTCCCCTGTCGGGAAGAACCACACGTCTTTCACAAGATCTCCACGTGCCCACCCCACAGGAACACGTCATCAAGAAACTACCCACCTCTGAAAGAGCAAGTCAGCCCACCTTTCAGAGATCACGGGACAGTTGATCTAGGGCGAAGACCACGCGCTGGGCTTCGCTATGCCACATAAGCCCTAGCAGTCACTTGGGTTGGGCCTGGCATTCTGGCCCAATGCAAGTGACCGTTGGCCTTGCGTTGGGGTTTCACTATAAATACCCTCTCTTGCTAGAGGGTCAGTTATTCCATTCTCTATTCCATTTCTGTATTTTCTCCCACTCTTATCCTTCACTCCTTTAAGAAGTAGAGTGTCTTGCAGATACACCCCCTCCTTCTCCCTATCTCCGGTGAACAGCTACCAATCGTCGACGCATGGCCAATCATCAATCTCTTCTGATCAGGTACGATCGATTTGTTTTTGATATAATTTTTTAGCAGTTTAGAGTATTATAATGTTTGTTTTACAAACTAAATTTTCATATTTTGAATTAAGCAATCATGTTAAAAGCCTATAAATTAGTATTGTTCTTTTAAAAAATTTCAAGATCAAATTCTAAATTTATTACTTATTTTTATTTACTAATTTTATATTCACTTAGGTATAACTATATTAATAGAAAATGTCAAAAACATATTTGTTTTGTAATCAAAAGTAAAAAATACTTTATATTATATTAAAAAATTTAATGAAGTATTTTCGATTCGACCTAGGCCCGACTCTAGTATGAACTTTAAACCTTGAACTCTTATCTACACTGATTTATTTTTTGTTAGTTTTAACTACTGTAATAGATACTATTAATTAGACATTAAATATAAAAATTCACGAATAATTTGTATATCTCATATCATAATTGAGTCCCACAAATTTTAAAATAGGAATAATTTCATTTTTATCTTTTTCAATTAACTTGACTCTTTTAAATTCGCAACATCATCCGTTACTTAAATTTTGAAAACACCCTTAATTATTGTTTCCTTTCTTTTATGCAATCTATATTTTAAAAAGGCATTAATACATCGTTTTAATTTCTAATTGTGATTAATGGGATTAACGTCCTTCCTATATTAATGGTTAGTTTTGTTGATTTTCAGTATAAAATTAATAATATTTACTAACATTTTATTATTAATAGTAGATAGAGGAATGGATATGTGAATAGAGGTATAAAAATAACGGTAAATATTTAGAAAAATAATTTTAAATGATCTTTAGTAATTTAAATGAATAAATGATTTTGGACGTATTTTTGTGTGAGCAAAAGAGAAGACACTTATTATGAATATGATAGATTAATTAATTTTCTTTCATGAAAGTTTGATTTGTTAAAACCATACTAATTATCATAAAAATTGATATAAAAATCAATTCTTAATTCAAATAATTAAAACATACGCCTATGTATTTATCGATAAATGTAATAAAAACATACCATCAAATCACAATTACAAATATTTCTATTGAATAATTTTTAAATGTTCTTTCTAAATGTATGTGGTTTCGTGGTGTAGTTGGTTATCACGTCAGTCTAACACACTGAAGGTCCCCAGTTCGAGCCTGGACGAAGCCAAGATGTTTGATTCTTTATCCAAATTTTATAATTTATGCCAAAACATTGACTTCGAAAAATTACCTTTTGGTAACATAAAAATGTGTAAATTGAAAGTATGATTTGAAACCAAGATTTATAATATAAGATAATGTCGTACATGGTCCAATGTAAATATTCAAACACGTGAAATAAGATATGACATGCCCAGGACAATTTTGTGAGTCAACGAAATACTTTATTTTCTTCAATAGAACTAGTAATAAAGAATAATCATTTTCCAAACTTTGAGGAACTCAATAAAGAAAAAGACATATAGTTCAAAAAGGGTCATCTTAAATTCTAAATATCATGCTCAAAAGAGAGATACAAAAATATGAAAGAAAAAAGTGTTTATGGTTTTTATAATAAGAACAACAAAAATTATGAAAATAATAGTTATAAAGATAATGTGTATATTAAAACATATATAGCCTAAACAACCATAATTCAGATTATTACAAAAGCTCCATTGCATATTATTTTAAAATGAATATGATGGAGACCAAACTTAACCAAACACTTTGAAGACTCAATTCTCCCTAATTTTCCTGTTTGTTTTAACATAGAAGATTCTAGAACTTTTAAAAAGGAGTTAAACATTTAATTTATTTTCTCAAACAAGCGATAAAGTCTATAGATGCGCTGTAATAAAAATCGTATCGGACTAGACGCTTTGACCTGTTGAGCAGGAAACCAGAACAGTGGCATGTCCAATTAAGCTAAATAACCTATCAAAAAAAAAACTATGGAAACTGATTGAGAACCACTGAAATCGGGAAAAACTAGAGCATCTTGTGGTTTAAATAAAAAATAAAATTTAAATCTTAGAAAGAGACTGACTCGTGATCTTCTAAAGAAATTTTTAAAATTCCTTCTTAATAAGTGTAGAAGTAAAAGAAAATATATTTATTATGTGTGATTGGCAATTGTGTGGGACTAGAAAAAGAATAGAAGTTATTAAAAGGATAATAAGTTACAGAACAATAAATTTCCATTTTTTTATGGGGTAGAGAACGAATAAACTGAATATAGAATACTTTTTTCTTTTTACATAAATTTCAATGGGTTTTTAATGGATATTATCACACTACCTTTCATATTTTGAATTTTACGACCACTGTTAAAAATTTTGCTTTCATGGTTTGTGTTCTAGAGTGGGCCAAGACCTGCCCATCCGTCGGGCAGGCCATGCCCAACATTCTTTGGGGAAGGCCTAGCAAGGCCCAAATCCCCCATATCAGGCACATATCTAAATACGCCGTGCAGACCCTCCCCTGTCGGGAAGAACCACACGTCTTTCACAAGATCTCCACGTGCCCACCCCACAGGAACACGTCATCAAGAAACTACCCACCTCTGAAAGAGCAAGTCAGCCCACCTTTCAGAGATCACGGGACAGTTGATCTAGGGCGAAGACCACGCGCTGGGCTTCGCTATGCCACATAAGCCCTAGCAGTCACTTGGGTTGGGCCTGGCATTCTGGCCCAATGCAAGTGACCGTTGGCCTTGCGTTGGGGTTTCACTATAAATACCCTCTCTTGCTAGAGGGTCAGTTATTCCATTCTCTATTCCATTTCTGTATTTTCTCCCACTCTTATCCTTCACTCCTTTAAGAAGTAGAGTGTCTTGCAGATACACCCCCTCCTTCTCCCTATCTCCGGTGAACAGCTACCAATCGTCGACGCATGGCCAATCATCAATCTCTTCTGATCAGGTACGATCGATTTGTTTTTGATATAATTTTTTAGCAGTTTAGAGTATTATAATGTTTGTTTTACAAACTAAATTTTCATATTTTGAATTAAGCAATCATGTTAAAAGCCTATAAATTAGTATTGTTCTTTTAAAAAATTTCAAGATCAAATTCTAAATTTATTACTTATTTTTATTTACTAATTTTATATTCACTTAGGTATAACTATATTAATAGAAAATGTCAAAAACATATTTGTTTTGTAATCAAAAGTAAAAAATACTTTATATTATATTAAAAAATTTAATGAAGTATTTTCGATTCGACCTAGGCCCGACTCTAGTATGAACTTTAAACCTTGAACTCTTATCTACACTGATTTATTTTTTGTTAGTTTTAACTACTGTAATAGATACTATTAATTAGACATTAAATATAAAAATTCACGAATAATTTGTATATCTCATATCATAATTGAGTCCCACAAATTTTAAAATAGGAATAATTTCATTTTTATCTTTTTCAATTAACTTGACTCTTTTAAATTCGCAACATCATCCGTTACTTAAATTTTGAAAACACCCTTAATTATTGTTTCCTTTCTTTTATGCAATCTATATTTTAAAAAGGCATTAATACATCGTTTTAATTTCTAATTGTGATTAATGGGATTAACGTCCTTCCTATATTAATGGTTAGTTTTGTTGATTTTCAGTATAAAATTAATAATATTTACTAACATTTTATTATTAATAGTAGATAGAGGAATGGATATGTGAATAGAGGTATAAAAATAACGGTAAATATTTAGAAAAATAATTTTAAATGATCTTTAGTAATTTAAATGAATAAATGATTTTGGACGTATTTTTGTGTGAGCAAAAGAGAAGACACTTATTATGAATATGATAGATTAATTAATTTTCTTTCATGAAAGTTTGATTTTTTAAAACCATACTAATTATCATAAAAACTGATATAAAAATCAATTCTTAATTCAAATAATTAAAACATACGCCTATGTATTTATCGATAAATGTAATAAAAACATACCATCAAATCACAATTACAAATATTTCTATTGAATAATTTTTAAATGTTCTTTCTAAATGTATGTGGTTTCGTGGTGTAGTTGGTTATCACGTCAGTCTAACACACTGAAGGTCCCCAATTCCAGCCTGGACGAAGCCAAGATGTTTGATTCTTTATCCAAATTTTATAATTTATGCCAAAACATTGACTTCGAAAATTACCTTTTGGTAACATAAAAATGTGTAAATTGAAAGTATGATTTGAAACCAAGATTTATAATATAAGATAATGTCGTACATGGTCCAATGTAAATATTCAAACACGTGAAATAAGATATGACATGCCCAGGACAATTTTGTGAGTCAACGAAATACTTTATTTTCTTCAATAGAACTAGTAATAAAGAATAATCATTTTCCAAACTTTGAGGAACTCAATAAAGAAAAAGACATATAGTTCAAAAAGGGTCATCTTAAATTCTAAATATCATGCTCAAAAGAGAGATACAAAAATATGAAAGAAAAAAGTGTTTATGGTTTTTATAATATGAACAACAAAAATTATGCTAATAATAGTTATAAAGATAATGTGTATATTAAAACATATATAGCCTAAACAACCATAATTCAGATTATTACAAAAGCTCCATTGCATATTATTTTAAAATGAATATGATGGAGACCAAACTTAACCAAACACTTTGAAGACTCAATTCTCCCTAATTTTCCTGTTTGTTTTAACATAGAAGATTCTAGAACTTTTAAAAAGGAGTTAAACATTTAATTTATTTTCTCAAACAAGCGATAAAGTCTATAGATGTGCTGTAATAAAAATCGTATCGGACTAGACGCTTTGACCTGTTGAGCAGGAAACCAGAACAGTGGCATGTCCAATTAAGTTAAATAACCTATCAAAAAAAAAACTATGGAAACTGATTGAGAACCACTGAAATCGGGAAAAACTAGAGCATCTTGTGGTTTAAATAAAAAATAAAATTTAAATCTTAGAAAGAGACTGACTCGTGATCTTCTAAAGAAATTTTTAAAATTCCTTCTTAATAAGTGTAGAAGTAAAAGAAAATATATTTATTATGTGTGATTGGTAATTGTGTGGGACTAGAAAAAGAATAGAAGTTATTAAAAGGATAATAAGTTACAGAACAATAAATTTCCATTTTTTTATGGGGTAGAGAACGAATAAACTGAATATAGAATACTTTTTTCTTTTTACATAAATTTCAATGGGTTTTTAATGGATATTATCACACTACCTTTCATATTTTGAATTTTACGACCACTGTTAAAAATTTTGCTTTCATGGTTTGTGTTCTAGAGTGGGCCAAGACCTGCCCATCCGTCGGGCAGGCCATGCCCAACATTCTTTGGGGAAGGCCTAGCAAGGCCCAAATCCCCCATATCAGGCACATATCTAAATACGCCGTGCAGACCCTCCCCTGTCGGGAAGAACCACACGTCTTTCACAAGATCTCCACGTGCCCACCCCACAGGAACACGTCATCAGGAAACTACCCACCTCTGAAAGAGCAAGTTAGCCCACCTTTCAGAGATCACGGGACAGTTGATCTAGGGCGAAGACCACGCGCTGGGCTTCGCTATGCCACATAAGCCCTAGCAGTCACTTGGGTTGGGCCTGGCATTCTGGCCCAATGCAAGTGACCGTTGGCCTTGCGTTGGGGTTTCACTATAAATACCCTCTCTTGCTAGAGGGTCAGTTATTCCATTCTCTATTCCATTTCTGTATTTTCTCCCACTCTTATCCTTCACTCCTTTAAGAAGTAGAGTGTCTTGCAGATACACCCCCTCCTTCTCCCTATCTCCGGTGAACAGCTACCAATCGTCGACGCATGGCCAATCATCAATCTCTTCTGATCAGGTACGATCGATTTGTTTTTGATATAATTTTTTAGCAGTTTAGAGTATTATAATGTTTGTTTTACAAACTAAATTTTCATATTTTGAATTAAGCAATCATGTTAAAAGCCTATAAATTAGTATTGTTCTTTTAAAAAATTTCAAGATCAAATTCTAAATTTATTACTTATTTTTATTTACTAATTTTATATTCACTTAGGTATAACTATATTAATAGAAAATGTCAAAAACATATTTGTTTTGTAATCAAAAGTAAAAAATACTTTATATTATATTAAAAAATTTAATGAAGTATTTTCGATTCGACCTAGGCCCGACTCTAGTATGAACTTTAAACCTTGAACTCTTATCTACACTGATTTATTTTTTGTTAGTTTTAACTACTGTAATAGATACTATTAATTAGACATTAAATATAAAAATTCACGAATAATTTGTATATCTCATATCATAATTGAGTCCCACAAATTTTAAAATAGGAATAATTTCATTTTTATCTTTTCCAATTAACTTGACTCTTTTAAATTCGCAACATCATCCGTTACTTAAATTTTGAAAACACCCTTAATTATTGTTTCCTTTCTTTTATGCAATCTATATTTTAAAAAGGCATTAATACATCGTTTTAATTTCTAATTGTGATTAATGGGATTAACGTCCTTCCTATATTAATGGTTAGTTTTGTTGATTTTCAGTATAAAATTAATAATATTTACTAACATTTTATTATTAATAGTAGATAGAGGAATGGATATGTGAATAGAGGTATAAAAATAATGGTAAATATTTAGAAAAATAATTTTAAATGATCTTTAGTAATTTAAATGAATAAATGATTTTGGACGTATTTTTGTGTGAGCAAAAGAGAAGACACTTATTATGAATATGATAGATTAATTAATTTTCTTTCATGAAAGTTTGATTTGTTAAAACCATACTAATTATCATAAAAATTGATATAAAAATCAATTCTTAATTCAAATAATTAAAACATACGCCTATGTATTTATCGATAAATGTAATAAAAACATACCAATAAATCACAATTACAAATATTTCTATTGAATAATTTTTAAATGTTCTTTCTAAATGTATGTGGTTACGTGGTGTAGTTGGTTATCACGTCAGTCTAACACACTGAAGGTCCCCAATTCCAGCCTGGACGAAGCCAAGATGTTTGATTCTTTATCCAAATTTTATAATTTATGCCAAAACATTGACTTCGAAAATTACCTTTTGGTAACATAAAAATGTGTAAATTGAAAGTATGATTTGAAACCAAGATTTATAATATAAGATAATGTCATACATGGTCCAATGTAAATATTCAAACACGTGAAATAAGATATGACATGCCCAGGACAATTTTGTGAGTCAACGAAATACTTTATTTTCTTCAATAGAACTAGTAATAAAGAATAATCATTTTCCAAACTTTGAGGAACTCAATAAAGAAAAAGACATATAGTTCAAAAAGGGTCATCTTAAATTCTAAATATCATGCTCAAAAGAGAGATACAAAAATATGAAAGAAAAAAGTGTTTATGGTTTTTATAATATGAACAACAAAAATTATGAAAATAATAGTTATAAAGATAATGTGTATATTAAAACATATATAGCCTAAACAACCATAATTCAGATTATTACAAAAGCTCCATTGCATATTATTTTAAAATGAATATGATGGAGACCAAACTTAACCAAACACTTTGAAGACTCAATTCTCCCTAATTTTCCTGTTTGTTTTAACATAGAAGATTCTAGAACTTTTAAAAAGGAGTAAAACATTTAATTTATTTTCTCAAACAAGCGATAAAGTCTATAGATGCGCTGTAATAAAAATCGTATCGGACTAGACGCTTTGACCTGTTGAGCAGGAAACCAGAACAGTGGCATGTCCAATTAAGTTAAATAACCTATCAAAAAAAAACTATGGAAACTGATTGAGAACCACTGAAATCGGGAAAAACTAGAGCATCTTGTGGTTTAAATAAAAAATAAAATTTAAATCTTAGAAAGAGACTGACTCGTGATCTTCTAAAGAAATTTTTAAAATTCCTTCTTAATAAGTGTAGAAGTAAAAGAAAATATATTTATTATGTGTGATTGGCAATTGTGTGGGACTAGAAAAAGAATAGAAGTTATTAAAAGGATAATAAGTTACAGAACAATAAATTTCCATTTTTTTATGGGGTAGAGAACGAATAAACTGAATATAGAATACTTTTTTCTTTTTACATAAATTTCAATGGGTTTTTAATGGATATTATCACACAACCTTTCATATTTTGAATTTTACGACCACTGTTAAAAATTTTGCTTTCATGGTTTGTGTTCTAGAGTGGGCCAAGACCTGCCCATCCGTCGGGCAGGCCATGCCCAACATTCTTGCCTAGCAAGGCCCAAATCCCCCATATCAGGCACATATCTAAATACGCCGTGCAGACCCTCCCCTGTCGGGAAGAACCACACGTCTTTCACAAGATCTCCACGTGCCCACCCCACAGGAACACGTCATCAGGAAACTACCCACCTCTGAAAGAGCAAGTCAGCCCACCTTTCAGAGATCACGGGACAGTTGATCTAGGGCGAAAACCACGCGCTGGGCTTCGCTATGCCAAATAAGCCCTAGCAGTCACTTGGGTTGGGCCTGGCATTCTGGCCCAATGCAAGTGACCGTTGGCCTTGCGTTGGGGTTTCACTATAAATACCCTCTCTTGCTAGAGGGTCAGTTATTCCATTCTCTATTCCATTTCTGTATATTCTCCCACTCTTATCCTTCACTCCTTTAAGAAGTAGAGTGTCTTGCAGATACACCCCCTCCTTCTCCCTATCTCCGGTGAACAGCTACCAATCGTCGACGCATGGCCAATCATCAATCTCTTCTGATCAGGTACGATCGATTTGTTTTTGATATAATTTTTTAGCAGTTTAGAGTATTATAATGTTTGTTTTACAAACTAAATTTTCATATTTTGAATTAAGCAATCATGTTAAAAGCCTATAAATTAGTATTGTTCTTTTAAAAAATTTCAAGATCAAATTCTAAATTTATTACTTATTTTTATTTACTAATTTTATATTCACTTAGGTATAACTATATTAATAGAAAATGTCAAAAACATATTTGTTTTGTAATCAAAAGTAAAAAATACTTTATATTATATTAAAAAATTTAATGAAGTATTTTCGATTCGACCTAGGCCCGACTCTAGTATGAACTTTAAACCTTGAACTCTTATCTACACTGATTTATTTTTTGTTAGTTTTAACTACTGTAATAGATACTATTAATTAGACATTAAATATAAAAATTCACGAACAATTTGTATATCTCATATCATAATTGAGTCCCACAAATTTTAAAATAGGAATAATTTCATTTTTATCTTTTTCAATTAACTTGACTCTTTTAAATTCGCAACATCATCCGTTACTTAAATTTTGAAAACACCCTTAATTATTGTTTCCTTTCTTTTATGCAATCTATATTTTAAAAAGGCATTAATACATCGTTTTAATTTCTAATTGTGATTAATGGGATTAACGTGCTTCCTATATGAATGGTTAGTTTTGTTGATTTTCAGTATAAAATTAATAATATTTACTAACATTTTATTATTAATAGTAGATAGAGGAATGGATATGTGAATAGAGGTATAAAAATAACGGTAAATATTTAGAAAAATAATTTTAAACGATCTTTAGTAATTTAAATGAATAAATGATTTTGGACGTATTTTTGTGTGAGAGCAAAAGAGAAGACACTTATTATGAATATGATAGATTAATTAATTTTCTTTCATGAAAGTTTGATTTGTTAAAACCATACTAATTATCATAAAAATTGATATAAAAATCAATTCTTAATTCAAATAATTAAAACATACGCTTATGTATTTATCGATAAATGTAATAAAAACATACCATCAAATCACAATTACAAATATTTCTATTGAATAATTTTTAAATGTTCTTTCTAAATGTATGTGGTTTCGTGGTGTAGTCGGTTATCACGTCAGTCTAACACACTGAAGGTCCCCATCCAAATTTTATAAATTATGCCTAAACATTGACTTCGAAAATTACCTTTTGGTAACATAAAAATGAGTAAATTAAAGTATGATTTGAAACCAAGATTTATAGTATAAGATAATGTCGTACATGGTCAAGCCTGGGCGAAGCCAAGATGTTTAATTCTTTATCCAAATTTTATAAATTATGCCTAAACATTGACTTCGAAAATTACCTTTTGGTAACATAAAAATGTGTAAATTAAAGTATGATTTGAAACCAAGATTTATAGTATAAGATAATGTCGTACATGGTCCAATGTAAATATTCAAACACGTGATATGACATGCCCACGACAATTTTGTGAATCAACGAAATACTTTGTTTTCTTCAATAGAACTAGTAATAAAGAATAATCATTTTCCAAACTTTGAGGAACTCAATAAAGAAAAATAAATATAGTTCAAAAAGGGTCATCTTAAATTCTAAATATCATGCTCAAAAGAGAGATACAAAAATAAGAAAGACAAAAGTGTTTAAGGTTTTTATGATATGAACAACAAAACTTATGAAAATAATAGTTATAAAGATAATATGTATATTAAAACATATATAGCCTAAACTACCCTAATTCAGATTATAACAAAAGCTCCATTGCATATTATTTAAAAATGAATATGATGGAGACCAAACTTAACCAAACACTTTGAAGACTCAATTCTCCCTAATTTTCCTGTTTGTTTTAACATAGAAGATTCTAGATTTTTTAAAAAGGAGTTAAACATTTAATTTATTTTCTCAAACAAGCGATAAAGTCTATAGATGCGCTGTAATAAAAACCGTATCAGACTGGACGCTTTGACCTGTTGAGTAGGAAACCAGAACAGTGGCCTGTCCAATTAAGTTAAATAACCTATCAAAACAAAAACTATGGAAACTGATTGAGAACCACTGAAATCAGGAAAAACTATAGCATCATGTGGTTTAAATAAAAAATAAAATTTAAATCTTAGAAAGAGAATGACTCGGGATCTTCTAAAGAAAGTTTTAAAATTCCTTCTTAATAAGTGTAGAAGTAAAAGAGAATATATTTATTATGTGTGATTGGCAATTGTGTGGGACTAGAAAAAGAATAGAAGTTGTTAAAAGGAGAATAAGTTACAGAACAATAAATTTCCATTTTTTTATGGGGTAGAGGACGAATAAACTGAATATAGAATACTTTTTTCTTTTTACATAAATTTCAATGGGTTTTTAATGGATATTCTCACACTACCTTTCATATTTTGATTTTTACGACCACTGTTAAAAGTTTTTCTTTCATGGTTTGTGTTCTAGAGTCGGCCAAGACCTGCCCATCCGTCGGGCAGGCCATGCCCAACATTCTTTGGGGAATGCACAACAAGGCCCAAATCCCCCATATCGTGCACAGATCTAAATACGCCGTGACGACCCTCCCCTGTCGGGCAGAACCACACGTCTTTCACACGATCTTCACGTCCCCACCCCGCAGGAACACGTCATCAGGAAACTACCCAACTCTGAAAGAGCAGGTCAGCCCACCTTCCAGAGATCACGGGACAGTTGATCTTGGGTGAAGACCACGTGCTGGTCTTCGCTATGCCACATAAGCCCTAGCAGTCACTTGGGTTGGGCCTGGCATTCTGGCCCAATGCAAGTGACCGTTGGCCCTGCGTTGGGGTTTCACTATAAATACCCTCTCTTGCTAGAGGGTCAGTTATTCTATTCTCCTCACCTTTTCTTTATTTTCTCCCACTCTGATCCTTTACTCCTTTAAGAAGTAGAGTGTCTTGCAGATACACCCCCTCCTTCTCCCTATCTCCGGTGAACAGCTACCAATCATCGATGCATGGCCAATCAGCAATCTCTTCTGATCAGGTACGATCGATTTGTTTTTGATATAATTTTGTAGCAGTTTAGAGTATTATAATGTTTGTTTTACAAACTAAATTTTCATATTTTGAATTAAGCAATCATGTTAAAAGCCTATAAATTAGTATTGTTCTTTTAAAAAATTTCAATATCAAATTCTAAATTTATTACTTATTTTTATTTACTAATTCCATATTCACTTAGGTATAACTATATTAATAGAAAATGTCAAAAACATATTTGTTTTGTAATAAAAAGTAAACAATACTTTATATTATATTAAAAAATTTAATGAAGTATTTTCGATTCGACCTAGGCCAGACTCTAGTATGAACTTTAAACCTTGAACTCTTATCTACACCGATTTATTTTTTGTTAGTTTTAACTACTGTAATAGATACTATTAATTAGATATTAAATATAAAAATTTACGAACATTTTGCAGTTCTCATATCTTAATTGAGTCCCACAAATTTTAAAATAGGAATATTTTCATTTTTATCTTTTTCAATTAACTTGACTCTTTTAAATTCACAACATCATCCGTTACTTAAATTTTGAAAACACCCTTAATTATTGTTTCCTTTCTATTATGCAATCTATACTTTAAAAAGGCATTAATACATCGTTTTAATTTCTAATTGTGATTAATGGGATTAACGTGCTTCCTATATTAATGGTTAGTTTTGTTGATTTTCAATGTCAAATTAATAATATTTACTAACATTTTATTATTAATAGTAGATAGAGGAATGAATATGTGAATAGAGGTATAAAAATAACGGTAAATATTTAGAAAAATAATTTTAAATGATTCTTTAGTAATTTAAATGAATAAATGATTTTGGACGTATTTTTGTGTGAGCAAAAGAGAAGACACTTATTATGAATATGATAGATTAATTAATTTTCTTTCATGAAAGTTTGATTTGTTAAAACCATACTAATTATCTTAAAAATTGATATAAAAATCAATTCTTAATTCAAATAATTAAAACATACGCCTATGTATTTATCGATAAATGTAATAAAAACATACCATCAAATCACAATTACAAATATTTCTATTGAATAATTTTTAAATGTTCTTTCTAAATGTATGTGGTTTCGTGGTGTAGTTGGTTATCACGTCAGTCTAACACACTGAAGGTCCCGAGTTCGAGCCTGGGCGAAGCCAAGATGTTTAATTCTTTATCCAAATTTTATAAATTATGCCTAAACATTGACTTCGAAAATGTCGTACATGGTCCAATGTAAATATTCAAACACGTGAAATAAGATATGACATGCCCAGGACAATTTTGTGAATCAACGAAATACTTTATTTTCTTCAATAGAACTAGTAATAAAGAATAATCATTTTCCAAACTTTGAGGAACTCAATAAAGAAAAAGACATATAGTTCAAAAAGGGTCATCTTAAATTCTAAATATCATGCTCAAAAGAGAGATACAAAAATAAGAAAGAAAAAAGTGTTTAAGGTTTTTAAAAAGGAGTTAAACATTTAATTTATTTTCTCAAACAAGCGATAAAGTCTATAGATGCGCTGTAATAAAAACCGTATCGGACTGGACGCTTTGACCTGTTGAGCAGGAAACCAGAACAGTGGCCTGTCCAATTACGTTAAATAACCTATCAAAACAAAAACTATGGAAACTGATTGAGAACCACTGAAATCGAGAAAAACTAGAGCATCATGTGGTTTAAATAAAAAATAAAATTTAAATCTTAGAAAGAGACTGACTCGTGATCTTCTAAAGAAATTTTTAAAATTCCTTCTTAATAAGTGTAGAAGTAAAAGAAAATATATTTATTATGTGTGATTGGCAATTGTGTGGGACTAGAAAAAGAATAGAAGTTATTAAAAGGAGAATAAGTTACAGAACAATAAATTTCCATTTTTTTATGGGGTAGAGGACGAATAAACTGAATATAGAATACTTTTTTCTTTTTACATAAATTTCAATGGGTTTTTAATGGATATTCTCACACTACCTTTCATATTTTGAATTTTACGACCACTGTAAAAAATTTTGCTTTCATGGTTTGTGTTCTAGAGTGGGCTAAGACCTGCCCATCCGTCGGGCAGGCCATGCCCAACATTCTTTGGGGATGGCCTAACAAGGCCCAAATCCCCCATATCGGGCACATATCTAAATATGCCGCGCAGACCCTCCCCTGTCGGGCAGAACCACGCGTCTTTCACACGATCTTCACGTGCCCACCCCGCAGGAACACGTCATCAGGAAACTACCCAACTCTGAAAGAGCAGGTCAGCCCACCTTCCAGAGATCACGGGACAGTTGATCTAGGGCGAAGACCACGTGTTGGTCTTCGCTATGCCACATAAGCCCTAGCAGTCACTTGGGTTGGGCCTGGCATTCTGGCCCAATGCAAGTGACCGTTGGCCCTGCGTTGGGGTTTCACTATAAATACCCTCTCTTGCTAGAGGGTCAGTTATTCCATTCTCTACACCATTTCTGTATTTTCTCCCACTCTGATCCTTTACTCCTTTAAGAAGTAGAGTGTCTTGCAGATACACCCCCTCCTTCTCCCTATCTCCGCTGTGAGACAGCCTATGTCCCATTAGTGGAATTCTAATGAAACCTTATAAAAATACAGAAAAATTTGAAATTTTTAAAGGACAATACTTAATTATTTAAAAACATACTGTTTCACATACATATGCTTCAAATATATTTTACAGAGTTTGACACCGTTAAGACTAGCGGCCTTGCCACATAGATAAAACATAAAATAAAAGTACAGAAAGGAAACCAAAAAGAAAGCATACCAAAAGGGACCTCCTAAGTCCAACAAGACTGACACTTATACTGACTGTAGTAGTAGGGATGTGATTAGCGTTTGACAAAACACTAACAGCTCCCAATCTAGATGTTATAGTAACACATCTCCACGTCACTTCATATCCTTTCCTTCTGAGTTGTCGGGAAGTACGCAAGATTCGAGCTCATCGTCTGATCGTCATAAAATAATCCAAAATGCAAAACAAAAATGACACAGGGCTAAGATTCATGTACAAGTTTAAAAGTGGGAATGAATGTGTAAAATAATAATATATATGGAAACCATATTTATACAAACAAGCGTATCTTATACCCACAATTACATATACTTTATTTATTCTAATGCATCCCTGAACTATATGCTGACTCAGGCCACTAAACGCTGTCAATGATATCTATCCCATTTACCAAGATCAGATATCACTAGACCACATGCCACCAACGTACTCCCAATTACCAAGAGCTACGCCACCTAACTTCACATGGAGCCTAGGTGTTATAAGTCGATCGTCCCTGAGAATTCAGGCCAAGAACCTTGTCTTGCCTAGCATGCATAGATAATAATCCCCGTCGGGATTGCAGGCGACTGATCAACCTCGTGCGTCCCATACCGCACGGCGGTGGACTTACACATTCCTTAATGCAAGTCTATATGATCACTCACTCATCTTGTGGCAACTCTTAGCCATAAGTATTAAGTTAATAATGGGGAATTATCGTATCAACTTTTCAAGTTATACTTATTATCTAGATACTTAGGTTGAGTACCAAATCCATCCAATGTCTTGCCATATTTGATCTTTGTCCTTACATAATAAGTTCAGTTTGTATAATGGGTAATTGTATGGTTAACTTCCCAGGTAAGAGAGGTGGACTGTAAACGGCATAGTCGACCAAGTCTTTCCTTAGCCAGAACCCAACCAAATATAACTACTCATTGTATCCAACTTTCCTTATGTTAATGGGGATCAATTACTTAATATCTAGCAATGTTTTTCTCTCATTAACCGATTATTTCCTTAATCTATCAATCACAATCATTCAAGTATAAATAAAATAAACAATTATAAAATTAACCGAATAATGCAAGCACAATACAATACCAAATTGTCAAAGATTATTCCTATGATAATTAATTAAGGCCGGCGTAACCTCGCCTAGTGATTTGTGAAAATCATTATTTGAGAATAGGCTCTCCTTAATTATTTATCGCTAGTAGGGCTTAGGTCACCACTACACACATATATATTAAGTTATTTTACGCTAACCGTCCCAATCGTATACGAAATCTTGCCCCCACCTTTTGTTGAGTGTTGTTGAAAGTCCACAAGTGTTGTCTTCGATCTTTGCCAAGAACCGATTACTTATGAAAATGATTTGGGCAGAACTTTGACGTATAAAACTCCCTTGAAACTTTAGAAGAACTTTTACCACAAAATACTCTAAAGGTTACGAACCGATATCGTGGGAACTTCGATAACTAAAACTAATATTGCTATATGAAGAAATTAGAGAAGGAAAGAAGTAAAGAAGTAAGAAAGATGATTTGTGATTGAATGAATGAAAATGGGGTGGAAGAGACCCCTATTTATACTAGTTGTAAAATATTAAAATAACATAATTTATCATCTTTTGCCCATACCTTCCAACTTTTCAACTCTTGCTAGTAAATATGTCTCTATCAAATATTTACTAATCTTTCATCAATAGTGCTTTAGGTGTTCTAGTATGACTTTGTGAAAATAATTTATGACAAAGGTATGGGAGCTTGATTTCATGACATAATATTATGTAGGATATTAATAGAAAATGAGATATATATTTCTTTTATAAAAAGTAAAATGTTAATAATATTAATAATAATAAAAATAGTAAAAAGGATAGTTATTTGATATTTTTATTGTCTTAAGATTATTTTATTTATTAATTGGTTTATAGAGTAAAATGATAATATTCAAATAAAATAAAATCAATTAATAATAACAAAACAAGAACAACAATAATGATAATAATAATATGAATAATTAATTAACTTAAAGTTAAGGGTTTTAAGTACCAATTTAAATTTCAAAGTTTAGTTTATAAAATGAAACGATGATATTCAAATTGAAGAATAAAAGTAATAAATATAAAAAGTAATTAATTAATAAATTAATTATTATAAGTGTTAGTTTCAACATTTAATTTTTAATAACTAGCATTGTTAAAATCTCAAATCTAACTAGATATATTATTTAGTGTATGGAAAAATTAGGATGTTACATTACCACCCCCCTTAAAAGAAATTTCGTCCTCGAAATTTAGCGTACCTAAAACATATGTGGATACTTCTGACGCATGTCTTCTTCTCTTTCCCAAGTAGAATCACCAGTTACATCATCCCACACGACTCTAACCAATGGTATTTGCTTTCCACGAAGTTCTTTAATACGATGATCTAAGATCTTGACAGGTATAGCCTCATATTCCAAATTATCTCTAAGTTCCACAGTTTCAGGCTCAATGACATGTGAAGGGTCCGGATAATACTTCCTCAGTTGTGATACATGAAATACATCATGAAGATTAGACAAGTTTGGCGGCAAAGCAATGTGATACGCTACAGGTCCAATCCGCCGTAGAATTTGAAAAGGCCCGATAAACCTTGGTGTTAACTTCCTAGTTTTGATTGCTCGTGCAATTCCCGCCCTAGGAGTTACCCTAATGAACACGTGATCTCCTGCCTCGAACTCCAAAGGTCTTCTCCTCTTATCATTATAACTCTTTTGACGGTCCTGTGCTGCCTTCATTTTTTCTCTAATAAGTTTAACCTGATCTGTCGTTTGTTGCACGAATTCTGAACCCAATATTTTATTTTCTCCAACCTCATACCAACATAAAGGTGTACGACACTTTCTTCCGTATAATGCTTCATATGGAGCCATGCCGATACTTGAGTGAAAACTATTGTTGTAAGTAAACTCAATCAATGGTAAGAACTCGTCCCAACTTCCTTTGTGTTCAAGAGCACAAGCTCTCAACAAATCCTCTAACGATTGAATCGTCCTCTCAGACTGGCCATCCGTTTGGGGATGATAAGCTGAACTTAACCTCAGTTTTGTTCCTAACTCTAAATGCAACTGATGCCAAAAATTTGATGTGAATCTGGGATCTCTATCACTGACTATACTTGAAGGTATTCCATGCAATCTAACAATCTCCTTTACATATACCTGAGCTAGTCTCTCTAATTTAAACGTCTGGTTGATGGGAATGAAATGTGCACTCTTTGTCAACCTATCAATGATCACCCAAATTGCATCATGTTGTTTCTGAGTCTTAGGCAAAGCGGTTACAAAATCCATGGCTATTCCGTCCCACTTCCACTCTGGAATATCTAAAGGTTGTAGCAATCCGGCTGGCTTCTGATGTTCAATCTTTGCCTTCTGACATACCAAGCAACTTTGAACATATTCTGCTATATGTCTCTTCATTCCAACCCACCAAAACATTTTCTTCAAGTCTTGATACATCTTTGTGGCTCCTGGATGAAAACTCAACTTACTTTTGTGGCCCTCTTCCAAAATCAACTTTTGAATATCCTGATTTTGAGGTACACACAACCTTTCTTTAAACCTTAGGATTCCATCACTCCTTATGTTAAACTCTCCATTTTGACCATTTCTTATATTTTCCTTTATGCTCACTAGACGGTCATCAAGTTGTTGTTCATCTTTGATCCATTTCAGAAATTCATTAGACACGACAATAGCGCCTATGAATATACTTCCTTCATTGTGATGTACTCCTAAGTTTAAATCCACGAATTTGTCAATCAACTCTTCTTCCTTCAACATCATTGCAGATACATGAAGTTTCTTTCGACTCAAAGCGTCTGCTACAACATTGGCCTTTCCGGGATGATATTGCAACTCAAAATCATAGTCCTTCAAGAATTCCATCCAGCGCCTTTGTCTCATGTTTAAATCTTTCTGATCAAATAAATGCTTCAGGCTTTTGTGATCACTTAACACAGTGAACTTTGATCCATAAAGATAATGCCTCCAAATCTTTAAGGCAAACACAATTGCCGCTAACTCTAGGTCGTGAGTTGGGTAGTTCCTCTCATGCACCTTCAATTGTCTTGATGCATAAGCTATCACTTTCCTTTCTTGCATCAACACACACCCAAGACCTTGATATGACGCATCACAATACACATCAAAATTTCCTAATGGGTCTGGTAAGATGAGTATTGGTGATGAAGTCAATCTTTCCTTTAGCTTCTGAAAACTTTCTTCACACTCTTTAGTCCATTCAAAGTTTTTACCTTTCCTCGTTAACTGAGTCATGGGCAAAGCGATCTTTGAAAATCCTTCAATGAACCTCCGATAATATCCAGCTAGTCCAAGAAAACTTCGAATCTCGCCAACATTCTTTGGACTCTCCCACTTTGTTATTGCTTCGACTTTACTTGGGTCTACTGCAATACCTTCTTTACTAATTACATGACCAAGAAATTGTACCTCCTTCAACCAAAATTCACATTTCGAGAATTTCGCGTACAATTGAAGGTCCTTTAATATCTGTAGCACAATTCTCAAATGTTCTCTGTGCTCTACCTCATTCTTGGAATAAATCAGAATGTCATCAATGAAAACTACAACAAATTGATCTAAGTATGACCTAAAGATCCTATTCATGTAATCCATGAATACTGCTGGAGCATTAGTCAAACCAAATGGCATAACTAAGTACTCATAGTGTCCATAACGGGATCTAAAAGCTGTTTTTGGAATATCATCTTCCTTCACCCTGATCTGATGATATCCAGACTTCAAGTCAATCTTTGAGAATACTGATGCTCCTTTTAACTGATCCATCAAGTCGTCGATTCTAGGCAAAGGATACTTGTTTTTCACAGTGGCTTTATTGAGTTGTCTGTAATCCACACAAAGTCTAGAAGAACCATCCTTCTTCTTCACAAACAAGATTGGAGCTCCCCATGGCGATACACTTGGTCTAATAAATTCTTTCTCTAACATCTCGTCTAATTGTTTCTTTAACTCCGCAAGCTCTGAGGGTGACATTCGATAAGGAGATATAGAAATTGGTCCAGTTCCTGGAACCAAGTCTATAGAAAATTCCACTTCCCTAACCGGTGGTAAACCTGGAACTTCTTCTGGAAAGACTTCCGGGAATTCACAGACTACGGGAAAATTTTCCACACTAGGGGTTTCTCCTACTGACATGGAGAATAGCATCATAAAACTTTGAGTGAGGGTTTCAGCTTTGCTGATTTCTCCACTATCTTCTCCAAATGTAAAAATTTTCTCCTTGCATCTCAAGTTGACATCGTTGGCTGATAACCAATCCATTCCTAAGATGACATCTAGGTCTTGTAGCGGGAGTACCACAAGATCTACTAAGAATCTTCTATTTTCTAAGATTATTGGACAGTCTACACAGACTGAATAAGTTACCATTCTTTCTCCCGAGGGAGTTGTGATAGTCAACTTATAATCGTGATCAACAATTTCGAATCCCAAAAATTCAGCACAAGAGGTAGATATAAAAGAATGTGTAGCTCCTGAATCGAATAAAACTGATACCAACTTATCTCCAATTAAACACATACCTTGAATTAACCCAGCTGACTTTGAGATCTCAGCTCCTCTAATTGTAAATACTCTTCCTGTGGTTGGCTTATTTTGATTCTGAGGTCTCTGACCAACACTTGGGCCTCCATTTCTTGCTCTCCCTATGTTGTTATTGTTTATTAGGCCGCTCCTCTGGCCTGTTGGTTGACTTTGTCCTTGGGGACAATCTTTGAGAAAGTGGCCTTTCTGACCACAGCGAAAACAAGTTCCAATATTTCTATTTGGACAATCTTTGTTAAGATGTGCCCCTCCACAGCTGTAACACTTGAACATTAACCTTCTAGAATCCTGGTTATGATAAGGTGTAGGCCTTTGATATGGCCTACCCCCTCGTTGGATTCTTCCTCCGTGGCCTCGGTTAAAGTGGCCCTTGTGATTGTTGTTTTGGGTTGATCCTCCTGATCCATATTGATTCTTCCTATTGTCAATCCCTTCCAACTCCAGACACCTTTCTACTAGCTCACCAAAGCGCATAATATGCAGAGGTAAAACTGCCCTCTGGATATCATATTTCAATCCATCTTGATACTTTTCACACATCCATTCTTCCCTTGGATGCAAGCGGTAAAACTCAGAATACTTTAGCAAGGATTCAAACTTCCTAGTATATTCTCCCACCGTCATCACACCTTGACGTAGATTCTGAAATTCTCTCTCCTTCTCTTTCCTACATAACTTTGGAAAATACTTCCCCAAAAATTCTTCTTTGAACAAGGTCCAATTGATTTCTCTTCCTTCCTCTTCCAATAATCTATACTTTCCTCTCCACCAAGCTTCAGCATCGCCTGTCAGCATGAATGTTGCATAACCAACCCTTCTATTCTCTCTACAGTGAGTGAAAGAAAATATCTTCTCCATTTCTTGCAACCATTTCTCAGCACCCTCCGGATTAAAGTCACCACCAAACTGTGGTGGTTTTCCTTTCAGAAACGAGTTCAATCCTGTATCCTCATGCACCATTTCCCTTTGTTGTTGCTGAAAGAGTTGATGATCTCGAGTGATTTGCAGGATTTGAGCATTTTGTTGTGTTTGAACTAACACAGCTGCAGCAAGTTCACGAACATCTCGAGTGTCAGCTTGAGAGTTCGTTCCAGTTTGGGAATGATCTTCTCGTCCAATGGGAATGGTAGGTGCTCCTTCAGGAGTAATTTCATCACTCGCATTCCTACGTATACCTCTAGTAGTGCCTCTAGCAGCACTCCTACCACGCCTCGCACCTCTGACGTTCTGAACCATAACTTCCTGAAAAGGAATAGTTATTAGGTTCAATCATTCACAAGACATAAAGAACATAACAATTATGTATATTTATATCCCAATGAATGATTCATCGATAAGGATTTTTATCAAGTCTCCCACAGGCAAGGGATAATTGTGTCTAAAATGTTGAATTAATATCTTAAATATAACTAGAATTCAGGAAAACATAATCAACATTTAATGTATAAACAAAAATGTATCAATTTATTTAATAACAACGATTACAAAAATCGTGACCATGTCTCATTCAAAAACCTCTACTTGTAAACCAAGCTAAGACTAATAGTGGTAAAACTATAATTATCATTATTGCTACGAAATCTTTACCTAATTCTTCATGCTTGATGATACCAATAACAAACAAAATAATGACAAGAAGAGTGATGAATAAAAGAAAGGATTTAGCCATTTGAAAGGTATAGATAAATATTTAGGAATTGATATGAAAATAATGGATGGGTGTGAAGTATTTATAAAGTGAATTTTGTGAAGTGTCCGTTACGTTACCGTTGGGTTTGTGACCGTTGGGGAGGAAAAATAAAGTGTGCTAAATAAGTTTCCTAGACCATTATACTAGAAGGCTCTCAAGATGAAGACTCAATGCACAGAAGAAAAGTTATCATCCAGTTTGGAATCCAACTTGATACAGTCAGTATAATTCTAGACACTTACGGTCCGAGCTGAATCGACCAGCTCTGATACCATTAAATGAGACAGCCTATGTCCCATTAGTGGAATTCTAATGAAACCTTATAAAAATACAGAAAAATTTGAAATTTTTAAAGGACAATACTTAATTATTTAAAAACATACTGTTTCACATACATATGCTTCAAATATATTTTACAGAGTTTGACACCGTTAAGACTAGCGGCCTTGCCACATAGATAAAACATAAAATAAAAGTACAGAAAGGAAACCAAAAAGAAAGCATACCAAAAGGGACCTCCTAAGTCCAACAAGACTGACACTTATACTGACTGTAGTAGTAGGGATGTGATTAGCGTTTGACAAAACACTAACAGCTCCCAATCTAGATGTTATAGTAACACATCTCCACGTCACTTCATATCCTTTCCTTCTGAGTTGTCGGGAAGTACGCAAGATTCGAGCTCATCGTCTGATCGTCATAAAATAATCCAAAATGCAAAACAAAAATGACACAGGGCTAAGATTCATGTACAAGTTTAAAAGTGGGAATGAATGTGTAAAATAATAATATATATGGAAACCATATTTATACAAACAAGCGTATCTTATACCCACAATTACATATACTTTATTTATTCTAATGCATCCCTGAACTATATGCTGACTCAGGCCACTAAACGCTGTCAATGATATCTATCCCATTTACCAAGATCAGATATCACTAGACCACATGCCACCAACGTACTCCCAATTACCAAGAGCTACGCCACCTAACTTCACATGGAGCCTAGGTGTTATAAGTCGATCGTCCCTGAGAATTCAGGCCAAGAACCTTGTCTTGCCTAGCATGCATAGATAATAATCCCCGTCGGGATTGCAGGCGACTGATCAACCTCGTGCGTCCCATACCGCACGGCGGTGGACTTACACATTCCTTAATGCAAGTCTATATGATCACTCACTCATCTTGTGGCAACTCTTAGCCATAAGTATTAAGTTAATAATGGGGAATTATCGTATCAACTTTTCAAGTTATACTTATTATCTAGATACTTAGGTTGAGTACCAAATCCATCCAATGTCTTGCCATATTTGATCTTTGTCCTTACATAATAAGTTCAGTTTGTATAATGGGTAATTGTATGGTTAACTTCCCAGGTAAGAGAGGTGGACTGTAAACGGCATAGTCGACCAAGTCTTTCCTTAGCCAGAACCCAACCAAATATAACTACTCATTGTATCCAACTTTCCTTATGTTAATGGGGATCAATTACTTAATATCTAGCAATGTTTTTCTCTCATTAACCGATTATTTCCTTAATCTATCAATCACAATCATTCAAGTATAAATAAAATAAACAATTATAAAATTAACCGAATAATGCAAGCACAATACAATACCAAATTGTCAAAGATTATTCCTATGATAATTAATTAAGGCCGGCGTAACCTCGCCTAGTGATTTGTGAAAATCATTATTTGAGAATAGGCTCTCCTTAATTATTTATCGCTAGTAGGGCTTAGGTCACCACTACACACATATATATTAAGTTATTTTACGCTAACCGTCCCAATCGTATACGAAATCTTGCCCCCACCTTTTGTTGAGTGTTGTTGAAAGTCCACAAGTGTTGTCTTCGATCTTTGCCAAGAACCGATTACTTATGAAAAGGATTTGGGCAGAACTTTGACGTATAAAACTCCCTTGAAACTTTAGAAGAACTTTTACCACAAAATACTCTAAAGGTTACGAACCGATATCGTGGGAACTTCGATAACTAAAACTAATATTGCTATATGAAGAAATTAGAGAAGGAAAGAAGTAAAGAAGTAAGAAAGATGATTTGTGATTGAATGAATGAAAATGGGGTGGAAGAGACCCCTATTTATACTAGTTGTAAAATATTAAAATAACATAATTTATCATCTTTTGCCCATACCTTCCAACTTTTCAACTCTTGCTAGTAAATATGTCTCTATCAAATATTTACTAATCTTTCATCAATAGTGCTTTAGGTGTTCTAGTATGACTTTGTGAAAATAATTTATGACAAAGGTATGGGAGCTTGATTTCATGACATAATATTATGTAGGATATTAATAGAAAATGAGATATATATTTCTTTTATAAAAAGTAAAATGTTAATAATATTAATAATAATAAAAATAGTAAAAAGGATAGTTATTTGATATTTTTATTGTCTTAAGATTATTTTATTTATTAATTGGTTTATAGAGTAAAATGATAATATTCAAATAAAATAAAATCAATTAATAATAACAAAACAAGAACAACAATAATGATAATAATAATATGAATAATTAATTAACTTAAAGTTAAGGGTTTTAAGTACCAATTTAAATTTCAAAGTTTAGTTTATAAAATGAAACGATGATATTCAAATTGAAGAATAAAAGTAATAAATATAAAAAGTAATTAATTAATAAATTAATTATTATAAGTGTTAGTTTCAACATTTAATTTTTAATAACTAGCATTGTTAAAATCTCAAATCTAACTAGATATATTATTTAGTGTATGGAAAAATTAGGATGTTACACGCTGAACAGCTACCAATCATCGACGCATGGCCAATCAACAATCTCTTCTGATCAGGTACGATCGATTTTTTTTTGATATAATTTTGTAGCAGTTTAGAGTATTATAATGTTTGTTTTACAAACTAAATTTTCATATTTTGAATTAAGCAATCATGTTAAAAGCCTATAAATTAGTATTGTTCTTTTAAAAAATTTCAAGATCAAATTCTAAATTTATTACTTATTTTTATTTACTAATTCTATATTCACTTAGGTATAACTATATTAATAGAAAATGTCAAAAACATATTTGTTTTGTAATAAAAAGTAAACAATACTTTATATTATATTAAAAAATTTAATGAAGTCTTTTCGATTCGACCTAGGCCCGACTCTAGTATGAACTTTAAACCTTGAACTCTTATCTACACCGATTTATTTTTTGTTAGTTTTAACTACTGTAATAGATACTATTAATTAGATATTAAATATAAAAATTTACGAACATTTTGTAGTTCTCATATCGTAATTGAGTCCCACAAATTTTAAAATAGGAATATTTTCATTTTTATCTTTTTCAATTAACTTGACTCTTTTAAATTCACAACATCATCAGTTACTTAAATTTTGAAAACACCCTTAATTATTGTTTCCTTTCTTTTATGCAATCTATACTTTAAAAAGGCATTAATACATCGTTTTAATTTCTAATTGTGATTAATGGGATTAACGTGCTTCCTATATTAATGGTTAGTTTTGTTGATTTTCAATATAAAATTAATAATATTTACTAACATTTTAGAACTTTTAAAAAGGAGTTAAACATTTAATTTATTTTCTCAAACAAGCGATAAAGTCTATAGATGCGCTGTAATAAAAACCGTATCGGACTGGACGCTTTGACCTGTTGAGCAGGAAACCAGAACAGTGGCCTGTCCAATTAAGTTAAATAACCTATCAAAACAAAAACTATGGAAACTGATTGAGAACCACTGAAATCGAGAAAAACTAGAGCATCATGTGGTTTAAATAAAAAATAAAATTTAAATCTTAGAAAGAGACTGACTCGTGATCTTCTAAAGAAATTTTTAAAATTCCTTCTTAATAAGTGTAGAAGTAAAAGAAAATATATTTATTATGTGTGATTGGCAATTGTGTGGGACTAGAAAAAGAATAGAAGTTATTAAAAGGAGAATAAGTTACAGAACAATAAATTTCCATTTTTTTATGGGGTAGAGGACGAATAAACTGAATATAGAATACTTTTTTCTTTTTACATAAATTTCAATGGGTTTTTAATGGATATTCTCACACTACCTTTCATATTTTGAATTTTACGACCACTGTAAAAAATTTTGCTTTCATGGTTTGTGTTCTAGAGTGGGCTAAGACCTGCCCATCCGTCGGGCAGGCCATGCCCAACATTCTTTGGGGATGGCCTAACAAGGCCCAAATCCCCCATATCGGGCACATATCTAAATATGCCGCGCAGACCCTCCCCTGTCGGGCAGAACCACGCGTCTTTCACACGATCTTCACGTGCCCACCCCGCAGGAACACGTCATCAGGAAACTACCCAACTCTGAAAGAGCAGGTCAGCCCACCTTCCAGAGATCACGGGACAGTTGATCTAGGGCGAAGACCACGTGCTGGTCTTCGCTATGCCACATAAGCCCTAGCAGTCACTTGGGTTGGGCCTAGCATTCTGGCCCAATGCAAGTGACCGTTGGCCCTGCGTTGGGGTTTCACTATAAATACCCTCTCTTGCTAGAGGGTCAGTTATTCCATTCTCTACACAATTTCTGTATTTTCTCCCACTCTGATCCTTTACTCCTTTAAGAAGTAGAGTGTCTTGCAGATACACCCCCTCCTTCTCCCTATCTCCGCTGAACAGCTACCAATCATCGACGCATGGCCAATCAACAATCTCTTCTGATCAGGTACGATCGATTTGTTTTTGATATAATTTTGTAGCAGTTTAGAGTATTATAATGTTTGTTTTACAAACTAAATTTTCATATTTTGAATTAAGCAATCATGTTAAAAGCCTATAAATTAGTATTGTTCTTTTAAAAAATTTCAAGATCAAATTCTAAATTTATTACTTATTTTTATTTACTAATTCTATATTCACTTAGGTATAACTATATTAATAGAAAATGTCAAAAACATATTTGTTTTGTAATAAAAATTAAACAATACTTTATATTATATTAAAAAATTTAATGAAGTCTTTTCGATTCGACCTAGGCCCGACTCTAGTATGAACTTTAAACCTTGAACTCTTATCATAACCGATTTATTTTTTGTTAGTTTTAACTACTGTAATAGATACTATTAATTAGATATTAAATATAAAAATTTACGAACATTTTGTAGTTCTCATATCGTAATTGAGTCCCACAAATTTTAAAATAGGAATATTTTCATTTTTATCTTTTTCAATTAACTTGACTCTTTTAAATTCACAACATCATCAGTTACTTAAATTTTGAAAACACCCTTAATTATTGTTTCCTTTCTTTTATGCAATCTATACTTTAAAAAGGCATTAATACATCGTTTTAATTTCTAATTGTGATTAATGGGATTAACGTGCTTCCTATATTAATGGTTAGTTTTGTTGATTTTCAATATAAAATTAATAATATTTACTGACATTTTAGAACTTTTAAAAAGGAGTTAAACATTTAATTTATTTTCTCAAACAAGCGATAAAGTCTATAGATGCGCTGTAATAAAAACCGTATCGGACTGGACGCTTTGACCTGTTGAGCAGGAAACCAGAACAGTGGCCTGTCCAATTAAGTTAAATAACCTATCAAAACAAAAACTATGGAAACTGATTGAGAACCACTGAAATCGAGAAAAACTAGAGCATCATGTGGTTTAAATAAAAAATAAAATTTAAATCTTAGAAAGAGACTGACTCGTGATCTTCTAAAGAAATTTTTAAAATTCCTTCTTAATAAGTGTAGAAGTAAAAGAAAATATATTTATTATGTGTGATTGGCAATTGTGTGGGACTAGAAAAAGAATAGAAGTTATTAAAAGGAGAATAAGTTACAGAACAATAAATTTCCATTTTTTTATGGGGTAGAGGACGAATAAACTGAATATAGAATACTTTTTTCTTTTTACATAAATTTCAATGGGTTTTTAATGGATATTCTCACACTACCTTTCATATTTTGAATTTTACGACCACTGTAAAAAATTTTGCTTTCATGGTTTGTGTTCTAGAGTGGGCTAAGACCTGCCCATCCGTCGGGCAGGCCATGCCCAACATTCTTTGGGGATGGCCTAACAAGGTCCAAATCCCCCATATCGGGCACATATCTAAATATGCCGCGCAGACCCTCCCCTGTCGGGCAGAACCACGCATCTTTCACACGATCTTCACGTGCCCACCCCGCAGGAACACGTCATCAGGAAACTACCCAACTCTGAAAGAGCAGGTCAGCCCACCTTCCAGAGATCACGGGACAGTTGATCTAGGGCGAAGACCACGTGCTGGTCTTCGCTATGCCACATAAGCCCTAGCAGTCACTTGGGTTGGGCCTGGCATTCTGGCCCAATGCAAGTGACCGTTGGCCCTGCGTTGGGGTTTCACTATAAATACCCTCTCTTGCTAGAGGGTCAGTTATTCCATTCTCTACACCATTTCTGTATTTTCTCCCACTCTGATCCTTTACTTCTTTAAGAAGTAGAGTGTCTTGCAGATACACCCCCTCCTTCTCCCTATCTCCGCTGAACAGCTACCAATCATCGACGCATGGCCAATCAGCAATCTCTTCTGATCAGGTACGATCGATTTGTTTTTGATATAATTTTGTAGCAGTTTAGAGTATTATAATGTTTGTTTTACAAACTAAATTTTCATATTTTGAATTAAGCAATCATGTTAAAAGCCTATAAATTAGTATTGTTCTTTTAAAAAATTTCAAGATCAAATTCTAAATTTATTACTTATTTTTATTTACTAATTCTATATTCACTTAGGTATAACTATATTAATAGAAAATGTCAAAAACATATTTGTTTTGTAATAAAAAGTAAACAATACTTTATATTATATTAAAAAATTTAATGAAGTCTTTTCGATTCGACCTAGGCCCGACTCTAGTATGAACTTTAAACCTTGAACTCTTATCTACACCGATTTATTTTTTGTTAGTTTTAACTACTGTAATAGATACTATTAATTAGATATTAAATATAAAAATTTACGAACATTTTGTAGTTCTCATATCGTAATTGAGTCCCACAAATTTTAAAATAGGAATATTTTCATTTTTATCTTTTTCAATTAACTTGACTCTTTTAAATTCACAACATCATCAGTTACTTAAATTTTGAAAACACCCTTAATTATTGTTTCCTTTCTTTTATGCAATCTATACTTTAAAAAGGCATTAATACATCGTTTTAATTTCTAATTGTGATTAATGGGATTAACGTGCTTCCTATATTAATGGTTAGTTTTGTTGATTTTCAATATAAAATTAATAATATTTACTAACATTTTATTATTAATAGTAGATAGAGGAATGAATATGTGAATAGAGGTATAAAAGTAACGGTAAATATTTAGAAAAATAATTTTAAATGATTCTTTAGTAATTTAAATGAATAAATGATTTTGGACGTATTTTTGTGTGAGCAAAAGAGAAGACACTTATTATGAATATGATAGATTAATTAATTTTCTTTCATGAAAGTTTGATTTGTTAAAACCATACTAATTATCATAAAAGTTGATATAAAAATCAATTCTTAATTCAAATAATTAAAACATACGCCTATGTATTTATCGATAAATGTAATAAAAACATACCATCAAATCACAATTACAAATATTTCTATTGAATAATTTTTAAATGTTCTTTCTAAATGTATATGGTTTCGTGGTGTAGTTGGTTATCACGTGAAATAAGATATGACATGCCCAGGACAATTTTGTGAATCAACGAAATACTTTATTTTCTTCGATAGAACTAGTAATAAAGAATAATAATTTTCCAAACTTTGAGGAACTCAATAAAGAAAAAGACATATAGTTCAAAAAGGGTCATCTTAAATTCTAAATATCATGCTCAAAAGAGAGATACAAAAATAAGAAAGAAAAAAGTGTTTAAGGTTTTTATAATATGAACAACAAAACTTATGAAAATAATAGTTATAAAGATAATATGTATATTAAAACATATATAGCCTAAACTACCCTAATTCAGATTATAACAAAAGCTCCATTGCATATTATTTAAAAATGAATATGACGGAGACCAAACTTAACCAAACACTTTGAAGACTCAATTCTCCCTAATTTTCCTGTTTGTTTTAACATAGAAGATTCTAGAACTTTTAAAAAGGAGTTAAACATTTAATTTATTTTCTCAAACAAGCGATAAAGTCTATAGATGCGCTGTAATAAAAACCGTATCGGACTGGACGCTTTGACCTGTTGAGCAGGAAAGCAGAACAGTGGCCTGTCCAATTAAGTTAAATAACCTATCAAAACAAAAACTATGGAAACTGATTGAGAACCACTGAAATCGGGAAAAACTAGAGCATCATGTGGTTTAAATAAAAAATAAAATTTAAATCTTAGAAAGAGACTGACTCGTGATCTTCTAAAGAAATTTTTAAAATTCCTTCTTAATAAGTGTAGAAGTAAAAGAAAATATATTTATTATGTGTGATTGGCAATTGTGTGGGACTTGAAAAAGAATAGAAGTTATTAAAAGGAGAATAAGTTACAGAACAATAAATTTCCATTTTTTTATGGGGTAGAGGACGAATCTTCTGAATATAGAATACTTTTTTCTTTTTACATAAATTTCAATGGGTTTTTAATGGATATTCTCACACTACCTTTCATATTTTGAATTTTACGACCACTGTTAAAAATTTTGCTTTCATGGTTTGTGTTCTAGAGTGGGCTAAGACCTGCCCATCCGTCGGGCAGGCCATGCCCAACATTCTTTGGGGATGGCCTAACAAGGCCCAAATCCCAATATCGGGCACATATCTAAATATGCCGCGCAGACCCTCCCCTGTCGGGCAGAACCACGCGTCTTTCACACGATCTTCACGTGCCCACCTTGCAGGAACACGTCATCAGGAAACTACCCAACTCTGAAAGAGCAAGTCAGCCCACCTTCCAGAGATCACGGGACAGTTGATCTAGGGCGAAGACCACGTGCTGGTCTTCGCTATGCCACATAAGCCCCAGCAGTCACTTGGGTTGGGCCTGGCATTCTGGCCCAATGCAAGTGACCGTTGGCCTTGTGTTGGGGTTTCACTATAAATACCCTATCTTGCTAGAGGGTCAGTTATTCCATTCTCTACACCATTTCTGTATTTTCTCCCACTCTGATCCTTTACTCCTTTAAGAAGTAGAGTGTCTCGCAGATACACCCCCTCCTTCTCCTATCTCCGGTGAACAGCTACCAATCATCGACGCATGGCTAATCAGCAATCTCTTCTGATTAGGTACGATCGATTTGTTTTTGATATAATTTTGTAGCAGTTTAGAGTATTATAATGTTTGTTTTACAAACTAAATTTTCATATTTTGAATTAAGCAATCATGTTAAAAGCCTATAAATTAGTATTGTTCTTTTAAAAACTTTCAAGATCAAATTCTAAATTTATTACTTATTTTTATTTACTAATTCTATATTCACTTAGGTATAACTATATTAATAGAAAATGTCAAAAACATATTTGTTTTGTAATAAAAAGTAAACAATACTTTATATTATATTAAAAAATTTAATGAAGTATTTTCGATTCGACCTATGCCCGACTCTAGTATGAACTTTAAACCTTGAACTCTTATCTACACCGATTTATTTTTTGTTAGTTTTAACTACTGTAATAGATACTATTAATTAGATATTAAATATAAAAATTTACGAACATTTTGTAGTTCTCATATCGTAATTGAGTCCCACAAATTTTAAAATAGGAATATTTTCATTTTTATCTTTTTCAATTAACTTGACTCTCTTAAATTCACAACATCATCAGTTACTTAAATTTTGAAAACACCCTTAATTATTGTTTCCTTTCTTTTATGCAATCTATACTTTAAAAAGGCATTAATACATCGTTTTAATTTCTAATTGTGATTAATGGGATTAACGTGCTTCCTATATTAATGGTTAGTTTTGTTGATTTTCAATATAAAATTAATAATATTTACTAACATTTTATTATTAATAGTAGATAGAGAAATGAATATGTGAAAAGAGGTATAAAAATAATGGTAAATATTTAGAAAAATAATTTTAAATGATTCTTTAGTAATTTAAATGAATAAATGATTTTGGACGTATTTTTGTGTGAGCAAAAGAGAAGACACTTATTATGAATATGATAGATTAATTAATTTTCTTTCATGAAAGTTTGATTTGTTAAAACCATACTAATTATCATAAAAATTGATATAAAAATCAATTCTTAATTCAAATAATTAAAACATACGCCTATGTATTTATCGATAAATGTAATAAAAACATACCATCAAATCACAATTACAAATATTTCTATTGAATAATTTTTAAATGTTCTTTCTAAATGTATGTGGTTTCGTGGTGTAGTTGGTTATCACGTCAGTCTAACACACTGAAGGTCCCGAGTTCGAGCCTGGGTGAAGCCAAGATGTTTAATTCTTTATCCAAATTTTATAAATTATGCCTAAACATTGACTTCGAAAATGTCGTACATGGTCCAATGTAAATATTCAAACACGTGAAATAAGATATGACAATTTTGTGAATCAATGAAATACTTTATTTTCTTCGATAGAACTAGTAATAAAGAATAATAATTTTCCAAACTTTGAGGAACTCAATAAAGAAAAAGACATATTTTTCAAAAAGGGTCATCTTAAATTCTAAATATCATGCTCAAAAGAGAGATACAAAAATAAGAAAGAAAAAATTGTTTAAGGTTTTTATAATATGAACAACAAAACTTATGAAAATAATAGTTATAAAGATAATATGTATATTAAAACATATATAGCCTAAACTACCCTAATTCAGATTATAACAAAAGCTCCATTGCATATTATTTAAAAATGAATATGATGGAGACCAAACTTAACCAAACACTTTGAAGACTCAATTCTCCCTAATTTTCCTGTTTGTTTTAACATAGAAGATTCTAGAACTTTTAAAAAGGAGTTAAACATTTAATTTATTTTCTCAAACAAGCGATAAAGTCTATAGATGCACTATAATAAAAACTGTATCGGACTGGACGCTTTGACCTGTTGAGCAGGAAACCAGAACAGTGGCATGTCCAATTAAGTTAAATAACCTATCAAAACAAAAACTATGGAAACTGATTGAGAACCACTGAAATCGGGAAAAACTAGAGCATCATGTGGTTTAAATAAAAAATAAAATTTAAATCTTAGAAAGAGACTGACTCGTGATCTTCTAAAGAAATTTTTAAAATTCCTTCTTAATAAGTGTAGAAGTAAAAGAAAATATATTTATTATGTGTGATTGGCAATTGTGTGGGACTAGAAAAAGAATAGAAGTTATTAAAAGGAGAATAAGTTACAGAACAATAAATTTCCATTTTTTTATGAGGTAGAGGACGAATAAACTGAATATAGAATACTTTTTTCTTTTTACATAAATTTCAATGGGTTTTTAATGGATATTCTCACACTACCTTTCATATTTTGAATTTTACGACCACTGTTAAAAATTTTGCTTTCATGGTTTGTGTTCTAGAGTGGGCTAAGACCTGCCCATCCGTCGGGCAGGCCATGCCCAACATTCTTTGGGGAAGGCCTAACAAGGCCCAAATCCCCCATATCGGGCACATATCTAAATATGCCGTGCAGACCCTCCCCTGTCGGGCAGAACCACACGTCTTTCACACGATCTTCACGTGCCCACCCCGCAGGAACACATCATCAGGAAACTACCCAACTCTGAAAGAGCAGGTCAGCCCACCTTCCAGAGATCACAGGACAGTTGATCTAGGGCGAAGACCACGTGCTGGTCTTCGCTTTGCCACATAAGCCCTAGCAGTCACTTGGGTTGGTCCTAGCATTCTGGCCCAATGCAAGTGACCGTTGGCCCTGTGTTGAGGTTTCACTATAAATACCCCCTCTTGCTAGAGGGTCAGTTATTCCATTCTCTACACCATTTCTGTATTTTCTCCCACTCTGATCCTTTACTCCTTTAAGAAGTAGAGTGTCTTGCAGATACACCCCCTCCTTCTCCCTATCTCCGGTGAACAGCTACCAATCATCGACGCATGGCTAATCAGCAATCTCTTCTGATCAGGTACGATCGATTTGTTTTTGATATAATTTTGTAGCAGTTTAGAGTATTATAATGTTTGTTTTACAAAATAAATTTTCATATTTTGAATTAAGCAATCATGTTAAAAGCCTATAAATTAGTATTGTTCTTTTAAAAACTTTCAAGATCAAATTCTAAATTTATTACTTATTTTTATTTACTAATTCTATATTCACTTAGGTATAACTATATTAATAGAAAATGTCAAAAACATATTTGTTTTGTAATAAAAAGTAAACAATACTTTATATTATATTAAAAATTTTAATGAAGTATTTTCGATTCAACCTAGGCCCGACTCTAGTATGAACTTTAAACCTTGAACTCTTATCTACACCGATTTATTTTTTGTTAGTTTTAACTACTGTAATAGATACTATTAATTAGATATTAAATATAAAAATTTACAAACATTTTGTAGTTCTCATATCGTAATTGAGTCCCACAAATTTTAAAATAGGAATATTTTCATTTTTATCTTTTTCAATTAACTTGACTCTTTTAAATTCACAACATCATCAGTTACTTAAATTTTGAAAACACCCTTAATTATTGTTTCCTTTCTTTTATGCAATCTATACTTTAAAAAGGCATTAATACATCGTTTTAATTTCTAATTGTGATTAATGGGATTAACGTGCTTCCTATATTAATGGTTAGTTTTGTTGATTTTCAATATAAAATTAATAATATTTACTAACATTTTATTATTAATAGTAGATAGAGAAATGAATATGTGAATAGAGGTATAAAAATAACGGTAAATATTTAGAAAAATAATTTTAAATGATTCTTTAGTAATTTAAATGAATAAATGATTTTGGACGTATTTTTGTGTGAGCAAAAGAGAAGACACTTATTATGAATATGATAGATTAATTAATTTTCTATCATGAAAGTTTGATTTGTTAAAACCATACTAATTATCATAAAAATTGATATAAAAATCAATTCTTAATTCAAATAATTAAAACATACGCCTATGTATTTATCGATAAATGTAATAAAAACATACCATCAAATCACAATTACAAATATTTCTATTGAATAATTTTTAAATGTTCTTTCTAAATGTATATGGTTTCGTGGTGTAGTTGGTTATCACGTCAGTCTAACACACTGAAGGTCCCCAGTTCGAGCCTGGGCGAAGCCAAGATGTTTAATTCTTTATCCAAATTTTATAAATTATGCCTAAACATTGACTTCGAAAATGTCGTACATGGTCCAATGTAAATATTCAAACACGTGAAATAAGATATAACATGCCCAACGACAATTTCGTGAATCAACGAAATACTTTATTTTCTTCTATAGAACTAGTAATAAAGAATAATCATTTTCCAAACTTTGAGGAACTCAATAAAGAAAAAGACATATTTTTCAAAAAGGGTCATCTTAAATTCTAAATATCATGCTCAAAAGAGAGATACAAAAATAAGAAAGAAAAAAGTGTTTAAGGTTTTTATAATATGAACAACAAAACTTATGAAAATAATAGTTATAAAGATAATATGTATATTAAAACATATATAGCCTAAACTACCCTAATTCAGATTATAACAAAAGCTCCATTGCATATTATTTAAAAATGAATATGATGGAGACCAAACTTAACCAAACACTTTGAAGACTCAATTCTCCCTAATTTTCCTGTTTGTTTTAACATAGAAGATTCTAGAACTTTTAAAAAGGCGTTAAACATTTAATTTATTTTCTCAAACAAGCGATAAAGTCTATAGATGCGCTGTAATAAAAACCGTATCGGACTGGACGCTTTGACCTGTTGAGCAGGAAACCAGAACAGTGGCCTGTCCAATTAAGTTAAATAACCTATCAAAACAAAAACTATGGAAACTGATTGAGAACCACTGAAATCAGGAAAAACTAGAGCATCATGTGGTTTAAATAAAAAATAAATTTTAAATCTTAGAAAGAGACTGACTCGTGATCTTCTAAAGAAATTTTTAAAATTCCTTCTTAATAAGTGTAGAAGTAAAAGAAAATATATTTATTATGTGTGATTGGCAATTGTGTGGGACTAGAAAAAGAATAGAAGTTATTAAAAGGAGAATAAGTTACAGAACAATAAATTTCCATTTTTTTATAGGGTAGAGGACGAATAAACTGAATATAGAATACTTTTTTCTTTTTACATAAACCTCAATGGGTTTTTAATGGATATTCTCACACTACCTTTCATATTTTGAATTTTACGACCACTGTTAAAAAATTTTCTTTCATGGTTTGTGTTCTAGAGTGGGCTAAGACCTGCTCATCCGTCGGGCAGGCCATGCCCAACATTCTTTGGGGAAGGCCTAACAAGGCCCAAATCCCCCATATCGGGCACATATCTAAATATGCCGTGCAGACCCTCCCCTGTCGGGCAGAACCACGCGTCTTTCACACGATCTTCACGTGCCCACCCCGCAGGAGCACGTCATCAGGAAACTACCCAACTCTGAAAGAGCAGGTCAGCCCACCTTCCAGAGATCACGGGACAGTTGATCTAGGGCGAAGACCACTTGCTGGTCTTCGCTATGCCACATAAGCCCTAGCAGTCACTTGGGTTGGGCCTGGCATTCTGGCCCAATGCAAGTGACCGTTGGCCCTGCGTTGGGGTTTCACTATAAATACCCTCTCTTGCTAGAGGGTCAGTTATTCCATTCTCTACACCATTTCTGTATTTTCTCCCACTCTGATCCTTTACTCCTTTAAGAAGTAGAGTGTCTTGCAGATACACCCCCTCCTTCTCCCTACCTCCGCTGAACAGCTACCAATCATCGACGCATGGCCAATTAGCAATCTCTTCTGATCAGGTACGATCGATTTGTTTTTTATATAATTTTGTAGCAGTTTAGAGTATTATAATGTTTGTTTTACAAACTAAATTTTCATATTTTGAATTAAGCAATCATGTTAAAAGCCTATAAATTAGTATTGTTCTTTTAAAAAATTTCAAGATCAAATTCTAAATTTATTACTTATTTTTATTTACTAATTCTATATTTACTTAGGTATAACTATATTAATAGAAAATGTCAAAAACATATTTGTTTTGTAATAAAAAGTAAATAATACTTTATATTATATTAAAAAATTTAATGAAGTATTTTCGATTCGACCTAGGCCCGACTCTAGTATGAACTTTAAACCTTGAACTCTTATCTACACCGATTTATTTTTTGTTAGTTTTAACTACTGTAATTGATACTATTAATTAGATATTAAATATAAAAATTTACGAACATTTTGTAGTTCTCATATCGTAATTGAGTCCCACAAATTTTAAAATAGGAATATTTTCATTTTTATCTTTTTCAATTAACTTGACTCTTTTAAATTCACAACATCATCAGTTACTTAAATTTTGAAAACACCCTTAATTATTGTTTCCTTTCTTTTATGCAATCTATACTTTAAAAAGGCATTAATACATCGTTTTAATTTCTAATTGTGATTAATGGGATTAACGTGCTTCCTATATTAATGGTTAGTTTTGTTGATTTTCAATATAAAATTAATAATATTTACTAACATTTTATTATTAATAGTAGATAGAGGAATGAATATGTGAATAGAGGTATAAAAATAACGGTAAATATTTAGAAAAATAATTTTAAATGATTCTTTAGTAATTTAAATGAATAAATGATTTTGGACGTATTTTTGCGTGAGCAAAAGAGAAGACACTTCTTATGAATATGATAGATTAATTAATTTTCTTTCATGAAAGTTTGATTTGTTAAAACCATACTAATTATCATAAAAATTGATATAAAAATCAATTCTTAATTCAAATAATTAAAACATACGCCTATGTATTTATCGATAAATGTAATAAAAACATACCATCAAATCACAATTACAAATATTTCTATTGAATAATTTTTAAATGTTCTTTCTAAATGTATATGGTTTCGTGGTGTAGTTGGTTATCACGTCAGTCTAACACACTGAAGGTCCCCAGTTCGAGCCTGGGCGAAGCCAAGATGTTTAATTCTTTATCCAAATTTTATAAATTATGCCTAAACATTGACTTCGAAAATGTCGTACATGGTCCAATGTAAATATTCAAACACGTGAAATAAGATATGACATGCCCAGGACAATTTTGTAGTTCAAAAAGGGTCATCTTAAATCCCTAATTTTCCTGTTTGTTTTAACATAGAAGATTCTAGAACTTTTAAAAAGGGGTTAAACATTTAATTTATTTTCTCAAACAAGCGATAAAGTCTATAGATGCACTGTAATAAAAACCGTATCAGACTGGACGCTTTGACCTGTTGAGCAGGAAACCAGAACAGTGGCATGTCCAATTAAGTTAAATAACCTATCAAAACAAAAACTATGGAAACTGATTGAGAACCACTGAAATCGGGAAAAACTAAAGCATCATGTGGTTTAAATAAAAAATAAAATTTAAATCCTAGAAAGAGACTGACTCGTGATCTTCTAAAGAAATTTTTAAAATTCCTTCTTAATAAGTGTAGAAGTAAAAGAAAATATATTTATTATGTGTGATTGGAAATTGTGTGGGACTAGAAAAAGAATAGAAGTTATTAAAAGGAGAATAAGTTACAGAACAATAAATTTCCATTTTTTATGGGGTAGAGGACGAATAAACTGAATATAGAATACTTTTTTCTTTTTACATAAATTTCAATGGGTTTTTAATGGATATTCTCACACTACCTTTCATATTTTGAATTTTACGACCACTGTTAAAAATTTTGCTTTCATGGTTTGTGTTCTAGAGTGGGCTAAGACCTGCCCATCCGTCGGGCAGGCCATGCCCAACATTCTTTGGGGAAGGCCTAACAAGGCCCAAATCCCCCATATCGGGCACATATCTAAATATGTCGTGCAGACCCTCCCCTGTCGGGCAGAACCACACGTCTTTCACACGATCTTCACGTGCCCACCCCGCAGGAACACGTCATCAGGAAACTACCCAACTCTGAAAGAGCAGGTCAGCCCACCTTCCAGAGATCACGGGACAGTTGATCTAGGGCGAAGACCACGTGCTGGTCTTCGCTATGCCACATAAGCCCTAACAGTCACTTGGGTTGGGCCTTGCATTCTGGCCCAATGCAAGTGACCGTTGGCCCTGTGTTGGGGTTTCACTATAAATACCCTATCTTGCTAGAGGGTCAGTTATTCAATTCTCTACACCATTTCTGTATTTTATCCCACTCTGATCCTTTACTCCTTTAAGAAGTAGAGTGTCTTGCAGATACACCCCCTCCTTCTCCCTATCTCCGGTGAACAGCTACCAATCATCGACGCATGGCTAATCAGCAATCTCTTCTGATCAGGTACGATCGATTTGTTTTTGATATAATTTTGTAGCAGTTTAGAGTATTATAATGTTTGTTTTACAAACTAAATTTTCATATTTTGAATTAAGCAATCATGTTAAAAGCCTATAAATTAGTATTGTTCTTTTAAAAACTTTCAAGATCAAATTCTAAATTTATTACTTATTTTTATTTACTAATTCTATATTCACTTAGGTATAACTATATTAATAGAAAATGTCAAAAACATATTTGTTTTGTAATAAAAAGTAAGCAATACTTTATATTATATTAAAAAATTTAATGAAGTATTTTCGATTCGACCTAGGCCCGACTCTAGTATGAACTTTAAACCTTGAACTCTTATCTACACCGATTTATTTTTTGTTAGTTTTAACTACTGTAATAGATACTATTAATTAGATATTAAATATAAAAATTTACGTACATTTTGTAGTTCTCATATCGTAATTGAGTCCCACAAATTTTAAAATAGGAATATTTTCATTTTTATCTTTTTCAATTAACTTGACTCTTTTAAATTCACAACATCATCAGTTACTTAAATTTTGAAAACACCCTTAATTATTGTTTCCTTTCTTTTATGCAATCTATACTTTAAAAAGGCATTAATACATCGTTTTAATTTCTAATTGTGATTAATGGGATTAACGTGCTTCCTATATTAATGGTTAGTTTTGTTGATTTTCAATATAAAATTAATAATATTTACTAACATTTTATTATTAATAGTAGATAGAGAAATGAATATGTGAATAGAGGTATAAAAATAACGGTAAATATTTAGAAAAATAATTTTAAATGATTCTTTAGTAATTTAAATGAATAAATGATTTTGGACATATTTTTGTGTGAGCAAAAGAGAAGACACTTATTATGAATATGATAGATTAATTAATTTTCTTTCATGAAAGTTTGATTTGTTAAAACCATACTAATTATCATAAAAATTGATATAAAAATCAATTCTTAATTCAAATAATTAAAACATACGCCTATGTATTTATCGATAAATGTAATAAAAACATACCATCAAATCACAATTACAAATATTTCTATTGAATAATTTTTAAATGTTCTTTCCAAATGTATGTGGTTTTGTGGTGTAGTTGGTTATCACGTCAGTCTAACACACTGAAGGTCCCCAGTTCGAGCCTGGGCGAAGCCAAGGTGTTTAATTTTTTATCCAAATTTTATAAATTATGCCTAAACATTGACTTCGAAAATGTCGTACATGGTCCAATGTAAATATTCAAACACGTGAAATAAGATATGACATGACTTCGAAAATGTCGTACATGGTCCAATGTAAATATTCAAACACGTGAAATAAGATATGACATGCCCAGGACAATTTTGTGAATCAACAAAAAGGGTCATCTTAAATTCTAAATATCATGCTCAAAAGAGAGATACAAAAATAAGAAAGAAAAAAGTGTTTAAGGTTTTTATAATATGAACAACAAAACTTATAAAAATAATAGTTATAAAGATAATATGTATATTAAAACATATATAGCCTAAACTACCCTAATTCAGATTATAACAAAAGCTCCATTGCATATTATTTAAAAATGAATATGATGGAGACCAAACTTAACCAAACACTTTGAAGACTCAATTCTCCCTAATTTTCCTGTTTGTTTTAACATAGAAGATTCTAGAACTTTTAAAAAGGAGTTAAACATTTAATTTATTTTCTCAAACAAGCGATAAAGTCTATAGATGCACTGTAATAAAAACCGTATCGGACTGGACGCTTTGACCTGTTGAGCAGGAAACCAGAACAGTGGCATGTCCAATTAAGTTAAATAACCTATCAAAACAAAAACTATGGAAACTGATTGAGAACCACTGAAATCGGGAAAAACTAAAGCATCATGTGGTTTAAATAAAAAATAAAATTTAAATCCTAGAAAGAGACTGACTCGTGATCTTCTAAAGAAATTTTTAAAATTCCTTCTTAATAAGTGTAGAAGTAAAAGAAAATATATTTATTATGTGTGATTGGAAATTGTGTGGGACTAGAAAAAGAATAGAAGTTATTAAAAGGAGAATAAGTTACAGAACAATAAATTTCCATTTTTTATGGGGTAGAGGACGAATAAACTGAATATAGAATACTTTTTTCTTTTTACATAAATTTCAATGGGTTTTTAATGGATATTCTCACACTACCTTTCATATTTTGAATTTTACGACCACTGTTAAAAATTTTGCTTTCATGGTTTGTGTTCTAGAGTGGGCTAAGACCTGCCCATCCGTCGGGCAGGCCATGCCCAACATTCTTTGGGGAAGGCCTAACAAGGCCCAAATCCCCCATATCGGGCACATATCTAAATATGCCGTGCAGACCCTCCCCTGTCGGGCAGAACCACACGTCTTTCACACGATCTTCACGTGCCCACCCCGCAGGAACACGTCATCAGGAAACTACCCAACTCTGAAAGAGCAGGTCAGCCCACCTTCCAGAGATCACGGGACAGTTGATCTAGGGCGAAGACCACGTGCTGGTCTTCGCTATGCCACATAAGCCCTAGCAGTCACTTGGGTTGGGCCTTGCATTCTGGCCCAATGCAAGTGACCGTTGGCCCTGTGTTGGGGTTTCACTATAAATACCCTCTCTTGCTAGAGGGTCAGTTATTCCATTCTCTACACCATTTCTGTATTTTCTCCCACTCTGATCCTTTACTCCTTTAAGAAGTAGAGTGTCTTGCAGATACACCCCCTCCTTCTCCCTATCTCCGGTGAACAGCTACCAATCTTCGACGCATGGCTAATCAGCAATCTCTTCTGATCAGGTACGATCGATTTGTTTTTGATATAATTTTGTAGCAGTTTAGAGTATTATAATGTTTGTTTTACAAACTAAATTTTCATATTTTGAATTAAGCAATCATGTTAAAAGCCTATAAATTAGTATTGTTCTTTTAAAAACTTTCAAGATCAAATTCTAAATTTATTACTTATTTTTATTTACTAATTCTATATTCACTTAGGTATAACTATATTAATAGAAAATGTCAAAAACATATTTGTTTTGTAATAAAAAGTAAGCAATACTTTATATTATATTAAAAAATTTAATGAAGTATTTTCGATTCGACCTAGGCCCGACTCTAGTATGAACTTTAAACCTTGAACTCTTATCTACACCGATTTATTTTTTGTTAGTTTTAACTACTGTAATAGATACTATTAATTAGATATTAAATATAAAAATTTACGTACATTTTGTAGTTCTCATATCGTAATTGAGTCCCACAAATTTTAAAATAGGAATATTTTCATTTTTATCTTTTTCAATTAACTTGACTCTTTTAAATTCACAACATCATCAGTTACTTAAATTTTGAAAACACCCTTAATTATTGTTTCCTTTCTTTTATGCAATCTATACTTTAAAAAGGCATTAATACATCGTTTTAATTTCTAATTGTGATTAATGGGATTAACGTGCTTCCTATATTAATGGTTAGTTTTGTTGATTTTCAATATAAAATTAATAATATTTACTAACATTTTATTATTAATAGTAGATAGAGAAATGAATATGTGAATAGAGGTATAAAAATAACGGTAAATATTTAGAAAAATAATTTTAAATGATTCTTTAGTAATTTAAATGAATAAATGATTTTGGACATATTTTTGTGTGAGCAAAAGAGAAGACACTTATTATGAATATGATAGATTAATTAATTTTCTTTCATGAAAGTTTGATTTGTTAAAACCATACTAATTATCATAAAAATTGATATAAAAATCAATTCTTAATTCAAATAATTAAAACATACGCCTATGTATTTATCGATAAATGTAATAAAAACATACCATCAAATCACAATTACAAATATTTCTATTGAATAATTTTTAAATGTTCTTTCCAAATGTATGTGGTTTTGTGGTGTAGTTGGTTATCACGTCAGTCTAACACACTGAAGGTCCCCAGTTCGAGCCTGGGCGAAGCCAAGGTGTTTAATTTTTTATCCAAATTTTATAAATTATGCCTAAACATTGACTTCGAAAATGTCGTACATGGTCCAATGTAAATATTCAAACACGTGAAATAACTTCGAAAATGTCGTACATGGTCCAATGTAAATATTCAAACACGTGAAATAAGATATGACATGACTTCGAAAATGTCGTACATGGTCCAATGTAAATATTCAAACACGTGAAATAAGATATGACATGCCCAGGACAATTTTGTGAATCAACAAAAAGGGTCATCTTAAATTCTAAATATCATGCTCAAAAGAGAGATACAAAAATAAGAAAGAAAAAAGTGTTTAAGGTTTTTATAATATGAACAACAAAACTTATAAAAATAATAGTTATAAAGATAATATGTATATTAAAACATATATAGCCTAAACTACCCTAATTCAGATTATAACAAAAGCTCCATTGCATATTATTTAAAAATGAATATGATGGAGACCAAACTTAACCAAACACTTTGAAGACTCAATTCTCCCTAATTTTCCTGTTTGTTTTAACATAGAAGATTCTAGAACTTTTAAAAAGGAGTTAAACATTTAATTTATTTTCTCAAACAAGCGATAAAGTCTATAGATGCACTGTAATAAAAACCGTATCGGACTGGACGCTTTGACCTGTTGAGCAGGAAACCAGAACAGTGGCATGTCCAATTAAGTTAAATAACCTATCAAAACAAAAACTATGGAAACTGATTGAGAACCACTGAAATCGGGAAAAACTAAAGCATCATGTGGTTTAAATAAAAAATAAAATTTAAATCCTAGAAAGAGACTGACTCGTGATCTTCTAAAGAAATTTTTAAAATTCCTTCTTAATAAGTGTAGAAGTAAAAGAAAATATATTTATTATGTGTGATTGGAAATTGTGTGGGACTAGAAAAAGAATAGAAGTTATTAAAAGGAGAATAAGTTACAGAACAATAAATTTCCATTTTTTATGGGGTAGAGGACGAATAAACTGAATATAGAATACTTTTTTCTTTTTACATAAATTTCAATGGGTTTTTAATGGATATTCTCACACTACCTTTCATATTTTGAATTTTACGACCACTGTTAAAAATTTTGCTTTCATGGTTTGTGTTCTAGAGTGGGCTAAGACCTGCCCATCCGTCGGGCAGGCCATGCCCAACATTCTTTGGGGAAGGCCTAACAAGGCCCAAATCCCCCATATCGGGCACATATCTAAATATGCCGTGCAGACCCTCCCCTGTCGGGCAGAACCACACGTCTTTCACACGATCTTCACGTGCCCACCCCGCAGGAACACGTCATCAGGAAACTACCCAACTCTGAAAGAGCAGGTCAGCCCACCTTCCAGAGATCACGGGACAGTTGATCTAGGGCGAAGACCACGTGCTGGTCTTCGCTATGCCACATAAGCCCTAGCAGTCACTTGGGTTGGGCCTTGCATTCTGGCCCAATGCAAGTGACCGTTGGCCCTGTGTTGGGGTTTCACTATAAATACCCTCTCTTGCTAGAGGGTCAGTTATTCCATTCTCTACACCATTTCTGTATTTTCTCCCACTCTGATCCTTTACTCCTTTAAGAAGTAGAGTGTCTTGCAGATACACCCCCTCCTTCTCCCTATCTCCGGTGAACAGCTACCAATCTTCGACGCATGGCTAATCAGCAATCTCTTCTGATCAGGTACGATCGATTTGTTTTTGATATAATTTTGTAGCAGTTTAGAGTATTATAATGTTTGTTTTACAAACTAAATTTTCATATTTTGAATTAAGCAATCATGTTAAAAGCCTATAAATTAGTATTGTTCTTTTAAAAACTTTCAAGATCAAATTCTAAATTTATTACTTATTTTTATTTACTAATTCTATATTCACTTAGGTATAACTATATTAATAGAAAATGTCAAAAACATATTTGTTTTGTAATAAAAAGTAAACAATACTTTATATTATATTAAAAAATTTAATGAAGTATTTTCGATTCGACCTAGGCCCGACTCTAGTATGAACTTTAAACCTTGAACTCTTATCTACACCGATTTATTTTTTGTTAGTTTTAACTACTATAATAGATACTATTAATTAGATATTAAATATAAAAATTTACGAACATTTTGTAGTTCTCATATCGTAATTGAGTCCCACAAATTTTAAAATAGGAATATTTTCATTTTTATCTTTTTCAATTAACTTGACTCTTTTAAATTCACAACATCATCAGTTACTTAAATTTTGAAAACACCCTTAATTATTGTTTCCTTTCTTTTATGCAATCTATACTTTAAAAAGGCATTAATACATCGTTTTAATTTCTAATTGTGATTAATGGGATTAACGTGCTTCCTATATTAATGGTTAGTTTTGTTGATTTTCAATATAAAATTAATAATATTTACTAACATTATATTATTAATAGTATATAGAGAAATAAATATGTGAATAGAGGTATAAAAATAACGGTAAATATTTAGAAAAATATTTTTAAATGATTCTTTAGTAATTTAAATGAATAAATGATTTTGGACGTATTTTTGTGTGAGCAAAAGAGAAGACACTTATTATGAATATGATAGATTAATTAATTTTCTTTCATGAAAGTTTGATTTATTAAAACCATACTAATTATCATAAAAATTGATATAAAAATTAATTCTTAATTCAAATAATTAAAACATACGCCTATGTATTTATCGATAAATGTAATAAAAACATACCATCAAATCACAATTACAAATATTTCTATTGAATAATTTTTAAATGTTCTTTCCAAATGTATGTGGTTTCGTGGTGTAGTTGGTTATCACGTCAGTCTAACACACTGAAGGTCCCCAGTTCGAGCCTGGGCGAAGCCAAGATATTTAATTCTTTATCCAAATTTTATAAATTATGCCTAAACATTGACTTCGAAAATGTCGTACATGGTTCAATGTAAATATTCAAACACGTGAAATAAGATATGACATGCCCAGGACAATTTTGTGAATCAACGAAATACTTTATTTTCTTCGATAGAACTAGTAATAAAGAATAATAATTTTCCAAACTTTGAGGAACTCAATAAAGAAAAAGACATATTTTTCAAAAAGGGTCATCTTAAATTCTAAATATCATGCTCAAAAGAGAGATACAAAAATAAGAAAGAAAAAAGTGTTTAAGGTTTTTATAATATGAACAACAAAACTTATGAAAATAATAGTTATAAAGATAATATGTATATTAAAACATATATAGCCTAAACTACCCTAATTCAGATTATAACAAAAGCTCCATTGCATATTATTTAAAAATGAATATGATGGAGACCAAACTTAACCAAACACTTTGAAGACTCAATTCTCCCTAATTTTCCTGTTTGTTTTAACATAGAAGATTCTAGAACTTTTAAAAAGGAGTTAAACATTTAATTTATTTTCTCAAACAAGCGATAAAGTCTATAGATGCACTGTAATAAAAACCGTATCGGACTGGACGCTTTGACCTGTTGAGCAGGAAACCAGAACAGTGGCATGTCCAATTAAGTTAAATAACCTATTAAAACAAAAACTATGGAAACTGATTGAGAACCACTGAAATCGGGAAAAACTAGAGCATCATGTGGTTTAAATAAAAAATAAAATTTAAATCTTAGAAAGAGACTGACTCGTGATCTTCTAAAGAAATTTTTAAAATTCCTTCTTAATAAGTGTAGAAGTAAAAGAAAATATATTTATTATGTGTGATTGGCAATTGTGTGGGACTAGAAAAAGAATAGAAGTTATTAAAAGGAGAATAAGTTACAGAACAATAAATTTCCATTTTTTTATGGGGTAGAGGACGAATAAACTGAATATAGAATACTTTTTTCTTTTTACATAAATTTCAATGGGTTTTTAATGGATATTCTCACACTACCTTTCATATTTTGAATTTTACGACCACTGTTAAAAATTTTGCTTTCATGGTTTGTGTTCTAGAGTGGGCTAAGACCTGCCCATCCGTCGGGCAGGCCATGCCCAACATTCTTTGGGGAAGGCCTAACAAGGCCCAAATCCCCCATATCGGGCACATATCTAAATATGCCGTGCAGACCCTCCCCTGTCGGGCAGAACCACACGTCTTTCACACGATCTTCACGTGCCCACCCCGCAGGAACACGTCATCAGGAAACTACCCAACTCTGAAAGAGCAGGTCAGCCCACCTTCCAGAGATCACGGGACAGTTGATCTAGGGCGAAGACCACGTGCTGGTCTTCGCTATGCCACATAAGCCACAGCAGTCACTTGGGTTGGGCCTTGCATTCTGGCCCAATGCAAGTGACCGTTGGCCCTGTGTTGGGGTTTCACTATAAATACCCTCTCTTGCTAGAGGGTCAGTTATTCCATTCTCTACACCATTTCTGTATTTTCTCCCACTCTGATCCTTTACTCCTTTAAGAAGTAGAGTGTTTTGCAGATACACCCCCTCCTTCTCCCTATCTCCGGTGAACAGCTACCAATCATCGACGCAAGGCTAATCAGCAATCTCTTCTGATCAGGTACGATCGATTTGTTTTTGATATAATTTTGTAGCAGTTTAGAGTATTATAATGTTTGTCTTACAAACTAAATTTTCATATTTTGAATTAAGCAATCATGTTAAAAGCCTATAAATTAGTATTGTTCTTTTAAAAACTTTCAAGATCAAATTCTAAATTTATTACTTATTTTTATTTACTAATTCTATATTCACTTAGGTATAACTATATTAATAGAAAATGTCAAAAACATATTTGTTTTGTAATAAAAAGTAAACAATACTTTATATTATATTAAAAAATTTAATGAAGTATTTTCGATTCGACCTAGGCCCGACTCTAGTATGAACTTTAAACCTTGAACTCTTATCTACACCGATTTATTTTTTGTTAGTTTTAACTACTGTAATAGATACTATTAGTTAGATATTAAATATAAAAATTTACGAACATTTTGTAGTTCTCATATCGTAATTGAGTCCCACAAATTTAAAAATAGGAATATTTTCATTTTTATCTTTTTCAATTAACTTGACTCTTTTAAATTCACAACATCATCAGTTACTTAAATTTTGAAAACACCCTTATTTATTGTGTCCTTTCTTTTATGCAATCTATACTTTAAAAAGGCATTAATACATCGTTTTAATTTCTAATTGTGATTAATGGGATTAACGTGCTTCCTATATTAATGGTTAGTTTTGTTGATTTTCAATATAAAATTAATAATATTTACTAACATTTTATTATTAATAGTAGATAGAGAAATGAATATGTGAATAGAGGTATAAAAATAACGGTAAATATTTAGAAAAATAATTTTAAATGATTCTTTAGTAATTTAAATGAATAAATGATTTTGGACGTATTTTTGTGTGAGCAAAAGAGAAGACACTTATTATGAATATGATAGATTAATTAATTTTCTTTCATGAAAGTTTGATTTGTTAAAACCATACTAATTATCATAAAAATTGATATAAAAATCAATTCTTAATTCAAATAATTAAAACATACGCCTATGTATTTATCGATAAATGTAATAAAAACATACCATCAAATCACAATTACAAATATTTCTATTGAATAATTTTTAAATGTTCTTTCTAAATGTATGTGGTTTCATGGTGTAGTTGGTTATCACGTCAGTCTAACACACTGAAGGTCCCCAGTTCGAGCCTGGGCGAAGCCAAGATGTTTAATTCTTTATCCAAATTTTATAAATTATGCCTAAACATTGACTTCGAAAATGGCGTACATGGTCCAATGTAAATATTCAAACACGTGAAATAAGATATGACATGCCCAGGACAATTTTGTGAATCAACGAAATACTTTATTTTCTTCGATAGAACTAGTAATAAAGAATAATAATTTTCCAAACTTTGAGGAACTCAATAAAGAAAAAGACATATTTTTCAAAAAGGGTCATCTTAAATTCTAAATATCATGCTCAAAAGAGAGATACAAAAATAAGAAAGAAAAAAGTGTTTAAGGTTTTTATAATATGAACAACAAAACTTATGAAAATAATAGTTATAAAGATAATATGTATATTAAAACATATATAGCCTAAACTACCCTAATTCAGATTATAACAAAAGCTCCATTGCATATTATTTAAAAATGAATATGATGGAGACCAAACTTAACCAAACACTTTGAAGACTCAATTCTCCCTAATTTTCCTGTTTGTATTAACATAGAAGATTCTAGAACTTTTAAAAAGGAGTTAAACATTTAATTTATTTTCTCAAACAAGCGATAAAGTCTATAGATGCACTGTAATAAATACCGTATCGGACTGGACGCTTTGACCTGTTGAGCAGGAAACCAGAACAGTGGCATGTCCAATTAAGTTAAATAACCTATCAAAACAAAAACTATGGAAACTGATTGAGAACCACTGAAATCGGGAAAAACTAGAGCATCATGTGGTTTAAATAAAAATAAAATTTAAATCTTAGAAAGAGACTGACTCGTGATCTTCTAAAGAAATTTTTAAAATTCCTTCTTAATAAGTGTAGAAGTAAAATAAAATATATTTATTATGTGTGATTGGCAATTGTGTGGGACTAGAAAAAGAATAGAAGTTATTAAAAGGAGAATAAGTTACAGAACAATAAATTTCCATTTTTTTATGGGGTAGAGGACGAATAAACTGAATATAGAATACTTTTTTCTTTTTACATAAATTTCAATGGGTTTTTAATGGATATTCTCACACTACCTTTCATATTTTGAATTAAGTTAAATAACCTATCAAAACAAAAACTATGGAAACTGATTGAGAACCACTGAAATCGGGAAAAACTAGAGCATCATGTGGTTTAAATAAAAATAAAATTTAAATCTTAGAAAGAGACTGACTCGTGATCTTCTAAAGAAATTTTTAAAATTCCTTCTTAATAAGTGTAGAAGTAAAATAAAATATATTTATTATGTGTGATTGGCAATTGTGTGGGACTAGAAAAAGAATAGAAGTTATTAAAAGGAGAATAAGTTACAGAACAATAAATTTCCATTTTTTTATGGGGTAGAGGACGAATAAACTGAATATAGAATACTTTTTTCTTTTTACATAAATTTCAATGGGTTTTTAATGGATATTCTCACACTACCTTTCATATTTTGAATTTTACGACCACTGTTAAAAATTTTGCTTTCATGGTTTGTGTTCTAGAGTGGGCTAAGACCTGCCCATCCGTCGGGCAGGCCATGCCCAACATTCTTTGGGGAAGGCCTAACAAGGCCCAAATCCCCCATATCGGGCACATATCTAAATATGCCGTGCAGACCCTCCCCTGTCGGGCAGAACCACACGTCTTTCACACGATCTTCACGTGCCCACCCCGCAGGAACACGTCATCAGGAAACTACCCAACTCTGAAAGAGCAGGTCAGCCCACCTTCCAGAGATCACGGGACAGTTGATCTAGGGCGAAGACCACGTGCTGGTCTTCGCTATGCCACATAAGCCCTAGCAGTCACTTGGGTTGGGCCTTGCATTCTGGCCCAATGCAAGTGACCGTTGGCCCTGTGTTGGGGTTTCACTATAAATACCCTCTCTTGCTAGAGGGTCAGTTATTCCATTCTCTACACCATTTCTGTATTTTCTCCCACTCTGATCCTTTACTCCTTTAAGAAGTAGAGTGTCTTGCAGATACACCCCCTCCTTCTCCCTATCTCCGGTGAACAGCTACCAATCATCGACGCATGGCTAATCAGCAATCTCTTCTGATCAGGTACGATCGATTTGTTTTTGATATAATTTTGTAGCAGTTTAGAGTATTATAATGTTTGTCTTACAAACTAAATTTTCATATTTTGAATTAAGCAATCATGTTAAAAGCCTATAAATTAGTATTGTTCTTTTAAAAACTTTCAAGATCAAATTCTAAATTTATTACTTATTTTTATTTACTAATTCTATATTCACTTAGGTATAACTATATTAATAGAAAATGTCAAAAACATATTTGTTTTGTAATAAAAAGTAAACAATACTTTATATTATATTAAAAAATTTAATGAAGTATTTTCGATTCGACCTAGGCCCGACTCTAGTATGAACTTTAAACCTTGAACTCTTATCTACACCGATTTATTTTTTGTTAGTTTTAACTACTGTAATAGATACTATTAGTTAGATATTAAATATAAAAATTTACGAACATTTTGTAGTTCTCATATCGTAATTGAGTCCCACAAATTTAAAAATAGGAATATTTTCATTTTTATCTTTTTCAATTAACTTGACTCTTTTAAATTCACAACATCATCAGTTACTTAAATTTTGAAAACACCCTTATTTATTGTTTCCTTTCTTTTATGCAATCTATACTTTAAAAAGGCATTAATACATCGTTTTAATTTCTAATTGTGATTAATGGGATTAACGTGCTTCCTATATTAATGGTTAGTTTTGTTGATTTTCAATATAAAATTAATAATATTTACTAACATTTTATTATTAATAGTAGATAGAGAAATGAATACGTGAATAGAGGTATAAAAATAACGGTAAATATTTAGAAAAATAATTTTAAATGATTCTTTAGTAATTTAAATGAATAAATGATTTTGGACGTATTTTTGTGTGAGCAAAAGAGAAGACACTTATTATGAATATGATAGATTAATTAATTTTCTTTCATGAAAGTTTGATTTGTTAAAACCATACTAATTATCATAAAAATTGATATAAAAATCAATTCTTAATTCAAATAATTAAAACATACGCCTATGTATTTATCGATAAATGTAATAAAAACATACCATCAAATCACAATTACAAATATTTCTATTGAATAATTTTTAAATGTTCTTTCTAAATGTATATGGTTTCGTCGTGTAGTTGGTTATCACGTCAGTCTAACACACTGAAGGTCCCCAGTTTGAGCCTGGGCGAAGCCAAGATGTTTAATTCTTTATCCAAATTTTATAAATTATGCCTAAACATTGACTTCGAAAATGTCGTACATGGTCCAATGTAAATATTCAAACACGTGAAATAAGATATAACATGCCCAACGACAATTTCGTGAATCAACGAAATACTTTATTTTCTTCTATAGAACTAGTAATAAAGAATAATCATTTTCCAAACTTTGAGGAACTCAATAAAGAAAAAGACATATAGTTCAAAAAGGGTCATCTTAAATTCTAAATATCATGCTCAAAAGAGAGATACAAAAATAAGAAAGAAAAAAGTGTTTAAGGTTTTTATAATATGAACAACAAAACTTATGAAAATAATAGTTATAAAGATAATATGTATATTAAAACATATATAGCCTAAACTACCCTAATTCAGATTATAACAAAAGCTCCATTGCATATTATTTAAAAATGAATATGATGGAGACCAAACTTAACCAAACACTTTGAAGACTCAATTCTCCCTAATTTTCCTGTTTGTTTTATCATAGAAGATTCTAGAACTTTTAAAAAGGAGTTAAACATTTAATTTATTTTCTCAAACAAGCGATAAAGTCTATAGATGCGCTGTAATAAAAACCGTATCGGACTGGACGCTTTGACCTGTTGAGCAGGAAACCAGAACAGTGGCCTGTCCAATTAAGTTAAATAACCTATCAAAACAAAAACTATGGAAACTGATTGAGAACCACTGAAATCAGGAAAAACTAGAGCATCATGTGGTTTAAATAAAAAATAAAATTTAAATCTTAGAAAGAGACTGACTCGTGATCTTCTAAAGAAATTTTTAAAATTCCTTCTTAATAAGTGTAGAAGTAAAAGAAAATATATTTATTATGTGTGATTGGCAATTGTGTGGGACTAGAAAAAGAATAGAAGTTATTAAAAGGAGAATAAGTTACAGAACAATAAATTTCCATTTTTTTATGGGGTAGAGGACGAATAAACTGAATATAGAATACTTTTTTCTTTTTACATAAATTTCAATGGGTTTTTAATGGATATTCTCACACTACCTTTCATATTTTGAATTTTACGACCACTGTTAAAAAATTTGCTTTCATGGTTTGTGTTCTAGAGTGGGCTAAGACCTGCCCATCCGTCGGGCAGGCCATGCCCAACATTCTTTGGGGAAGGCCTAACAAGGCCCAAATCCCCCATATCGGGCACATATCTAAATATGCCGTGCAGACCCTCCCCTGTTGGGCAGAACCACACGTCTTTCACACGATCTTCACGTGCCCACCCCGCAGGAACACGTCATCAGGAAACTACCCAACTCTGAAAGAGCAGGTCAGTCCACCTTCCAGAGATCACGGGACAGTTGATCTAGGGCGAAGACCACGTGCTGGTCTTTGCTTTGCCACATAAGCCCTAGCAGTCAATTGGGTAGGTCCTGGCATTCTGGTCCAATGCAAGTGACCGTTGGCCCTGTGTTGGGGTTTCACTATAAATACCCTCTCTTGCTAGAGGGTCAGTTATTCCATTTTCTACACCATTTCTGTATTTTCTCCCACTCTGATCCTTTACTCCTTTAAGAAGTAGAGTGTCTTGCAGATACACCCCCTCCTTCTCCCTATCTCCGGTGAACAGCTACCAATCATCGACGCATGGCTAATCAGCAATCTCTTCTGATCAGGTACGATCGATTTGTTTTTGATATAATTTTGTAGCAGTTTAGAGTATTATAATGTTTGTTTTAAAAACTAAATTTTCATATTTTGAATTAAGCAATCATGTTAAAAGCCTATAAATTAGTATTGTTCTTTTAAAAACTTTCAAGATCAAATTCTAAATTTATTACTTATTTTTATTTACTAATTCTATATTCACTTAGGTATAACTATATTAATAGAAAATGTCAAAAACATATTTGTTTTGTAATAAAAAGTAAACAATACTTTATATTATATTAAAAAATTTAATGAAGTATTTTCGATTCGACCTAGGCCCGACTCTAGTATGAACTTTAAACCTTGAACTCTTATCTACACCGATTTATTTTTTGTTAGTTTTAACTACTGTAATAGATACTATTAATTAGATATTAAATATAAAAATTTACGAACATTTTGTAGTTCTCATATCGTAATTGAGTCCCACAAATTTTAAAATAGGAATATTTTCATTTTTATCTTTTTCAATTAACTTGACTCTTTTAAATTCACAACATCATCAGTTACTTAAATTTTGAAAACACCCTTAATTATTGTTTCCTTTCTTTTATGCAATCTATACTTTAAAAAGGCATTAATACATCGTTTTAATTTCTAATTGTGATTAATGGGATTAACGTGCTTCCTATATTAATGGTTAGTTTTGTTGATTTTCAATATAAAATTAATAATATTTACTAACATTTTATTATTAATAGTAGATAGAGAAATGAATACGTGAATAGAGGTATAAAAATAACGGTAAATATTTAGAAAAATAATTTTAAATGATTCTTTAGTAATTTAAATGAATAAATGATTTTGGACGTATTTTTGTGTGAGCAAAAGAGAAGACACTTATTATGAATATGATAGATTAATTAATTTTCTTTCATGAAAGTTTGATTTGTTAAAACCATACTAATTATCATAAAAATTGATATAAAAATCAATTCTTAATTCAAATAATTAAAACATACGCCTATGTATTTATCGATAAATGTAATAAAAACATACCATCAAATCACAATTACAAATATTTCTATTGAATAATTTTTAAATGTTCTTTCTAAATGTATATGGTTTCGTCGTGTAGTTGGTTATCACGTCAGTCTAACACACTGAAGGTCCCCAGTTCGAGCCTGGGCGAAGCCAAGATGTTTAATTCTTTATCCAAATTTTATAACGTGAAATAAGATATAACATGCCCAACGACAATTTCGTGAATCAACGAAATACTTTATTTTCTTCTATAGAACTAGTAATAAAGAATAATCATTTTCCAAACTTTGAGGAACTCAATAAAGAAAAAGACATATAGTTCAAAAAGGGTCATCTTAAATTCTAAATATCATGCTCAAAAGAGAGATACAAAAATAAGAAAGAAAAAAGTGTTTAAGGTTTTTATAATATGAACAACAAAACTTATGAAAATAATAGTTATAAAGATAATATGTATATTAAAACATATATAGCCTAAACTACCCTAATTCAGATTATAACAAAAGCTCCATTGCATATTATTTAAAAATGAATATGATGGAGACCAAACTTAACCAAACACTTTGAAGACTCAATTCTCCCTAATTTTCCTGTTTGTTTTATCATAGAAGATTCTAGAACTTTTAAAAAGGAGTTAAACATTTAATTTATTTTCTCAAACAAGCGATAAAGTCTATAGATGCGCTGTAATAAAAACCGTATCGGACTGGACGCTTTGACCTGTTGAGCAGGAAACCAGAACAGTGGCCTGTCCAATTAAGTTAAATAACCTATCAAAACAAAAACTATGGAAACTGATTGAGAACCACTGAAATCAGGAAAAACTAGAGCATCATGTGGTTTAAATAAAAAATAAAATTTAAATCTTAGAAAGAGACTGACTCGTGATCTTCTAAAGAAATTTTTAAAATTCCTTCTTAATAAGTGTAGAAGTAAAAGAAAATATATTTATTATGTGTGATTGGCAATTGTGTGGGACTAGAAAAAGAATAGAAGTTATTAAAAGGAGAATAAGTTACAGAACAATAAATTTCCATTTTTTTATGGGGTAGAGGACGAATAAACTGAATATAGAATACTTTTTTCTTTTTACATAAATTTCAATGGGTTTTTAATGGATATTCTCACACTACCTTTCATATTTTGAATTTTACGACCACTGTTAAAAAATTTGCTTTCATGGTTTGTGTTCTAGAGTGGGCTAAGACCTGCCCATCCGTCGGGCAGGCCATGCCCAACATTCTTTGGGGAAGGCCTAACAAGGCCCAAATCCCCCATATCGGGCACATATCTAAATATGCCGTGCAGACCCTCCCCTGTTGGGCAGAACCACACGTCTTTCACACGATCTTCACGTGCCCACCCCGCAGGAACACGTCATCAGGAAACTACCCAACTCTGAAAGAGCAGGTCAGTCCACCTTCCAGAGATCACGGGACAGTTGATCTAGGGCGAAGACCACGTGCTGGTCTTTGCTTTGCCACATAAGCCCTAGCAGTCAATTGGGTAGGTCCTGGCATTCTGGTCCAATGCAAGTGACCGTTGGCCCTGTGTTGGGGTTTCACTATAAATACCCTCTCTTGCTAGAGGGTCAGTTATTCCATTTTCTACACCATTTCTGTATTTTCTCCCACTCTGATCCTTTACTCCTTTAAGAAGTAGAGTGTCTTGCAGATACACCCCCTCCTTCTCCCTATCTCCGGTGAACAGCTACCAATCATCGACGCATGGCTAATCAGCAATCTCTTCTGATCAGGTACGATCGATTTGTTTTTGATATAATTTTGTAGCAGTTTAGAGTATTATAATGTTTGTTTTAAAAACTAAATTTTCATATTTTGAATTAAGCAATCATGTTAAAAGCCTATAAATTAGTATTGTTCTTTTAAAAACTTTCAAGATCAAATTCTAAATTTATTACTTATTTTTATTTACTAATTCTATATTCACTTAGGTATAACTATATTAATAGAAAATGTCAAAAACATATTTGTTTTGTAATAAAAAGTAAACAATACTTTATATTATATTAAAAAATTTAATGAAGTATTTTCGATTCGACCTAGGCCCGACTCTAGTATGAACTTTAAACCTTGAACTCTTATCTACACCGATTTATTTTTTGTTAGTTTTAACTACTGTAATAGATACTATTAATTAGATATTAAATATAAAAATTTACGAACATTTTGTAGTTCTCATATCGTAATTGAGTCCCACAAATTTTAAAATAGGAATATTTTCATTTTTATCTTTTTCAATTAACTTGACTCTTTTAAATTCACAACATCATCAGTTACTTAAATTTTGAAAACACCCTTAATTATTGTTTCCTTTCTTTTATGCAATCTATACTTTAAAAAGGCATTAATACATCGTTTTAATTTCTAATTGTGATTAATGGGATTAACGTGCTTCCTATATTAATGGTTAGTTTTGTTGATTTTCAATATAAAATTAATAATATTTACTAACATTTTATTATTAATAGTAGATAGAGAAATGAATATGTGAATAGAGGTATAAAAATAACGGTAAATATTTAGAAAAATAATTTTAAATGATTCTTTAGTAATTTAAATGAATAAATGATTTTGGACGTATTTTTGTGTGAGCAAAAGAGAAGACACTTATTATGAATATGATAGATTAATTAATTTTCTTTCATGAAAGTTTGATTTGTTAAAACCATACTAATTATCATAAAAATTGATATAAAAATCAATTCTTAATTCAAATAATTAAAACATACGCCTATGTATTTATCGATAAATGTAATAACAACATACCATCAAATCACAATTACAAATATTTCTATTGAATAATTTTTAAATGTTCTTTCTAAATGTATGTGGTTTCGTGGTGTAGTTGGTTATCACGTCAGTCTAACACACTGAAGGTCCCCAGTTCGAGCCTGGGCGAAGCAAAGATGTTTAATTCTTTATCAAAATTTTATAAATTATGCCTAAACATTGACTTCGAAAATGTCGTACATGGTTCAATGTAAATATTCAAACACGTGAAATAAGATATGACATGCCCAGGACAATTTTGTGAATCAACGAAATACTTTATTTTCTTCGATAGAACTAGTAATAAAGAATAATAATTTTCCAAACTTTGAGGAACTCAATAAAGAAAAAGACATATTTTTCAAAAAGGGTCATCTTAAATTCTAAATATCATGCTCAAAAGAGAGATACAAAAATAAGAAAGAAAAAAGTGTTTAAGGTTTTTATAATATGAACAACAAAACTTATGAAAATAATAGTTATAAAGATAATATGTATATTAAAACATATATAGCCTAAACTACCCTAATTCAGATTATAACAAAAGCTTCATTGCATATTATTTAAAAATGAATATGATGGAGACCAAACTTAACCAAACACTTTGAAGACTCAATTCTCCCTAATTTTCCTGTTTGTTTTAACATAGAAGATTCTAGAACTTTTAAAAAGGAGTTAAACATTTAATTTATTTTCCCAAACAAGCGATAAAGTCTATAGATGCACTGTAATAAAAACCGTATCGGACTGGACGCTTTGACCTGTTGAGCAGGAAACCAGAACAGTGGCATGTCCAATTAGGTTAAATAACCTATCAAAACAAAAACTATGGAAACTGATTGAGAACCACTGAAATCGGGAAAAACTAGATCATCATGTGGTTTAAATAAAAAATAAAATTTAAATCTTAGAAAGAGACTGACTTGTGATCTTCTAAAGAAATTTTTAAAATTCCTTCTTAATAAGTGTAGAAGTAAAAGAAAATATATTTATTATGTGTGATTGGCAATTGTGTGGGACTAGAAAAAGAATAGAAGTTATTAAAAGGAGAATAAGTTACAGAACAATAAATTCTAAATATCATGCTCAAAAGAGAGATACAAAAATAAGAAAGAAAAAAGTGTTTAAGGTTTTTATAATATGAACAACAAAACTTATGAAAATAATAGTTATAAAGATAATATGTATATTAAAACATATATAGCCTAAACTACCCTAATTCAGATTATAACAAAAGCTTCATTGCATATTATTTAAAAATGAATATGATGGAGACCAAACTTAACCAAACACTTTGAAGACTCAATTCTCCCTAATTTTCCTGTTTGTTTTAACATAGAAGATTCTAGAACTTTTAAAAAGGAGTTAAACATTTAATTTATTTTCCCAAACAAGCGATAAAGTCTATAGATGCACTGTAATAAAAACCGTATCGGACTGGACGCTTTGACCTGTTGAGCAGGAAACCAGAACAGTGGCATGTCCAATTAAGTTAAATAACCTATCAAAACAAAAACTATGGAAACTGATTGAGAACCACTGAAATCGGGAAAAACTAGATCATCATGTGGTTTAAATAAAAAATAAAATTTAAATCTTAGAAAGAGACTGACTTGTGATCTTCTAAAGAAATTTTTAAAATTCCTTCTTAATAAGTGTAGAAGTAAAAGAAAATATATTTATTATGTGTGATTGGCAATTGTGTGGGACTAGAAAAAGAATAGAAGTTATTAAAAGGAGAATAAGTTACAGAACAATAAATTTCCATTTTTTTATGGGGTAGAGGACGAATAAACTGAATATAGAATACTTTTTTCTTTTTACATAAATTTCAATGGGTTTTTAATGGATATTCTCACACTACCTTTCATATTTTGAATTTTACGACCACCGTTAAAAATTTTGCTTTCATGGTTTGTGTTCTAGAGTGGGCTAAGACCTGCCCATCCGTCGGGCAGGCCATGCTCAACATTCTTTGGGGAAGGCCTAACAAGGCCCAAATCCCCCATATCGGGCACATATCTAAATATGCTGTGCAGACCCTCCCCTGTCGGGCAGAACCACACGTCTTTCACACGATCTTCACGTGCCCACCCCGCAGGAACACGTCATCAGGAAACTACCCAACTCTGAAAGAGCAGGTCAGCCCACCTTCCAGAGATCACGGGACAGTTGATCTAGGGCGAAGACCACGTGCTGGTCTTCGCTATGCCACATAAGCCCTAGCAGTCACTTGGGTTGGGCCTTGCATTCTGGCCCAATGCAAGTGACCGTTGGCCCTGTGTTGGGGTTTCACTATAAATACCCTCTCTTGCTAGAGGGTCAGTTATTCCATTCTCTACACCATTTCTGTATTTTCTCCCACTCTGATCCTTTACTCCTTTAAGAAGTAGAGTGTCTTGCAGATACACCCCCTCCTTCTCCCTATCTCCGATGAACAGCTACCAATCATCGACGCATGGCTAATCAGCAATCTCTTCTGATCAGGTACGATCGATTTGTTTTTGATATAATTTTGTAGCAGTTTAGAGTATTATAATGTTTGTTTTACAAACTAAATTTTCATATTTTGAATTAAGCAATCATGTTAAAAGCCTATAAATTAGTATTGTTCTTTTAAAAACTTTCAAGATCAAATTCTAAATTTATTACTTATTTTTATTTACTAATTCTATATTCACTTAGGTATAACTATATTAATAGAAAATGTCAAAAACATATTTGTTTTGTAATAAAAAGTAAACAATACTTTATATTATATTAAAAAATTTAATGAAGTATTTTCGATTCGACCTAGGCCCGACTCTAGTATGAACTTTAAACCTTGAACTCTTATCTACACCGATTTATTTTTTGTTAGTTTTAACTACTGTAATAGATACTATTAATTAGATATTAACTATAAAAATTTACGAACATTTTGTAGTTCTCATATCGTAATTGAGTCCCACAAATTTTAAAATAGGAATATTTTCATTTTTATCTTTTTCAATTAACTTGACTCTTTTAAATTCACAACATCATCAGTTACTTAAATTTTGAAAACACTCTTAATTATTGTTTCCTTTCTTTTATGCAATCTATACTTTAAAAAGGCATTAATACATCGTTTTAATTTCTAATTGTGATTAATGGGATTAACGTGCTTCCTATATTAATGGTTAGTTTTGTTGATTTTCAATATAAAATTAATAATATTTACTAACATTTTATTATTAATAGTAGATAGAGAAATGAATATGTGAATAGAGGTATAAAAATAACGGTAAATATTTAGAAAAATAATTTTAAATGATTCTTTAGTAATTTAAATGAATAAATGATTTTGGACGTATTTTTGTGTGAGCAAAAGAGAAGACACTTATTATGAATATGATAGATTAATTAATTTTCTTTCATGAAAGTTTGATTTGTTAAAACCATACTAATTATCATAAAAATTGATATAAAAATCAATTCTTAATTCAAATAATTAAAACATACGCCTATGTATTTATCGATAAATGTAATAAAAACATACCATCAAATCACAATTACAAATATTTCTATTGAATAATTTTTAAATTTTCTTTCTAAATGTATGTGGTTTCGTGGTGTAGTTGGTTATCACGTCAGTCTAACACACTGAAGGTCCCCAGTTCGAGCCTGGGCGAAGCCAAGATGTTTAATTCTTTATCCAAATTTTATAAATTATGCCTAAACATTGACTTCGAAAATGTCGTACATGGTTCAATGTAAATATTCAAACACGTGAAATAAGATATGACATGCCCAGGACAATTTTGTGAATCAACGAAATACTTTATTTTCTTCGATAGAACTAGTAATAAAGAATAATAATTTTCCAAACTTTGAGGAACTCAATAAAGAAAAAGACATATTTTTCAAAAAGGATCATCTTAAATTCTAAATATCATGCTCAAAAGAGAGATACAAAAATAAGAAAGAAAAAAGTGTTTAAGGTTTTTATAATATGAACAACAAAACTTATGAAAATAATAGTTATAAAGATAATATGTATATTAAAACATATATAGCCTAAACTACCCTAATTCAGATTATAACAAAAGCTTCATTGCATATTATTTAAAAATGAATATGATGGAGACCAAACTTAACCAAACACTTTGAAGACTCAATTCTCCCTAATTTTCCTGTTTGTTTTAACATAGAAGATTCTAGAACTTTTAAAAAGGAGTTAAACATTTAATTTATTTTCCCAAACAAGCGATAAAGTCTATAGATGCACTGTAATAAAAACCGTATCGGACTGGACGTTTTGACCTGTTGAGCAGGAAACCAGAACAGTGGCATGTCCAATTAAGTTAAATAACCTATCAAAACAAAAACTATGGAAACTGATTGAGAACCACTGAAATCGGGAAAAACTAGATCATCATGTGGTTTAAATAAAAAATAAAATTTAAATCTTAGAAAGAGACTGACTTGTGATCTTCTAAAGAAATTTTTAAAATTCCTTCTTAATAAGTGTAGAAGTAAAAGAAAATATATTTATTATGTGTGATTGGCAATTGTGTGGGACTAGAAAAAGAATAGAAGTTATTAAAAGGAGAATAAGTTACAGAACAATAAATTTCCATTTTTTTATGGGGTAGAGGACGAATAAACTGAATATAGAATACTTTTTTCTTTTTACATAAATTTCAATGGGTTTTTAATGGATATTCTCACACTACCTTTCATATTTTGAATTTTACGACCACCGTTAAAAATTTTGCTTTCATGGTTTGTGTTCTAGAGTGGGCTAAGACCTGCCCATCCGTCGGGCAGGCCATGCTCAACATTCTTTGGGGAAGGCCTAACAAGGCCCAAATCCCCCATATCGGGCACATATCTAAATATGCTGTGCAGACCCTCCCCTGTCGGGCAGAACCACACGTCTTTCACACGATCTTCACGTGCCCACCCCGCAGGAACACGTCATCAGGAAACTACCCAACTCTGAAAGAGCAGGTCAGCCCACCTTCCAGAGATCACGGGACAGTTGATCTAAGGCGAAGACCACGTGCTGGTCTTCGCTATGCCACATAAGCCCTAGCAGTCACTTGGGTTGGGCCTTGCATTCTGGCCCAATGCAAGTGACCGTTGGCCCTGCGTTGGGGTTTCACTATAAATACCCTCTCTTGCTAGAGGGTCAGTTATTCCATTCTCTACACCATTTCTGTATTTTCTCCCACTCTGATCCTTTACTCCTTTAAGAAGTAGAGTGTCTTGCAGATACACCCCCTCCTTCTCCCTATCTCCGGTGAACAGCTACCAATCATCGACGCATGGCTAATCAGCAATCTCTTCTGATCAGGTACGATCGATTTGTTTTTGATATAATTTTGTAGCAGTTTAGAGTATTATAATGTTTGTTTTACAAACTAAATTTTCATATTTTGAATTAAGCAATCATGTTAAAAGCCTATAAATTAGTATTGTTCTTTTAAAAACTTTCAAGATCAAATTCTAAATTTATTACTTATTTTTATTTACTAATTCTATATTCACTTAGGTATAACTATATTAATAGAAAATGTCAAAAACATATTTGTTTTGTAATAAAAAGTAAACAATACTTTATATTATATTAAAAAATTTAATGAAGTATTTTCGATTCGACCTAGGCCCGACTCTAGTATGAACTTTAAACCTTGAACTCTTATCTACACCGATTTATTTTTTGTTAGTTTTAACTACTGTAATAGATACTATTAATTAGATATTAAATATAAAAATTTACGAACATTTTGTAGTTCTCATATCGTAATTGAGTCCCACAAATTTTAAAATAGGAATATTTTCATTTTTATCTTTTTCAATTAACTTGACTCTTTTAAATTCACAACATCATCAGTTACTTAAATTTTGAAAACACCCTTAATTATTGTTTCCTTTCTTTTATCCAATCTATACTTTAAAAAGGCATTAATACATCGTTTTAATTTCTAATTGTGATTAATGGGATTAACGTGCTTCCTATATTAATGGTTAGTTTTGTTGATTTTCAATATAAAATTAATAATATTTACTAACATTTTATTATTAATAGTAGATAGAGAAATGAATATGTGAATAGAGGTATAAAAATAACGGTAAATATTTAGAAAAATAATTTTAAATGATTCTTTAGTAATTTAAATGAATAAATGATTTTGGACGTATTTTTGTGTGAGCAAAAGAGAAGACACTTATTATGAATATGATAGATTAATTAATTTTCTTTCATGAAAGTTTGATTTGTTAAAACCATACTAATTATCATAAAAATTGATATAAAAATCAATTCTTAATTCAAATAATTAAAACATACGCCTATGTATTTATCGATAAATGTAATAAAAACATACCATCAAATCACAATTACAAATATTTCTATTGAATAATTTTTAAATGTTCTTTCTAAATGTATGTGGTTTCGTGGTGTAGTTCGTTATCACGTCAGTCTAACACACTGAAGGTCCCCAGTTCGAGCCTGGGCGAAGCCAAGATGTTTAATTCTTTATCCAAATTTTATAAATTATGCCTAAACATTGACTTTCTTCGATAGAACTAGTAATAAAGAATAATAATTTTCCAAACTTTGAGGAACTCAATAAAGAAAAAGACATATAGTTCAAAAAGGGTCATCTTAAATTCTAAATATCATGCTCAAAAGAGAGATACAAAAATAAGAAAGAAAAAAGTGTTTAAGGTTTTTATAATATGAACAACAAAACTTATAAAAATAATAGTTATAAAGATAATATTTATATTAAAACATATATAGCCTAAACTACCCTAATTCAGATTATAACAAAAGCTCCATTTTATATTATTTAAAAATGAATATGATGGAGACCAAACTTAACCAAACACTTTGAAGACTCAATTCTCCCTAATTTTCCTGTTTGTTTTAACATAGAAGATTCTAGAACTTTCAAAAAGGGTCATCTTAAATTCTAAATATCATGCTCAAAAGAGAGATACAAAAATAAGAAAGAAAAAAGTGTTTAAGGTTTTTATAATATGAACAACAAAACTTATAAAAATAATAGTTATAAAGATAATATTTATATTAAAACATATATAGCCTAAACTACCCTAATTCAGATTATAACAAAAGCTCCATTGCATATTATTTAAAAATGAATATGATGGAGACCAAACTTAACCAAACACTTTGAAGACTCAATTCTCCCTAATTTCCCTGTTTGTTTTAACATAGAAGATTCTAGAACTTTTAAAAAGGAGTTAAACATTTAATTTATTTTCTCAAACAAGCGATAAAGTCTATAGATGCACGGTAATAAAAACCGTATCGGACTGGACGCTTTGACCTATTGAGCAGGAAACCAGAACAGTGGCATGTCCAATTAAGTTAAATAACCTATCAAAACAAAAACTATGGAAACTGATTGAGAACCACTGAAATCGGGAAAAACTAGAGCATCATGTGGTTTAAATAAAAAATAAAATTTAAATCTTAGAAAGAGACTGACTCGTGATCTTCTAAAGAAATTTTTAAAATTCCTTCTTAATAAGTGTAGAAGTAAAAGAAAATATATTTATTATGTGTGATTGGCAATTGTGTGGGACTAGAAAAAGAATAGAAGTTATTAAAAGGAGAATAAGTTACAGAACAATAAATTTCCATTTTTTTATGGGGTAGAGGACGAATAAAATGAATATAGAATACTTTTTTCTTTTTACATAAATTTCAATGGGTTTTTAATGGATATTCTCACACTACCTTTCATATTTTGAATTTTACGACCACTGTTAAAAATTTTGCTTTCATGGTTTGTGTTCTAGAGTGGGCTAAGACCTGCCCATCCGTCGGCTAGGCCATGCCCAACATTCTTTGGGGAAGGCCTAACAAGGCCCAAATCCCCCATATCGGGCACATATCTAAATATGCCGTGCAGACCCTCCCCTGTCGGGCAGAACCACACGTCTTTCACACGATCTTCACGTGCCCACCCCGCAGGAACACGTCATCAGGAAACTACCCAACTCTGAAAGAGCAGGTCAGCCCACCTTCCAGAGATCACGGGACAGTTGATCTAGGGCGAAGACCACGTGCTGGTCTTCGCTATGCCACATAAGCCCTAGCAGTCACTTGGGTTGGGCCTTGCATTCTGGCCCAATGCAAGTGACCGTTGGCCCTGTGTTGGGGTTTCACTATAAATACCCTCTCTTACTAGAGGGTCAGCTATTCCATTCTCTACACCATTTCTGTATTTTCTCCCACTCTGATCCTTTACTCCTTTAAGAAGTAGAGTGTCTTGCAGATACACCCCCTCCTTCTCCCTATCTCCGGTGAACAGCTACCAATCATCGACGCATGGCTAATCAGAATTCTCTTCTGATCAGGTACGATCGATTTGTTTTTGATATAATTTTGTAGCAGTTTAGAGTATTATAATGTTTGTTTTACAAACTAAATTTTCATATTTTGAATTAAGCAATCATGTTAAAAGCCTATAAATTAGTATTGTTCTTTTAAAAACTTTCAAGATCAAATTCTAAATTTATTACTTATTTTTATTTACTAATTCTATATTCACTTAGGTATAACTATATTAATAGAAAATGTCAAAAACATATTTGTTTTGTAATAAAAAGTAAACAATACTTTATATTATATTAAAAAATTTAATGAAGTATTTTCGATTCGACCTAGGCCCGACTCTAGTATGAACTTTAAACCTTGAACTCTTATCTACACTGATTTATTTTTTGTTAGTTTTAACTACTGTAATAGATACTATTAATTAGATATTAAATATAAAAATTTACGAACATTTTGTAGTTCTCATATCGTAATTGAGTCCCACAAATTTTAAAATAGGAATATTTTCATTTTTATCTTTTTCAATTAACTTGACTCTTTTAAATTCACAACATCATCAGTTACTTAAATTTTGAAAACACCCTTAATTATTGTTTCCTTTCTTTTATGCAATCTATACTTTAAAAAGGCATTAATACATCGTTTTAATTTCTAATTGTGATTAATGGGATTAACGTGCTTCCTATATTAATGGTTAGTTTTGTTGATTTTCAATATAAAATTAATAATATTTACTAACATTTTATTATTAATAGTAGATAGAGAAATGAATATGTGAATAGAGGTATAAAAATAACGGTAAATATTTAGAAAAATAATTTTAAATGATTCTTTAGTAATTTAAATGAATAAATGATTTTGGACGTATTTTTGTGTGAGCAAAAGAGAAGACACTTATTATGAATATGATAGATTAATTAATTTTCTTTCATGAAAGTTTGATTTGTTAAAACCATACTAATTATCATAAAAATTGATATAAAAATCAATTCTTAATTCAAATAATTAAAACATACGCCTATGTATTTATCGATAAATGTAATAAAAACATACCATCAAATCACAATTACAAATATTTCTATTGAATAATTTTTAAATGTTCTTTCTAAATGTATGTGGTTTCGTGGTGTAGTTGGTTATCACGTCAGTCTAACACACTGAAGGTCCCCAGTTCGAGCTTGGGCGAAGCCAAGATGTTTAATTCTTTTTCCAAATTTTATAAATTATGCCTAAACATTGACTTCGAAAATGTCGTACATGGTCCAATGTAAATATTCAAACACGTGAAATAAGATATGACATGCCCAGGACAATTTTGTGAATCAACGAAATACTTTATTTTCTTCGATAGAACTAGTAATAAAGAATAATAATTTTCCAAACTTTGAGGAACTCAATAAAGAAAAAGACATATAGTTCAAAAAGGGTCATCTTAAATTCTAAATATCATGCTCAAAAGAGAGATACAAAAATAAGAAAGAAAAAAGTGTTTAAGGTTTTTATAATATGAACAACAAAACTTATGAAAATAATAGTTATAAAGATAATATGTATATTAAAACATATATAGCCTAAACTACCCTAATTCAGATTATAACAAAAGCTCCATTGCATATTATTTAAAAATGAATATGATGGAGACCATACTTAACCAAACACTTTGAAGACTCAATTCTCCCTAATTTTCCTGTTTGTTTTAACATAGAAGATTCTAGAACTTTTAAAAAGGAGTTAAACATTTAATTTATCTTCTCAAACAAGCGATAAAGTCTATAGATGCACTGTAATAAAAACCGTATCGGACTGGACGCTTTGACCTGTTGAGCAGGAAACCAGAACAGTGGCATGTCCAATTAAGTTAAATAACCTATCAAAACAAAAACTATGGAAACTGATTGAGAACCACTGAAATCGGGAAAAACTAGAGCATCATGTGGTTTAAATAAAAAATAAAATTTAAATCTTAGAAAGAGACTGACTCGTGATCTTCTAAAGAAATTTTTAAAATTCCTTCTTAATAAGTGTAGAAGTAAAAGAAAATATATTTATTATGTGTGATTGGCAATTGTGTGGGACTAGAAAAAGAATAGAAGTTATTAAAAGGAGAATAAGTTACAGAACAATAAATTTCCATTTTTTTATGGGGTAGAGGACGAATAAACTGAATATAGAATACTTTTTTCTTTTTACATAAATTTCAATGGGTTTTTAATGGATATTCTCACACTACCTTTCATATTTTGAATTTTACGACCACTGTTAAAAATTTTGCTTTCATGGTTTGTGTTCTAGGGTGGGCTAAGACCTGCCCATCCGTCGGGCAGGCCATGCCCAACATTCTTTGGGGAAGGCCTAACAAGGCCCAAATCCCCCATATCGGGCACATATCTAAATATGCCGTGCAGACCCTCCCCTGTCGGGCAGAACCACACGTCTTTCACACGATCTTCACGTGCCCACCCCGCAGGAACACGTCATCAGGAAACTACCCAACTCTGAAAGAGCAGGTCAGCCCACCTTCCAGAGATCACGGGACAGTTGATCTAATGCGAAGACCACGTGCTGGTCTTCGCTATGCCACATAAGCCCTAGCAGTCACTTGGGTTGGGCCTTGCATTCTGACCCAATGCAAGTGACCGTTGGCCCTGTGTTGGGGTTTCACTATAAATACCCTCTCTTGCTAGAGGGTCAGTTATTCCATTCTCTACACCATTTCTGTATTTTCTCCCACTCTGATCCTTTACTCCTTTAAGAAGTAGAGTGTCTTGCAGATACACCCCCTCCTTCTCCCTATCTCCGGTGAACAGCTACCAATCATCGACGCATGGCTAATCAGCAATCTCTTCTGATCAGGTACGATCGATTTGTTTTTGATATAATTTTGTAGCAGTTTAGAGTATTATAATGTTTGTTTTAAAAACTAAATTTTCATATTTTGAATTAAGCAATCATGTTAAAAGCCTATAAATTAGTATTGTTCTTTTAAAAACTTTCAAGATCAAATTCTAAATTTATTACTTATTTTTATTTACTAATTCTATATTCACTTAGGTATAACTATATTAATAGAAAATGTCAAAAACATATTTGTTTTGTAATAAAAAGTAAACAATACTTTATATTATATTAAAAAATTTAATGAAGTATTTTCGATTCGACCTAGGCCCGACTCTAGTATGAACTTTAAACCTTGAACTCTTATCTACACCGATTTATTTTTTGTTAGTTTTAACTACTGTAATAGATACTATTAATTAGATATTAAATATAAAAATTTACGAACATTTTGTAGTTCTCATATCGTAATTGAGTCCCACAAATTTTAAAATAGGAATATTTTCATTTTTATCTTTTTCAATTAACTTGACTCTTTTAAATTCACAACATCATCAGTTACTTAAATTTTGAAAACACCCTTAATTATTGTTTCCTTTCTTTTATGCAATCTATACTTTAAAAAGGCATTAATACATCGTTTTAATTTCTAATTGTGATTAATGGGATTAACGTGCTTCCTATATTAATGGTTAGTTTTGTTGATTTTCAATATAAAATTAATAATATTTACTAACATTTTATTATTAATAGTAGATAGAGAAATGAATATGTGAATAGAGGTATAAAAATAACGGTAAATATTTAGAAAAATAATTTTAAATGATTCTTTAGTAATTTAAATGAATAAATGATTTTGGACGTATTTTTGTGTGAGCAAAAGAGAAGACACTTATTATGAATATGATAGATTAATTAATTTTCTTTCATGAAAGTTTGATTTGTTAAAACCATACTAATTATCATAAAAATTGATATAAAAATCAATTCTTAATTCAAATAATTAAAACATACGCCTATGTATTTATCGATAAATGTAATAAAAACATACCATCAAATCACAATTACAAATATTTCTATTGAATAATTTTTAAATGTTCTTTCTAAATGTATGTGGTTTCGTGGTGTAGTTGGTTATCACGTCAGTCTAACACACTGAAGGTCCCCAGTTCAAGCCTGGGCGAAGCCAAGATGTTTAATTCTTTATCCAAATTTTATAAATTATGCCTAAACATTGACTTCGAAAATGTCGTACATGGTCCAATGTAAATATTCAAACACGTGAAATAAGATATGATATGCCCAGGACAATTTTGTGAATCAACGAAATACTTTATTTTCTTCGATAGAACTAGTAATAAAGAATAATAATTTTCCAAACTTTGAGGAACTCAATAAAGAAAAAGACATATTTTTCAAAAAGGGTCATCTTAAATTCTAAATATCATGCTCAAAAGAGAGATACAAAAATAAGAAAGAAAAAAGTGTTTAAGGTTTTTATAATATGAACAACAAAACTTATGAAAATAATAGTTATAAAGATAATATGTATATTAAAACATATATAGCCTAAACTACCCTAATTCAGATTATAACAAAAGCTCCATTGCATATTATTTAAAAATGAATATGATGGAGACCAAACTTAACCAAACACTTTGAAGACTCAATTCTCCCTAATTTTCCTGTTTGTTTTAACATAGAAGATTCTAGAACTTTTAAAAAGGAGTTAAACATTTAATTTATTTTCTCAAACAAGCGATAAAGTCTATAGATGCACTGTAATAAAAACCGTATCGGACTGGACGCTTTGACCTGTTGAGCAGGAAACCAGAACAGTGGCATGTCCAATTAAGTTAAATAACCTATCAAAACAAAAACTATGGAAACTGATTGAGAACCACTGAAATCGGGAAAAACTAGAGCATCATGTGGTTTAAATAAAAAATAAAATTTAAATCTTAGAAAGAGACTGACTCGTGATCTTCTAAAGAAATTTTTAAAATTCCTTCTTAATAAGTGTAGAAGTAAAAGAAAATATATTTATTATGTGTGATTGGCAATTGTGTGGGACTAGAAAAAGAATAGAAGTTATTAAAAGGAGAATAAGTTACAGAACAATAAATTTCCATTTTTTTATGGGGTAGAGGACGAATAAACTGAATATAGAATACTTTTTTCTTTTTACATAAATTTCAATGGGTTTTTAATGGATATTCTCACACTACCTTTCATATTTTGAATTTTACGACCACTGTTAAAAATTTTGCTTTCATGGTTTGTGTTCTAGAGTGGGCTAAGACCTGCCCATCCGTCGGGCAGGCCATGCCCAACATTCTTTGGGGAAGGCCTAACAAGGCCCAAATCCCCCATATCGGGCACATATCTAAATATGCCGTGCAGACCCTCCCCTGTCGGGCAGAACCACACGTCTTTCACACGATCTTCACGTGCCCACCCCGCAGGAACACGTCATCAGGAAACTACCCAACTCTGAAAGAGCAGGTCAGCCCACCTTCCAGAGATCACGGGACAGTTGATCTAATGCGAAGACCACGTGCTGGTCTTCGCTATGCCACATAAGCCCTAGCAGTCACTTGGGTTGGGCCTTGCATTCTGACCCAATGCAAGTGACCGTTGGCCCTGTGTTGGGGTTTCACTATAAATACCCTCTCTTGCTAGAGGGTCAGTTATTCCATTCTCTACACCATTTCTGTATTTTCTCCCACTCTGATCCTTTACTCCTTTAAGAAGTAGAGTGTCTTGCAGATACACCCCCTCCTTCTCCCTATCTCCGGTGAACAGCTACCAATCATCGACGCATGGCTAATCAGCAATCTCTTCTGATCAGGTACGATCGATTTGTTTTTGATATAATTTTGTAGCAGTTTAGAGTATTATAATGTTTGTTTTAAAAACTAAATTTTCATATTTTGAATTAAGCAATCATGTTAAAAGCCTATAAATTAGTATTGTTCTTTTAAAAACTTTCAAGATCAAATTCTAAATTTATTACTTATTTTTATTTACTAATTCTATATTCACTTAGGTATAACTATATTAATAGAAAATGTCAAAAACATATTTGTTTTGTAATAAAAAGTAAACAATACTTTATATTATATTAAAAAATTTAATGAAGTATTTTCGATTCGACCTAGGCCCGACTCTAGTATGAACTTTAAACCTTGAACTCTTATCTACACCGATTTATTTTTTGTTAGTTTTAACTACTGTAATAGATACTATTAATTAGATATTAAATATAAAAATTTACGAACATTTTGTAGTTCTCATATCGTAATTGAGTCCCACAAATTTTAAAATAGGAATATTTTCATTTTTATCTTTTTCAATTAACTTGACTCTTTTAAATTCACAACATCATCAGTTACTTAAATTTTGAAAACACCCTTAATTATTGTTTCCTTTCTTTTATGCAATCTATACTTTAAAAAGGCATTAATACATCGTTTTAATTTCTAATTGTGATTAATGGGATTAACGTGCTTCCTATATTAATGGTTAGTTTTGTTGATTTTCAATATAAAATTAATAATATTTACTAACATTTTATTATTAATAGTAGATAGAGAAATGAATATGTGAATAGAGGTATAAAAATAACGCTAAATATTTAGAAAAATAATTTTAAATGATTCTTTAGTAATTTAAATGAATAAATGATTTTGGACGTATTTTTGTGTGAGCAAAAGAGAAGACACTTATTATGAATATGATAGATTAATTAATTTTCTTTCATGAAAGTTTGATTTGTTAAAACCATACTAATTATCATAAAAATTGATATAAAAATCAATTCTTAATTCAAATAATTAAAACATACGCCTATGTATTTATCGATAAATGTAATAAAAATATACCATCAAATCACAATTACAAATATTTCTATTGAATAATTTTTAAATGTTCTTTCTAAATGTATGTGGTTTCGTGGTGTAGTTGGTTATCACGTCAGTCTAACACACTGAAGGTCCCCAGTTCAAGCCTAGGCGAAGCCAAGATGTTTAATTCTTTATCCAAATTTTATAAATTATGCCTAAACATTGACTTCGAAAATGTCGTACATGGTCCAATGTAAATATTCAAACACGTGAAATAAGATATGACATGCCCAGGACAATTTTGTGAATCAACGAAATACTTTATTTTCTTCGATAGAACTAGTAATAAAGAATAATAATTTTCCAAACTTTGAGGAACTCAATAAAGAAAAAGACATATTTTTCAAAAAGGGTCATCTTAAATTCTAAATATCATGCTCAAAAGAGAGATACAAAAATAAGAAAGAAAAAAGTGTTTAAGGTTTTTATAATATGAACAACAAAACTTATGAAAATAATAGTTATAAAGATAATATGTATATTAAAACATATATAGGCTAAACTACCCTAATTCAGATTATAACAAAAGCTCCATTGCATATTATTTAAAAATGAATATGATGGAGACCAAACTTAACCAAACACTTTGAAGACTCAATTCTCCCTAATTTTC